>VXBW01007374.1:568539-695373 GCA_013400375.1 Thinocorus orbignyianus | reverse complement strand
GTGTCCCCCTGCCATTCCCCATGGCCCCCCAAGGGGGACGATCACCCCGGGGCATCCCTGTGGGTGGGGGGTCCTTGGGACACCCCTGAGGGTAAGGGTCCACCAGGACAGCTCTGGAGAAGCAGATCCCCGGGGCATACTTAGCAGTGCCAGTCCCCTCAGGAGTCCCTCTGAGAGCGGACAATCTCGGAGGTGAGGGTCCTCAGGGTACCCCGTGGGTAATGGTCCGTAGGGCCCCCGTGGAGACCCTCAAAGCCAGGTTTGGGAGGTCCCAGGGGTGAGGATCCCCTGAGGCACCCCGTGGAGTGGGGTGGTGGTCCCCTGGGACCCCCTGCAGCACTGCCCAGGGCCAGCTCCAGCTGCCTGCCCGGCTGTCAGGGTGCACGGAGCCCCGCAGAGCGCCTCTCCGGGGGGAAACCACCAGCGGCCAGTGCCTGTGCGTGTCTGCTCCCACCCACCAGCCCGCGTCTCTCATACGTTAACAACCCGACCCACTGCGAGCATCCGAAAGCTGGGTTTGAAAAATGCTCCTCTGTGCCTGCCCCCATGCAGCGCGGCCAGCTGCAGCCTCACAACAGCAAAAAATAGAGCTCTGCTGCCCCGTAACACAGCCCCCGTAGCCCAGATTTGGCTTTTCAATGCCTGGCAGCACCACCCAACAGCAACACCTTCTTTTCTCCAAGGGCAAAGCTGAGCCTGGGCGAGGTACAGAGCCCACCACGCACCTCGGGCAGCTTCTGCCTGAGATAAACACACGCGGGGTTTCTTATGGCACCGCTTGACACCCCTCCCTGCCCAACACCCAGCCCCCTGCCCTCCCTGGGGGGTCTCCCCGAGGACCAGGCACCCTCTGGGACACAGAATTCTCAAGGACCAAGCACCCTTTGGGACATGGGGTGGGATTGCACCCCCCGTTCTGCCTTAAACCAGCCTAGGAAAACCAGGATTGTATATCAAACCCAGGCTGTTCTTGCAGAATCAGCTCTATGCTGTGCATGGCCTGAGAGAGTGCCATAAATCGGGTGGGCATCTGTGGCCGTGGCTGGTTGAGCCCCTCCTGCAGCTCTGCCAGTCAACAGCTGATGACCATGACAAGGTGGGGGGTGGAATAGGGAACCCCAGGAAGGTGAGGGGGGCTCAGTGCCCAGGCCCCATGCCGCAGCGCAATCACTGCACTGCACTCCTTGGCTGAATCCACAACCACAGCTACTCTTTTTTCCAGGTTTTGGCCCGTCGCCTGATCCCGCACGTGGCGGGAGGGCAGGTTGAGCTGTCAGAGGTCCCATCCTGCAACCCAGGGCACGAGGAGATGGACGGAGGGCAGCGTGGAGCTGCCTTTCTGTACGTGCTGGGGAGCAACACGTGCCCAGAGCTAACGGGAAGGCTCCTCTCCCCATGGGCCTTGCAGCATCGTTAACGGAGTTATGATTCAGCCCTGCTGCATGACTGCACATGCCCCTGTGCGGGATGTCAGGCCCAGACCAACAAGTGCTGCACTCATTAACAGAGATCATTATTTCTCCTCCGAGCAGTGGTTAATTGCGCAACACCAGGCACCCTGTGGGCTGCCCGCGTGGAGCCGCACAGAGACAGGGGAGTGAGGGATGAAGGCAGCCTGTCCCCATCATCCTCATCATCCTTGGGCACAGCCCCCAGGGTGACTTAAGGATGGTGTAAATGATGTGCCCCCAAATCTGCTCAGGGCTGAGCACAGCATAAAACAGCTTGACTGGAGAGCAGCATCCTCCAGGGAAGCCGTTCTCCCAGGGTCTGGCTGGTGTCACCACCCACCACCCCCTCGTTGGGGCTGGGGACACATCCCTGCCCTTCCAGCCTGGCTCTGGCTTGTCCCCACTCCTCTCCAGATGCCCTCAGGTTGCACATCCACTGGTGGATGTGAACCTCACCGCAGTAAGGTGTATGTGGAGGCACACTGGATCTCAGCACCTTTGCAGCACAGCAAGCTGGCAACGGGCTTTGGAGGCAGCCAAGGGCTGAGCCAGCCCCATTCTGGGACCACTGCCTAGGGGACAAGTGCTCAAAGGCAGAAACAGGTTTGGGGTGGAAGCGGGTGGGATATTAACAGACTTTAAAACATCCCCTGGGGCTGGAGGCGATGCAGGCAGACAGGTTTAGAGCTGTGCCAATGTTGCCCTGGGCCAGGCGCCTGGTTCTGCCCTCACCATCCCCTTGGCACGGCCATGGAGATGCGCTGGAGGACACAGAGCCCTCCAGAGCCAGGGCTGTGCCAACAAGATCTCATTGATGATCTGTTGTAGTGGCTGGTCTTGAACTAGCTGCTCCCAGGAGAATTATTCAATAAATTTGAATTAAATGCGGGCGGGCGGCTTTCTGAAGCCTCAGAAAGAAAAGCAATGAGCTTAACCAGCCCCCTGGGCCCTCGGGAGGTCTGGCTGGCAGCCAGCCGGAGCCAGGATTCGGCACATCCCCGAGCAATGCAGAGCAAAAAGTCCGCTCATCAGTGTCTACACCACTGCTTGGGCAAGGCAGGAGTCACCCTGGACCTCCCAGGGGCCACCAGAGCCTGGGAGAAGGGACACGGATGAGGTGGCCAGAAGGAACCTTGCCATGCTGCACCGCACAGTGTCCCTGGTGGGTGCTGGCTCCTGGCACACCCTGCAGATCCCAGCCACCACCTCACAGAGGATGCACTGGAGTCAATCCCACCACGCTTGGTGTGGGCAAGGGCAGAAGCTCCCCAGGGGTTCAGGGGGACGTATCCAAAAATACATCTCCTGAGCGCAAAGGGCAGAGCCTGGGTGAGCACTGGGAAGCAGCAGGAGGTCTTCACACCTGAGCACCTTTCTGGCCCAGGCCCTGAGCTCTGCAGTCTGCTCCTTCTCCTTTGTCTCTCAGTGACAGCCCTGGCTTTGCTCCAGACCTCTGATGAGGCCGTCAGATGCATTTTGGGTTAAGATGCTAAAAACCCTGTAGCAAAGAGCTACAAAGCAAAGAGCAGCGAGCCCTGGAGAGCAGCAGGAAGCAGAGCCTGAACCCTCAGCTTCCAAGGGTGCAGCAGGACCCAGGGAACCTACACACTGGCCCAAACCATATTGACCAAAGCCAAGAAACCCCCATAAATTGATGATCCTGTAACTCCTTAGGTAAAAAATAAATAATAATAAAAAAATTTAGAAATTGTTATAATACACAGCCAATATTCAGCATCTTCCTTGTTCAAACATTTGAATCCAATACTAAGTACTTTATATACATGCACACACTATTTGAATGACAAATATTCTGATTGAGTTATTTTTAAACACCTGCATGCATTGCTGGGTGCGAGTGCCATGCTTCTCCCTCCCCATCCCTGCTTTCGCTGGTGGGGATTTTCCTGTCGGGGAGGGTCCTGGATAGGAGAAGGATGGGGACACTCAGCCAAGAGCACAGCCAGCATCCCAGGGGAGGCTATGGAAGCAGAGGGGACAGTATATGTGGTGTATCATGCTCACACCTGGGCAAATCACTCTCCAGCTGTGGCACATCTGTTTGCAGAGCTGCTTGACATGATGTTGCGTCAAGGACGGTCTGTGGCAACCATAGCAACGGGGCTGCTTTGCTTTTCCACCTTTCCCAGCAGAAGTGATTCTGATTTCTCTCAGTTTTGCTGCTGCCTGAGAGATGCCAGCAAAAACCTCTGGCCAGGTAGGAGAGAGGGGTCAATCTGCCCCTGGGAAAGGTACCCATGGATATGGCTCTACTGTCGCACATCAGGTAAGGACTCCCATGGTGGCCCCAGAGAACAGCTCCCCAGGCTCCATGTGCTCCCACCTCCCCCAGCCCGAGCCTCTGCAGAGCCTTGAGCTGCATCCCAAACCCTGGCTCTCTGCATCCAGCATCAGCAGGGCTGAAACACTGCCTACCTGCACCAACAGCTTGGATCCCACAAGAGGAAGGGGGAAAGAGCAAGGAGAAGCCAGTAAAAGCCAAGCATCCAAACATCTCCGCAGTCAGCAGCAACAGCACAGGACTGCACAACAAAGCATGATGTTGCTCACTGAGACGGTTACTAGGGTTTGGAAATGTGGGCCCTGCATCCAGGAATGGTCACAGGGATTTCATAAAATCCTAGAATTGTCCAGGTTGGAAGGGACCTTTAAGATCATCTAGACCAACCACCAACCCGACTGATGAAAAACCACCACTAAACCATCTCACTAAGCACAGTGTCAACCCGGCTTTCAAATCCCTCCAGGGATGGTCCTTCAACCACCTCCCTGGGCAGCCCATTCCAATGCTTGATAACCCTTTCAGTGTAAAAAATTTTCCTAATATCCAATCTGAACCTCCCCTCATGCAATTTGAGGCCATTTCCTCTTGTCCCACTTCCTGTTCCTTGGGAGAAGAGACTGACCCTCCCCTGCCTACACTCTCAGGGAACTGTAGAGTGAGCAGAGCCCCCCTCAGCCTCCTTTTCCCCAGGCTGAACACCCCCAGCTCCTCCATTTAGGATGTCAGAGCAGCCCCTCCAGAGGCTGAGGGTACCCTGGGAGCAGAGCAGCACCCAGGTTCCATGGCACACCACCAGCACCTCACTGACCTGCAGTAAGGTGTTGAGAAATGCAAAGATGAACCAAACACAACACTCACCCTGGGCTCCCCTTTGCTGTCCCCAACCTGTATCCACTCCTGTGTCAACCGGTGTCAGGGCTGCTGCAGCTGTGGCACCCACTGGTCCAGTGCCAGCTGAGCCTGGCCACAAGTCCCACAGCCTCTCCCTGAGCTAATCCCAACTTCCAGCATCAGGGAATTTGCAGCTTGTGCTCTCCTCTCATCACTGGTGATGCCTGTGGTCCTCCACCCTGCCCTTGGCACACATCCCAAGAGCTGTGCAGAGCCCCCCTTCCCTTAGGGCATGGTCCAAGGGGGCTCTGGACTGTTCTGCTGCTGTTCAGTGCCCCTGAGAGCTCCTTTTTGTGGGGATCTCCTGCTTTGGGGGTACCAAGTCATCACACTCAGGTCCAGGATGTGCTGCCCTTGCAGTTTCCCCTCTCCCACACTCCAAGAAAACTGGCTCTGCAATGGCAGCAGCACAGGAGTGGAAGATCAGTTCCTGGGCCAGACAGCAGACTGAGCTGGCTGTCCCCAGCACTGGTGACACAACAGTGTGACAGAATAGGGATGTTCATGGGGAGAAATTTGCTCCAGAAGCTCCATGCAGAGCTCAACACATCTCAACAATATTTACCCTGTGGCACCCAGGGAAGTGCCACCGCACCACGACCCAGGACCCCAGCAGAAAGCCAGGCTCTCCCAGGCTGGAGATGGGTACTTGGGTCCAAGAATGGCTATGGAGATTTGGGACATCAGCACATCCTTCCAAGCTGCTGAGGGCATCTCCCAGGCTGCCTGCTCCTCCAGCTCAGCTTCACAGGAGATGGTCTTCCTTGGGATGGGGACAAGGACATCACCAGGCAGGTTCTCCCACCTATGAGCCCTCTCCTGGCCCCACATCCCAAAGGTATCCAAGATCCTTCACAAGCCCAGAGCTCTGCAATAAACATCCAAATGGGTGTTTTCTGCCCGATTTTTGGGTGGGCTGCCTGCCGGGGGAACTGCGGGGCTGCATTGCCACCTGGTGACCACGTGGAATAGTACATCGTTATAAATATAAACGTTATTATGTTTGCATTTGTACATAAGCGTGATACAAAGTTGCTTCAGTCATCATCCAGTTCTTTAATTTGTATTTCACATCCCCACGCCTAATACCTTTGGCGTTTTTGTGCTTTTCCGCAACAGCGAGGGCAGAGACCACAGCTCTGCCATCCCATCTTGGGCACTACTGGCAACATATTAGCAAAACCCAAAAAACCCCCAACTCTCTTTGACTTCCATTTGATAGAGAATGTGGTATGGAAGCTGTGACATTGCAAAGACCAGGCTGATACTTAAAGGACACTAATTATTCATATAGTTGGTTTTTTTTTTTCTGGATATCTGGCAGAACATTTCAGCAAGATCATGGGTGCGAAGGCCAGCCAGGGCAGCCCAAAGGCTGAGCTGGGAGCACTGGTTGTGGGCACAGGTTTATCTCTTCCACAGTGACTGAAGGCAACTGGGGATGTTCAGCTGTGGGGCCAAACCAGGAACAGAGGAGGGACAGCAGCTCCACAGTTCAACTGAAAGATCAAAAATACACAAACAAAAAACCTAAACAGATTCTTCCCCTTTCTTATCTCAGCCATTGAGAAATAATTCCTGCTATATAAAGTTTTTCAGTGTTAAACAGTTACTTTAATGTGCTGACTACAAACTGGATCTTAGGAAGTCTGTAAAGCACATATTTAGCCTAAAAAAACCCCTACAACCTAGTAGAGAGAAGAGAAAAAGAAACCCAACAGATCCCGGGTGTACTAGCATTGACATTAGTACAAGACCATCTATATTTGTAGTTGCTTTTTAGAGAGAACTTTACACACAGAAACACAGGGTGGGCCTTGAACAGTGACAAGGAAGAGGACTGCGAAAGTCTTCTAAGCAAGGTCTCCTAAGAAAGACTGAAATTGCATGCTGCAGCTTTAATAGGCACAAACAAGCTAAGATTTAGCAGCAGGGAAAAACAAGAGGCAAATATAAATAAATAAATAACAGTGCTTAATGTTATCTTTCACATATCTGAATATACCTTATTTAATATAGTCTGTCAGCTGAGCTAGAATAACCTCATCACTCCAGCTGCCCTAAGCAACACCTCTGTTTAACTAGACCATGCCAGGGTGCCCTGAGTGCACTAATTAGCCCGATGTCCTGATAAGCCTCACCTGGGGCCCCACTCCCTCTCTCCACCTGTGCTCTTGGAGCTCCATTTAAGCTCAGACTGGTTTCCTCTCAGTTCTTGGCTGTGCTATCTTCTGGGATGCTGTCTTATAGCTTCTTAAAGATGATGCTATTGGGAATTTTTGTTGCAGTCCTCATCTATTTCTGCTGTTCTTCTGGAATGTGGTAAGTGTGAGATGTCTTATAGCAGCTTTATGGTTTGGTAGCTGGCTTGTGAGCGGTCTGTTTTGTGTACAGCAGGGATGTTTAAAAGTGTGTTAAAAGTGGCCACTAGCCCTGGGGCAGTGTGTGCCTTGGCTGTTGTTGTTAGAGCTTGAAAGGCCTAGGGAAGACCTGTGTTGCCAGGAGTGTTTTCTTTACAAGGAGATACAGCCTTTGATGGGAAATTCCCAGTGGCTGCTGTGCTGTTTTTCCCTTGTTTAGTAAGCCCTGGGATGTGCTGGGGTCTGTGCTCTGCGGCTGTGATACACACCCTTGGGCAGCTCACCCTGCTTGCTGAGGCTCTGTGTCACCTTGAGTGATCAGAGGTTTTGCTCAGCATGAATTTCCTCTGGCAGAAATCTGGATTTAAGCTCTAAGTGCTTGGAAAAAGCAAGAAATGACTCTATAGGTTTCTCTGTGCCTGATGTGTTAATTGTGGCTGGTAGCTCACTCTGTGCTGCATTAAGCTGTTTGCTTGGGCAGTTACTGCTCATCAGGCTCAATGAGGAAACTTTCTGATCTCTCTTAGAAAGGGCTGGGGATGAAGACTTAAGGCAGCAGCTCCCTGTGAGGAAGAGGAGTAGAGGTGTCAATATATGAGGAAGGAAATAATCTGTATGTAAGAACAAATCTGATAACTTTAAATGAGCTTTAAATACAGCAAGAAGGCTTTTTTGATCATGCGAGGGACCCTTGTGCTTCTCCATCCCTTATGCACTAGATTTAACATTTCTTCCCTGTCTTTCATATCTGTTTTATGTGTCAGTTTAAAGGCTGCTTCTAATTAGTGGAGTGGAGCTCAGGCTGTAAAATCCAAATGGGAGCCAGTGCAGGGACCAAGCACCCAAAGTTCAAGGGGATTTATTTTTGCTGAAACAGAGTAACCCACTTACAAAATCCCCCTGAATTCAAGTTTTGAACAGCCTTGGTGTCTGAAAGTGCTGCCATCCCTACAGCTGCATGTCTTTGGCTGATGCTCTCAGCTCCTCTTTCCCAAGCTCAGCAGCTTTATGTCAGGTAAATAGTTGGACTTAGGACCTCTTTAGAGGAGTGACTCTTCAGAAATAAAATTCCCATTGACCTCACTCTTCCTTGAGAGCTTGAACAAAGGGAGATATTTAAAAAAAAAAAAATTAGGTGCCTTCAGAAGGGCAATAAAGCTGGTGAGGGGTCTGGAGAATAAGCCTTATGAGGAGAGGCTGAGGAGCTGGGAGTGTTCAACCTGGAGAAAAGGAGGCTGAGGGGGAACCTGCTTACCCTACAATTCCCTAAAAGGAGGATGTAGCTGGGGGTGGGGGATTGGTCTCTCCTCCCAAGGAACAGGTAATGGGAGGAGCGTAAATGGTCTCAAGTTGTGCCAGGGGAGGTTCAGATTGGATATCAGGAAACACTTCTACACTGAAAGGGTTATCAGGCATTGGAATGGGCTGCCAGGGGAAGGTGTTGAGGCACCATCCCTGGAGGGATTTAAAAAGATGGATTGATGTAGTGCTCAGTGACATGGTGTAGTGATGAGTTGTTGTTTTTTATCAGTTAGGTTGGTGGTTGGTCTAGATGATCTTAAAGGTCCCTCCCAAACTGGACAAATCTATTATTCTAAAAGCCACTCAAGTTTTATGTAGTGGTTGCTGTGAAAAATGAACATGAAATGAATATTTACTATGAGGTAGATTCCCAGTTCACTTGTATCTTAAACTGTGATTGCCTGTCTCTGTGATGTTACTGTATCCTGTCCTTTTGGCACTTTTTTCTCTGCAGTCTCAGAAGTGTTATGGTGATGTGGGTGGCAGGAGGGATGAGCTAAGGTGCCTTCAATGCAGTTTGCACTGAAGATGGCAAGTAAAGTCCCTGTAGTGTGTTGGTTGGCACACAAGAGCATGGCTACCACCTTCAGATGGAACTGGAATTCCTTGGCTCTAAACAGCTGCCCTAATTACTGCTTGTTAATGGAAAACCTATTTCAGTTTAATTGCTGAGAATTTGTGCTTCTGAAATAAAGGGGGTGATTTCCAGCCTTGCCTCTGCTAGAAAGCTCTGAGCAAGTCCTACAGTCTAGGTAGATATTTTAGTCTCCCACTCAATTATAGCAGACTTTGAAATGTGATTGAAGCTTTTCCATGTTTGCCTTGAATTCCCGAAGGTCTGGATGCTGAGAGCAAATCCTTTCTATCTTTGCCTCCTAACCACTTTTCCCACAAAACAAAGCATGAGCAAGGCTTGATTATACTGTGGGTTTGAGGTATGGAAGAATAGGGTGGATGATGGGCTGATAATATGATACAGGTTAATAAATGCTGGAGAAAAACCTCCTGGAACACACCCCAAGAGCCCACTCGTGGGCTAAGCTTGGAGTCAACTCCCAGTACAGGCAGGTAAACCTTTCCTGGGTGGAAGAGAACAAAAAATCCTCATGGCTGAGAAAAGACTGTGCAAAAATGGATTCCAGGGCATGAAATAATAGAATCTTACTCAAGGGCTGCTTCATTAAGGGAAGAGACAAAGCAGAAGGGTGAAACCTGGTTTCAGCCCTGCTGAGCTCCACAGGGCTGGACTTGCAGTGGTCCCAGGTCACTGCAGTGTAAAGTGCATCAAGTGAGGAGGGATAAAACCTCTGTAAACTCCTCTGCCTGCTGCCTCTCTCCTCAGAGCGGATATAAATGAACAGATGTAGGTGCTTGCGCTGTTGCCTGTACCAAATACTGGCTGTGGGACCAGCGTGCGTGGTGCTTATCTCTTCAACTTCTGCTCACTCAGTTTGCAAAAATAAATCAGCCTGGATGTTAGCTCAGCAGGATACCTGAAAGCTTAATGGATGCCTGACACACCACATTTCCAATGTGCTGGTACAAACAGAGCACATTAACAACCCTTTGGGGCTGGGACTGAAAGAAATGGGAAGCACAGAGCCCCTACAGCTGCAAGCCAGAGGCTAAACTTTCATTCTGGGGATTTGTGGGGGAGACATGGCCAAACATCTGGGTGTTCTGCCTTCCTGCACAGGCTGCTGCCACCAAAGGGGATTCCCAGTACATGGCTGAGGGCGATGCACTGCTGCGTTGTATAGGCATGAGGCATTAGCTGCTGAGTTGTAGAGCTAATTTGATATGCTTTGTTAAGTGTTTGTAGCAGATAGCAGCTGTTTGCTACTCCTACTATTTCCTCACTGTGGTGCTGGCTTAAGAAGGGTGATATTTTTCTTAAAAAAGCAGCAAGAGATGTTTCTACAGGGAGGAGAGTTAGTGTGGGTGCCCATCAGAAAAAGTGGTGCCATTGAAATGGCCTCAGGTGATGCTTTTCTGGAAGGTGGAAAGTAATGGGTGTCTCCATTGCCCCATGATGGGACCCAGCTGGTGGCCTGCAACACCTGGGCCCAGGTGTGCTGTGTTTTCCTGTATCCCAGAGAGCTGTCTGCAGTGGTAAGGAGGTGCCTAAGAGATAAGCCTTTTTCCATAAACCTGGATATAAAATAGGTTAAACTTAATCACAACCTGGTTTTCACATTTTTTTTGTTTGTTTCTCTGAGAGGTGGCAATTTCACCCTCCTTCCTTCCCAGGCTTTCTGGAGGGCACACTGGAAGGGCAGAGCCTTTGGGCAGGAGCTTTGGCTGCATCCACTGAGCCTGATTTCCCCTCTCCTTTGACAAACACCAGGCCTGTTGAGGGAAATCTTCTAAATACGGAGGGAGTCACTTGAGCAATAGCTGATCCACTTCAGTCATGGCTTCCAAACAACAGAACCATGAGAATAAACATTTTTGGAGCTGATGAATAATTTCTTTGGGACAAATTTCTATATCCTCAAGACATATGTTTTTGGGGCCCCATTAAGATCTCTCGGACTGTCTGAATAGAGGTATTGTGCAATGCCTTTGAGGGGAATTTTCAGGGTTATTTACCTGGAGCTTTGGGGAAAGTGGTTGCAGCTGAGAAGCTGGAGGCTTTGCCATCTCTTGGAGGTGACCAGGTGAGATGGGAGGGCTTTCATGGGCTCTTCTTCCTGCTGATTTTGTCCCAAGAGCTGAGCAGGTGCTTGAAGGTCTTTTGTGCAGGAGAGAATTGCAGTGGGGCACTTCATAGATGGGATAAATCTTTGGTAACACTGAGCCTTGACCCTTCCCAGTGTGTTAAATGGTGTGGCCTTTGCAATGTGGCACAGGATGCTTTGCTTCCTCCTGGAAAAATAAACTCATGGTGGGGATCCCTGTTGCTCCTGGCTCTTCCAGTTGCACTTAGGAGGCAGCAAAAGCCCCACATACCTGCAGCTCTCGTTCTGCTGAGCCATGGCAGCTTCCTGCAGGGATTGGGAAAGGTGGTATGGGACTCTTGGAAGTGGATTTAATCCAAGTTGGTGGTTTTGCTGGTGGGTTTTTGCAAATTGCAGGATCCCACGAGGTGGTGCTGTGGGATAGGGGATACAGCCACTGAGATGTGACTCCAGGGCCCTTGCTGCAGCTTCATGGCTCAAGGTATAACAGAAAATTAATGTGTGGCTTCGGCAGAGGAATGAGAATTTCTTGCAGTGCCTTTGGAAAGGTGTCTTTGGGGGAGCACAGGTAGGGAGTGAGCACCATTGGCTGCAGCTGGGAGAATCCCCTTGATAGGAAAACTCTATCAGAGGCAAATTAATTGCCAAACTCCACTAAACAATGCATCAATAAGTTGTGGAGAGCTGGATTTTTTTGCTCAAAACTCAATTAAACTCAGTCTTCCTTATGGTATAAAAAGGAAGCCCACCTTATCTGTAAGTAAAACCAAGAACATATTGCTGGTAAATATCTGAAGAGTTTAATCATTATTAAATAGTTTTAATTCAATTATTTCTTTTCTGCAGGAACCCATCATACATGCAATCTGTTTCTACCATTTTTTTGTGTGTGTGTGTGTGGTTATGCTCATTCCTGCCTTGTTCCCCTGGTTCTTAAGGCTGGTGGGTTTATTCTGGTAGTTATGTGGGATACTACTGCAAGTTGCCAGGGTCTGAGTCTTTGGGTAAGAAAATGCTGTTCTTGATGGTTATTTTTGGTTTGCTTGCTCTAGGGTCCTCCTGGGGTCACTGCTTTATATTTGCTAACATGCCTTTACACCTTTGCTCTTTTTTCATTGAGCGGAGAAGCCTTTACACTACGGCTTATTTCTTTGTGGTCTGCAGCTGTGTTATGTCTAAACTTATCACCTGGGGTGGCCTTTTCATATATTAGATTTTGCTTCTGTTCTGTCATGCCTAAACTCAGCTTCATGCAGCTCTAGGTCTGTGCTGCTTTAACTGGCCACTAGTGAGTTGTTTATTGCTGTGGGGTCCCCAGTGCCAGCCTGTGCCAATGTTGATGGCAATACTGTATTACAGGGCCTGGGGTTACCCTGAGCATGCATGCACTGGAGAGCAGGGGGAGGGATTTCTGCCCCACAGCCCTCTTGGTGCCTTTCCCCTGCAGTTCTGATGCTCCATGTGCATGGGAGGGCTATTTGGGGCATTTTTCATATGCTAAGCCCCTGATCTGAGAGCCTTGTTAGGGGAAAGATGTTCTTTCTGACCATGATCTGTCAAACGATGTCCTTCATTAATAATGATAGCTTTGATCAGTATCATGGCAATGTAGGCAGTTCTGAGAAGATTTGGTATTTTACAAAGAAAGTGAATGAATAACAAATATTTGCCACCGGGACTCTTCTTTCTTTCCAAGCAAACACTTGGGTTATTTGAATTGAAAGAAATATTACAGAAAATACAAAAAGGTCCAGGAATCACATGTCATCTTGTGTCTTTATTTTTGAATTTAGATCCTCTCCATCTACAAAAAAAAAAAGTATCACTGGGGTTTGATCTGGAGCCCTCTGAAGTCAAAGGAAGATTATTTTTTTCCCTCTAAGTGATTCAGTAACAGTTAATATTGGACTGAGAGAGGCTAAATAATTTAGTCAGAAATTCCCACTGCTGTGTGTTTGCTAACCAAGCATGCTGTGAGCCAAAAGATGCACTGAGATGTCCATGAATATAGAGATCCCCTCAACTTCCAGTATCCAGGCTGGGTCCAGCAGTGGCAGAGCCAGTGTCAGCTTGTCTGGGTGCTTAAAGCCTTCATTTGTGGCAGCTCCTGGGTTTTGTCTGTGTTCCCACTGTGGGGCTGGTGCGGAATTTGTCCCACCTGGGTGTAAATAGGCATTGAGCAGTGATGGGTGCTCTCACCCAGTGATGCTTGAGTCTCTGTGCCCAGGAGAGCTACTGAGGACTGCCTGAGGTGATGTGGTGTCACTGTGTTGTATTGGTGCAATTAGTTTATTTAGCTACTTGGATTTGTCTTTCTCTGATTGCTTTTATTCTGAGGAATGGATTGGCCAAGTAGTACAAGTTGCAATCTACTTCTGGAACATGCCAAAACAAAAGTAATCCCAGGTTGGGGTTTTTCCTGCTATCTGGTGATCAACAGGGCCCTTCGTTACTGTCCAAACAACAATTTTAAACTCTGCATCTACAGCAGTAAAACAGATCAGGTTTTGTTCACCGAGGTATTGTTTTCTCTTAGTTTTTCTAACCCAGTTGCTCAGGTGTGATCTTCCCCCCAGAACTTTCTTTAATGAACTGGTATGTGATGCCATGTATCTGCTATAAGACTATGACTTGTTACTTGCTGTTGGTGGAGTAATGTGGTCAGGCTGGGCAATTGTTCTTGGCTTGGGGTTATTTGGCAACAACATGACCCCAGGCCAAGGCCACAACGCGGTATTGCCCCTTCTACCTTTCCGCAGTGATGACACCCACCTCTGACTCACACATTCTTCTCCTTAGACCTTACCTAGGGACAATCTCTTCTGCAAAGAAATAGTCAGTTGCTAATTTTTATACTGATGACTTGTACCTCTGCCTGATCGCTCTGGTGCTGTCTCCTTCTGTCCGTGTGAAAATCTCGCCCTGTCTCTTCAGTGTCCTCTGCAGATGCAACCATCAACTCAGCCTCCACATGGCTGAAATCTGTCTCTTCCCCATCCAATACTTACATCTTCCTCCTTGATCTGCTGTCAACACCACGATTATCATTCAGGTCATCTCCTGGTTGCTGCCTTTGACTAAGGTTTCCCTCTGAGTCCTGATGTTGAAGCTACATCTAAATTTTGCAGACTTTCTGCCCAACATCTCTATAATTCAGCCCTTCTGATCCACCAATGCAGGTAGGATGTCTGTGCCTGTTAGTTTATCTAGGGCTCATATGTTCTTTCTGATGCTACCGGGTACACATGGAGCAGGGGCAGGTATTAAAGGCTTTTGTAGCCACAGCAGGTCTGGAGCTTCACCAACTTATTGCAGATTTGCTGGAGATTTTATTGTGCACAGTCAGGCCTGCAGATGCCTTTAAGGCAACCCCATAAACTTGAGAATGTGATTTCATCTCTGCTGCTGCTGCCCTGCCCTTGCCTCGGACCTCAGCAAATGCAGTCCTGCATGGCTGTGCCCAGTTAAAGCACTTCTCTGAGAGTCTTGTTTTTACCAGTCTGCTGTGACCACCTCTCCCCTGCCTGCTCCCCTTCCCTGTCATAGCG
Organism: Thinocorus orbignyianus; assembly: GCA_013400375.1. NCBI lineage: Eukaryota > Metazoa > Chordata > Aves > Ciconiiformes > Thinocoridae > Thinocorus > Thinocorus orbignyianus. Next base: position 680,835 of record VXBW01007374.1, on the reverse strand, counting down.
CCGAGGTGCCAGCAAAGCTGTTTTCTTTACTCTTCAAGGCTCTTCAGGTGTATTCCTTCCCCAAAACCAATCTGCCCTCTTGACAAGCATCTTTGTGGCTTCTCCTGAGTGGCCTCCCACAGCTGGACAAGCTGCCTCTAAAGGTGTGCTAGATTTCTCACAATGGTCCTTTACTTGCTTCCTTTAACATCTGCTTTACACCTTAAAATCATGACACTGGGTAGACTACTGATGTTTTTTTTGCTCACTGGGGCTTGCTCTGCATGATCTGCCTGCTTCCTTATTGCTTCTCTCATCTTACCAAAGGCAGTGGTAGATCACAGGGGGAAGGAGTGATGTACAGGAGGTTAAATTAGCTCCCTGCTCTTTGCCTCTTGCTGCTCTGTTCTCTCTGCCATCCCATCGGCTTTGCATGTGTTCTCTTCCTCGGATGACAAAGGTACTTCTTTGCTCTCTGCATTTGGGGTCTAGAACAACTGAGTCACAGACTAGTTTTTACAGACACTTGTGTGGATAATCGCTAATTGCAACCCAGAAAGAAGTGGCTGCCTCCTGTTTTTCTGCAGGCAAAAGACTCTCAGATCAGTATGCAGAGAGAATCGGATGTGTTGGATGGGGGGGATGGTGGCCCAGATCTCTCTGGTGTGCTTTGTCTGCACATCTAACAGGCTTTGTTTACTACTGCTAAGTCACGGTGCCTTCGGTCACCACAAATGCAAAGCAAAATGGCTCAGGCTATGGAAACTGGGTCAAATTACTAAGGAGGAATACAAAAGACTAGTGTGTAAGCCTGGAAGGACAGAACCAAAAGACTAAGGCGCAAAGTGATGAGAGAACTAAGAAGGATGTAGAGGATGAGAAGAAACCAGTGCACAAGTATATTAGATACAAAAGGAAGATGGGGAAAATGTTGATTTGGCCCTCGGTGAAGAGGGAAAGCTGTGGATGAATGATGTCCTTCATGTTAGTGTTTCATGTCCAATTGCTTCAGCTTCAACTAAAATGTCCAGCTGCCACCAGGCAGCCAGGACAAAAGGATGCAAGAAAAATCATGTGAATTGTTGTTCTCAAATCACCCAGTTGCAGCGAGAAATCACCATAGGGTATGTAGAGAAAAGCATGGAGCAAGCTCAGTGCTGTCCACCACTTTGAAGAATGAGTAACGCCTCCTCTGTCAAATGGGGGTAAGGAAGCTCTGTGTATGGACTGACAGTTTGGTTTTTAGCTGCCAGGAAAAATACTGAAGCAAATAAGGAAATTGTTGACACATAATGAGGTGGTCAACTGCATCCCATGGGTTTTGTCTAGAACAAATGGCTTTCAAAACATTTTGATTTTTTTTCTCCTATGACAGTATAATCCAGTTTTATGGTCAAAAGAAAAGCAGTGGATACTGTATTACTTGACATTAATAAAGCTTTTGATTTCCCCCAATTATATTTTCATAATCAAAGTAGAGAAACCTCATTAGAAGAACTTTTCAGTTGGTGGTTGGAAAACCACATTAGAAAGTTATTTCTTATCAAAACAGAGGACTTTGCAAAATGGGGTTCTGTAGAACTTCATCTTGGGTTTACTCTTGGTAAGTATTTTCATTAATGATCTGGAGGATGTGACTGTTCTTAGTAAATTTGCAAATGAGGTCAAACAGGAGGTCTCAGCTGCAAATATGTCAGAGAAGGGTTAGGATTTAAAACTATTTTGAGCAAAGAGGTGAGTAATATTAATGGGAGAAGTCATCACAGGTTTAGGGTTTTTTAGGCACTATTTGGCCATGGAGTGTAACTCTCCAACAGAAAGAATAATCAAGGACTGGCATCACTTGCCTCAAGGTAGTGTGAAAGCCTCAGCACAAGTATGAGGTAGGGAAAGGAAATTAAGACATGGTTTGTGTGAAGGTGATCTGTCCCCCGTAGCAGGACAGCCTGTTGAGGTCTCCTTGTTTGTCTTTTGTGAGGCAGGAGAAGGTGGTTCAGTTGCTGCTTGTGATCACTGTGAGTAATTGGGAGCCAGCTCTGTGTGTGGGAGCTGGAAGGCAATAGCACGTGTGTTCCCCTGCCACTGACTTTCATATCTTTTCTTGTTTTATAGAGAATCATCTACTAACTTTCAGACCACCAGAGTATTCAAAGTACTGCTTTTGCTGTTTCTTCAAATTTCTTTGGCTGGGAAGGTTGAATGTGGAAATTCATAATGTGTCTTATAAGCTACACAAGTTAATAATGTGGATCTTGTATAACTTGGACCACTACCAAAGAGTGAATCAATGAGGCATAGATCTTCTAAGATCACTAAATTCCCAGAAGTAAAACTCCTTCAAAATTTATCTGTATACGGAATAACATTGTCTTATAATTTACACTTGTGTTTCTATTTCTGGGCTGATACAGCTCATAACATTTTTCATTTCCAGTTTTGAGCTTCAAAAAGGCATCAAAATGAAAAACTGAATTTGGTAAACAGGTTCTTATTTTGGATTCTGTAGAGAAGAATTTGCTAGGCATGGAAACTCTTACTGGTCTGAAGTGATTAATTTGCCTTTGTCTTTGGGACACATGTTATAAGAACATACTTTCAGTGTACTGAAATAGATGTGGGTCGAGACCTGACATCCCCCAACTTTGCATTTTGGATTAGACTTCTGCTGCAGGAAGCATTCCTTCCTAGAGCAAAGCACAACCCTTCCATGGTTCTCTCCTAAAACCCTGGCTGAAGTGGGCTTTTTGAATCTGGACCTGATTTCAGTACTCATTTTGCATCTTTTTTTCTTCCTGTAAGAAGAAAACTGTGTAAAGGGAATCTATAGGCAAGGAACATATTGTGCTACATGGTAATAAGGTTTGAGTTTCATCAATATTCAGTACTAGTACATGCTGGGTGGTATTAGGGACTGAGCAGATACTGCTAGCACCAGCTGTTGCTTTATGACAGTTTTTCATGCTTAACAGTAGGAGACTAAACTATAGCATCATGTGAAATGGAAAGCCACCAGGAGCTGCGAGCAGCACAGTAAAATTCATGCAAATCCCCCTTTGCTCATTAACGGGTGTTTGTGACCGTGCGGAGGAACGGCAGCCTGGCACTTTGGGGCTGTAAGGGAACATGGTTGTTTCCCTGTTCTGCTGGAGTTTCTGTGCAACCTTGGGCAAGCCTCTGAGGCACCATTATTTTAAGATATTGAGATCCACAGAAGCCTTTGCTTTCAGGTTGACTAATGCATTATAATAATGTCTTTTAAAACCCTGGCCCTTAGACTTCTTAAAGATGAGTCATCTGCCTAAAAGTGTCTCTCCTTGTCTTATTCCCTCACACTGTGGGATGGTGTCTAGTCCTCTGGGACCTTAGCTGGTGGCACACAGTTCCCCAGGGCCTTGCCATGGTATCAACCAGTGGCACCAAGGAAAAGTGAAATGCTCTTCTGACAAAGAGTAGCTGATGCTCTGAGGTGAGAACATGCTTTGGTTATAATTCTGTAGGGCATGGTCAGAAATATCTCTTGAATGACTAATATGTGTTCTCCCAGACACCCTATTGATAGTTGACAGCATCCTCTTGCCATGATACAGCATTTCAGTTTATAGAAACATGTTTTTGAGAGCAGGTCTCCATTTTGAATGCCTTTAGACTAATTGAACTGAAGAAATAAATTGCAACTAAATCAGAAGTAAAAAATGTTTTATTTAGGAGTCTAAAGATTACTATTGTTGCTTCTCATAAATAAAGATACAGGAATGTATTTTTAGTATAAACTTTTGCTTTTTGTTGAACTTCCCTTTACGAAAGACTAACTTGAAAACCATTAGGTTTTATTTTTGACTTGCGAGGGTGAGGGAGGTGGCTTCTAACAGCAATTTACATACTCCCTGGTCAAATGACAAGAGGGTGCATCTGCAGGAACAGGAACACACTGGGTTATGTGCCATTTGCCAGTGGAGGAAGCAATTTCCCGTGGTGACTAAAGGCCTCTGTTCCCTCACCAAGGTCAGCAGAAGCATTTGCTGCCTTTGGCTGCATCATAATTGCATTAATAAAGACTGCGGCTCCCAGGGGCAAAGGCTGCAATTAGAAGCAGTATCAGAGGTTTCATTGCTGCCTCTGCAGAGCTCCCCTGCAAGCAGCTAGGCTCTGTCTGAGTTTATTGATGCTGTTCCCTGCCTTTGAATAAGCAGCTCTTGCCATGCTTTCACCACCTGGTAAATCTCGCTACAGTTGGAATTAGGCACTGGGGGTGCTAATGTGGACATCAGATCTGCTCCCCACAGCCCTCAGCCAAGGGGAGATGGCAGGAGCTACCCCCAGTCCAGTGATGAAATCTACAGGATTTGGAGGATCAGCTGGTTCTTATCAAGAAGAGAGTGATCAATATCACTATATTTTGGGTGGATGACTATGTAGGGTGTCTTGGTGTAACTTCTGACTGCTTTGTCTACCTTGACTGTTCTTTTAAGCTTAAGATTAACCAGGAATGTCAATATTTGCACAGCCTGTCCTGCAAGGGATCTGTTTGTCTCCACAATGAGCATGTAGGTGGCAATTGCTGGGCAAACCTCAGCTGGGCTAACTGCAAATGGCTCCTCATTTTATTGTAAAATGGTTGAACAGTATTTGAAGACCCCTGTTGTACAACATTGGAGATTTTATACATGTGTTTTGTGTATGTGTACACACATAGAGCTGCATATACATGTATGGAGAAAAAAAGGCACAAGCCCAGATGAGCATTCCAGCTGGGGTTCCCAGTGACCTGACAGCAGCTCTACCAAGGCTTCTGCCCTCTGTCTAGCTGGCAAACTCTCCAGGGGAGCTTCTGCCTGATACAGCTGCTGCTGAGGTTTCATCTTCTGGAAAGTCCATGCTATGTGCTACTACCTGTTTAATAGTTTGAGTTTCTCCAAAAGGTGAAAGCACTGGGAAGGTCTTAAATAGTTTCTTGGCCTCCTTGTTGCATGTTGTGGAGTTGTTGCTCTTCAAAATTTCAAATTCAGTAAAACTCCCTTTAAGAAAAAACCAAAGACAATAGGAGTTAAAGTAGTGTGGAAGTTTACTCTCTCCATGTAAGAAGTGTGGATAGAGGTGCAGGAGAACTGATGGGCTCACATGTTTGTCTCCTTGTAGCCTCTCACAGCGAAGGGCACAGGGTGGATGTGTGGGAGCCTTAGACTTGACCCACAGCTGGAGTCAACCAGCCAGGTCCCGTGTTAGCTCCAGTGGAAAAGAAAATGGATAACTTCTATCCAATGGCAGAAATACATATTCATATCCAAGAGTATCAAGCAGTATGGTTAGCCTGTAATGCTGTTTCATTCTACGTCATACTCCATAAAGCCAGAAAAATGCTACTCTTTCCTTCCCGCTCCCCATCACCACCCACCAACCTGCTGCAGCATACCATTCCTCTCTCCCTTTTCCCCTTGCCAGTCTGAGGAACTTCAAGTGGAAAAAAAATAATAAAATCATAAAACACCATCTGGTTCCCACAAATATGTTCAGATCTTGGGCCATTTCCTCAGCATAAGCTGGCATGGTTCCATCCTCCACAGCAGATCAACTCATCTTGCTGTAGCTTTGGGTTTGGTCCCATATGGTCAGTGCCCAAATTATTTATATTATTTATACTACTGTTGTGCCTCAGGTCCAAGACCTTTTTCCTCGAGCTACTATGCAGAATCAAACAAAACCAGTCCTTGCACTGGGGACTGCTGCATGTTAGTACCAATTATGCTCAGTACCTGGGTGTATTTAAGTAATATCCCAGGAGCTTCAAAGCGATTGACTTTCTCTGGTTGATCACTGTGGGCTTGTAGCTGCTTTTCTGCAGCTTTTGACCATATTTTTTTAAGTTACACAAGGAGTCATGTGCTTTTATGAAAATCACTGCTTTAAAAAAAAAGGAAATTGAAGTTTACATCATTATAAATTGTTATGAAAATGTGCATCCTAAAGACTTGAACCTTAGTGGGTCCAGCAAACTGAGTGGATTTCTTATAAGCTTAAGGTTAAGAAGATGTTGCCTTTGTCAACCTTGGGCTGAGGTGAGAATTGGGACTAATAATCACAATTCTATTCCAAGAAGGTCTGTTAATTCATAATGGAGTTATACACAATTTTTGAGCTGTCTGTTTTCTTATTTACTCAGTAATTGAAAAAAGAGATTAAATGATGTTCATCAAATGAAATATCTGGAGCTTTCTTGCTTGCAATAGTCAATTAATAAGCAATTGGAAATGATTTCTCACTAACCCACTTGGGCACTCAGGCTGTGGTGTGTCTGTTCTTTCAAGATGTCAGCAATAAGCCATCTGGACCAGTGGAAATGTGAAAGATTTTTTTTCTTACCCTTTTGATGGAAGCCTGGGACCTTCTGGTGGCTACAGCCACAACAAATCATTTCTTTGCGCAGGTCAGTACAACTGAACCCAGAAGGCATGAAAGGAACTGGTTTACCTCTAATAACCAGGATGGGAGAAGATTGCTGCCTTCACTGTGCAGTTACTTCTGAAGAATCTTGCTGACCGTATCCAGAACTCACAACTAGAGTTATCTTCTGTGTTTGGAAGCTGGAAATATCAATGGGTGGTACTCATGATAATGAAGAGCCCAAAGCCAAGTAGAAAGTTCTCTAAAACTAAGCAAAGTCTCCATGGGCATTTGGGTATGGAAAAGCTAATTTGGAGTGAGGGGAAGAAGAAAATATTACTGGGGAAAAAAGCTTCTTGAAAGTTTTGTTTTGATGAAATGACCAAATTTAGTGGAGTCAAACTGATGGTTACCAGCCTCTGAAAGCAGCAAAATAACTTCAAATCAAACAAGCTTTTTTTTTAAAAAGAACACTAATAATAATGGATCAATATTTGAAAGTCAATTACAGTTCAGTTGAGCTGTGACCTTTAAAACTTCCCAGAATTGTTCTGCTGTTTTCTCCAGTGACACATCAGAGCTCCCAGATCTGCTCAGGCAGAGTGGAAAGCTATCTTCACTTCCAAAAACTGCACTTATCTCTTTAAAAAGAGAAAAATACACTCCAAATTGTCTTTTTTTTTTCTTCTTCTGAAAGAGGGCAGAATTGCCAAGGAAAAAAGTAATGAAAAAATATGCATGCCTGTCTGACACTGAACATTTAGTTGTGCTCTCCTACCATTTCCAACAGCTACTCACTTCTGCCTTCAGAAATGAAACAGCCATCTACGGAGCACAGGATACTCTGATCCAGAAGGACTTGGGGGGGAATTAGTAACTTTAGAACCATAGCTCTGCTGTATAATCTCATTCTACCTTTTTAGCCAGCATGTTTTGAGCCACATTTAATAGGTAGCTCTTAAACCTTTTCAGTGAGGACTTTTCCTTACTTTCCTTACTGCTGGGGTTGAACCTCCTGTGGAAGTCATGGAGTGTAGCAGCATGTGGGGCATGAAGGGGCATCCAAAGGCTGGTACCAGGATATCCCCAAAAAACTCAAAAATCAGCAACTTTATAGACAATTATTTTCCTGTTTAGGTATACTAGAAATCAGTTTTATAAATTGCAGACTAAGGAGCCAAAATGGAAGGCGAGAACCTTGTGAAGCTCTCAAGTTAAAAAATGGAAACCTTGAACTTAGCTAGCAGCATGTGGTCAAGTGTTTTAACAGTGCAACAAAAAGCACAAAACTTAAATTTTCTTTGTGCTATTGAAGTATTAGGCAATGATTTTTTGTTGCGTGGAGCGTGTGTAGGAGATGTTATGGAAATGTGGGAGGAATGGGACACCTGCAGCTGCCCCTGACACCCCTCATGCCAGCCTGAAGTGCTTGCATCATCCTGGTGAAGCATGCAACTCCTCTATCTCTTAGTTTTGAGTCTTCAAGGAGAAATCTGTGTCTTTTAGAAATGGAGGTTGGTGGACTGCCTTGGGGAGGACTGATGAGTATGCCACTGCTGTGGGGAATTGCATTTACAACTACTGTGAGCCAACGAGTACAGTGGTGGTCTTGCTATAATCCAGCTGTTGAAGTCTATGTACTAGGGGTAGATGTAGAAAAGTAGTAGCATGATACAGTAGAATTACTTTGTAGTTAAGCTCAAGGAACGACTATTTTCAAGACTCAATTTGCTGGGAATGAAATCTTCCTCCCCACAGACTGCATTGGGTAAGACAGAGGCATTATTTTCTGTGTGAGTAGAGCTGGTCTTTGTGACCATCTCTGATGCCTTTCATGATGAAGGGAAGAAAGAGCTGTCTCTAACTTGGAAAGAGTTAACCTATTAATATCCTTTTAATTATGCTGCTGCCCATCAGGATGTGAGTGAGTGTCTGTGCACCTTGACCAAACTGATGTGCTAACAAACCTGGAATGTCTTTTCTGTCTCTTAAAAAGAAGCTTCTAGAAAATGTATCTACTGAGGATTTTCAATTGCTGCTGCTCTTTTTGTGCTTTGTTCCTTTTGCATTAATTTAAATGGGTTCAGAGATAACAGGTTAGCCAGGATCATAAATAAATTAACCTTTATTAATTAGACTATTTAGGGCTGATTCATTTATTTTGTTTCAGTGTTTGTGATTCACCAGTACTATTTTCTACTCCATGTCTCTGCCTTGCAATCTGTTTGTCTTGAATTTCAGTTTATTGTTACATCTGCTTGGGATCTTTCGGTATGGGAAAGAGCTACGATTTAAAGATTATAAACACGCATATAAACAATGTGTGAACAAACTGAGATGCTTGGCGTGTTACCTTGGGCTGCATGCCATGCTAATGTGACTATTAGGATTGTCTGGGCTAGAGCTGTCTCGTATCTGTCTGCTTTGGAGAAGAGATGGTGATAACAGGCAGTTCTCCTTGTCTGTCCATACTGATAGACTGAACGTGATGGCATCCTTGATGCCACCCTGGGTCCTGAAGTACCAGGATAAATGATTCCTCCTTGCCAAAGCAGTAGCAGCACAGGATGTAAGCCATGGTTACCTTTTGGGGACCCAATTTTGAAACTATTTCTGGTTTGATAGAAACACATCACACAGTTTGTTTCTTGGGCACACCTGACACCAAGCAGAACATTCCTGTCTCTCAGTTTTTCAGAACTGGACTGATGATGGTCCAAATTGTGTTTCCATTTTGATAAGAAGACTGCAGATCTCATGTTCTCTATCTAGACACCATCCAGACATCCCAGTAAACAGGAACAAGCCTGAGGTTACCGTTACAGGTCTTGCCTCGCCTTACTCAGACTTGGTGACCAGTACAAGTAAGACAAGGCTTCGTTAGTTATATGTGCATTTCTCTCAACTCTAAGTTTGTACTCTCTTAATTTTTCTGCATTGATGAGTCAGAAGGATGGCAGAAGTTGTGTTTCTAGGACAGGGCTTGCCCGTACTATGAAATGCTTCATTTAGTTGCAGAACTACTCGATGGAATTTATGGAAGGGAAAAGAAGTGGTTCTGGAAAGTGCAGCTTGCTCTCTGCGGGGCAGTGGTGTTGGTTGACAAATGGAAAATTCACACTCTAGAAGTCCACAGAAGCTGAAAAATCCAACTGAGCTGCTGCTTTGAGTGCTGAAACTGCTCTCAAAGTGTCCCTTGCAGCAATCCCCCCCACCCCCATGAGGACACATCCAGCACAACCCCAGATAGGCTCCGCTACCTATTTATCTTACTGCTGGGGTTGAACCTATCATTACACAGAGGTTCTTTATCACAGCCAGTGAGCGGTGTCTTCAGCATGGGATCAGGTTTATGCTTTGACAGGCCCTAATAAAGCCATTCTTCTTTTGCAACCTTGACCAGGCAGGTCTGCTCTGGATGCTGATCAACAATTTAGCTTTACTTGGATGACTTGGAACAATCCCGACTCTTTCAAGTCGGAGTAGAAAAATCTTCCCAGCATGTCTAGGGGAAGAAGGCAAAGATTTGTCTATGGTTCTTATGGCTGGTGCATCCCACTGTGTATTTGATTCCTGCATTTAAATTCTGAGTAGATAACAGTCTTCACTAAAATGTTTTTGGTACCCTATCAGCCTATCAGAGAGCAGTATTTAAATTCAAGTCCCAGACACTCCAAGTCTGCTAGCAGCAGGCTAAAGCATCCAGTGGTAAATAAGCTTAGTAGATCCTTTGTAAAAAAAAATAAGAGAAGGGCCACATTAGAATAAAACATAATGTTTGTGCATCCTTGTAAATTTAGCCTTTGTAAATTTGCTGAAGAAGGGCATCCATGGTTTGAGTGTAGCACTTTTCGTTTGCAGTTTGCTTGTCTCTGGTTTGCTTATATTAATGAATGCTTGTTTGTCTAAGAAGATGCATCATATCTCCCTCAAATTCTCTTGTTCTTTAGGCAGTGATGGGTGCCACCGTATCACCGCAACCCAAATAGACATTCAGACTTTTCATGTCATTTCTTTCTAATGTCTGTCTTTAGATGTTCCTTTAGATAAACAGGAATAAAGTACCTCAAGTTACCACTGCGTAGGGAGCAGCTGGGCGTGCGATGCAAACTTCATAATGTGGCACTGGAGTTGAGCATGCCTGTTCCTCCTGAAAGTGGATGGAATTAATCCCTTTTCAGGAGCAGTAGCTGCTGGGTGTTAGCTCAAATGACTCTGTCTCAAGCTTTGAAGTGCCCATTTCTTACTAAAGAATATCATTAGGGTACAACTAGAACCAAGTTCTCAGAAACCCAACCTTGGAAACAGGTAGCTTGCTTTCATGGAGAACACAATAAATTCACAGTTGTTTTCTTTTAAGTGTATAACCTAAAAATAAATAAAAACCCTGCAACCCTCCATTCTTGACTCTAAACGGTTTTTTAAAGTGACTTGTAGGATGTCAAGGTTTCCTATTGTCAACATGGGCTGCTGAGACACAAGCTTCTACATTTTGTAGTTTTGTGTGTGGAGTAGGTGAAAGGGTAAAAAAGAAATACATATAATAGAGGTAGTTTTGGCAGATTAGTTAATGGGACTGATAACTTCCCTCCACCCACTCATCCCCTCCTTTCAGGCTCTTGCAGGCAGAAGCCACAAAAGTGGGAATTTTTCTTCCTCCCTGTCCTTTACCGCTTACCTTGAGCTGTGAAACTGTCTGGATTCGTAACACAAAGAGCAAATCCTTATCAGAGCTCCTTTGCTTCTGTACATGTCAATTTTATGGGCAAACAATTAATGCCGCACAGGATTTGAAAACAAAGGTGATAGTTAGAAAAATATTTGCTGGCAGGCTTTGTTCCTTTCCAGCAGCCTTCATTTTATGCCGCAGGACTCAAATAACAGAGATTTCTCCTGAAATAGCCACAGTGAAACATGCCTAAGGTGTTTTAGTGGTAATGTTGAGGAGGAATTGCTAATATATTTTTTTCATCTTGACAGCCAGAGGCCTCAGTTGTGTATACCTTGCAATTAAAAGGGAAAGGAGAGACCTTGTATGAAGTTTGCATCCTCAGACTTAAAGCACTGCCACACGTCCCTGTTAATCATTCTTCCGCTGTAGCTCCTTATGGATTCAAATAAAGTTTTCTGATGAAGAACTCCAGCCGACCGAACAGAGACACCAACATATGTTACAATGCAAAACAGCCCTCTGTTTTGCAGCTCCTTCCTCCCTCTCCAGAAATACGGGCTATGGAAAGAAAGAACAAGATTTTGATATGCTAATTTCTAGTATCATTAAAATATAATACTTGCTTGTCCTTTATCAACAAGCTTGTTCATCTCCAAGGTTCAGCTTGTCATGCCTAATCATGTGCTGTATCAGCTGTCCTCTGAGGCCACAGAATGAGAGGGAGTGTGGAGACGAGAGAGCGTTGGCCAACTGCTTTTGCTTGGCTGTCTAATACCTCTGCCTATGCCAGAAAGGACATTACTGCAGCTTTTTTGAGGCTAATGCTGGGGAGCAGCATCAGGGGTGGTGTGAGATGTTCTCTAGGGATGCTTTCTGGACTCGCTGCTCTCTGACTTGCTAATCTGATCTCAGTGTGTTGCTCCTGGCTTGGCTGTGGCTGCTCTGATTATTTTTTCATTTTTTTTCCTCAGTTCAAACTCAAAGTAGAGCACTGTTTTTGCCTCCCTTACCCCAAAGTTCCAGAAGAATGGCTCCATTCTTGCAGACAGGCACAGGTGTGTAATTGCAGAGAACTCTCCATCAGTGTAACTGGAGTTAGCACTGGGGGAGGAGACCAGTGTTGACAATACTAGTGTTTGAGTTTATAAGGATTCTGGAGTCTTAAAGTTACTCATCTGTAGGTACACCAGAGCAATATGATAACAATTTTATTCCTTATTTCATCCTTTTTTTTTTTTTAAGAGGTCACAATTATCTCACTCCTACTGCTATACTTGCCTTCATGTCTAGTGCAGTTTGGAGTCAGGTCCAGCCTGGCATCCAGGAACACATCTGCCAGTTGGCAGAACTGAAGGGTAGTATCTGCAGCATGGAGTGACCCCTCTGCTGGAGCTGCATCACTTCCAGCCCTGGGTCTTGTCTCTGTAACCTCCATCCAGGTGGGCTGAGGATATTCTCTTCAGCATCATGTCTGTTCACAAGATTTCACCGGTAGCTTGAACTGGGTGCCTGCTATGAAATGCTCAGAGTTTGCTCCTGACCTGACCATCCTGAAGCTCCTGGAGTTCCCTTAGTGTGAATCCAGACCAGAATATTTCATGTGCCCTGTGGCTAGCAAAACAAATGTGTTCTGGGGAGTAGCATGTTGCGCAGGTCTGGTGCAAAATGATATTGATCTTGTGTTAAGGCGTTTAAGAAGGGCTGCAATACAAAGAAATAAATGTCATGCTCATAAATAAGAGTTGAACTAATTCAAATTACCCCTGAAAGATAATTAGAAGATATTAAAGCTCTGGATCCACATGCTCCCTGCTTGAAATATACAATTTGGCAAGCAGATAGCCCCTTCCTGCTCTATTTGTAATTTTTTTCCGACTTTCAAGGGGCACAGCAGTAATATTGGATGGAAATGAGAGAGATGCTTATAGCATGAATTGTGCTTTTATACAATGCACCTAGAAAAAGCTCTTTTCTCCTTCCCTGTCAATCAAAAAATCCTAAGATACAGGGCAGAGAAACAGAGCCTTAAGCTTTTAGGAGCAATCTTTCTAAACTTGCTGTCCCGTACTGCTTTTTTAATTAAAAATTTATCCTCCAAATTACTTCTGGTTTCCATCGGAATTTGGCTTTCGTTTACCTTTCAGACTGGCATCTATGTGAGCAAGTGGAGTGGCGCAGAGAGGGGTGGGGGGGGTCGGTCTTGCCATCAGCAGGCATCTTCCCTGTTTACCTACATCCTTTCATCTCACTCCTCTGCTGCACATGCTTAGCATCTGGCTGCTAACCAAACACGTTTGACTACTGTCTACAAATAACACGATTACAAATATAAAATATTCTGTGACTCATATTAATTACAGAAAGGAAAAGAATGGGGGGGATATGGAACGGAGGGTTTTAATGAACTGGAAGTTTTCCTGGGAAGATGAAGTGATCTGTCTGATTGCCATGAGCCAACTAAAGAAAAAAAAAAATAAACCCACAGAGGAAAAGAGAAGTCTCAATTAGAGTATAAAAGAAAATGTGCTATGTATTTTGGATAATGGATTTAAAATTATATTGAGTCAGCCATGCTACTGGCAAAATAGCTGGGGTCACAGCCTCAGCCACTGCGGAGTCATCATCAGGGGGGTTTAAGGAAGAGACATGAAGGTGCTTTTCCGATGGCTGGGTGATGCTGGGGTACCCTCAGCCCTTGCTGAAGCAGGGAACTGTTATGGCATCCCCCTTGGATTTGCTGCTGGGGACTGCTCACTGTCAAGGAGCCACAGTTTGCAGTCATCTCTCATCACATCCCACCTTGTCTTGCTCTGTGCCCTTTACCAAAGCTGAGAATAAGCTCAATTTGTTTGCTGGCATTTAGCAATGTAGGTATTAACCCATTTTAAATTTATTTTGTGGACCCGCATCTCTTAAAGGTTGGGGTATCATGTCAAATTACTGCAGCTGCCCTTTCTTCTGCACTCCCAGGTTAGAAAGAGTGGCTTTTCTCTGGCACCCAAAACCATGCCCTCTCCCAAGACTGGCTGGGCTGCTCATTCACAGGGAAATCTGAAACCCTCACAGAAAAGCTGCTCAGTGTTTGGCGCATGGAGAAGGTCACACTCTGTGAGATGAGAAATGTTATTTCCAAGCTTATAGTCAAGTATTACAAATAATTACAAAATAGAGCTCTATATTTTTGTAGCTCAGTGTTATTTTAACTCGCATTGATCAGTGCTCACTTCCAAGCTAGTGCATGAAAAATTCTATCAAGGATAATGCTTATTCAGTGCCAACCTTGGTTAGAAATAGATCCTCAGGTGATACATCCCCGATGAGCCCTTTTAAAGGGGGTATTATATGTCTCTCAAAGCCTTTCGGGAGGGGAGGAGGAAAAAAGTACTTTGAGACAATAGTGAGCTGATTCAATAGCTGTGCAGGAGAAAGACAGCTTGTGCTGTAGCCCTTCATAAAAGCGCAGGGATGCTGCCTTCTATTGCAAATGCAAACGATTTAGATTAAAAAAGAGGAAGAACCAAGAGAAACCAAGGGCAGGTCCAGAGAAGGCCAATTAAAGGGAGAAGGAATCAAATCTTTGTGGGGAATCTGGAAGGAAAGGAGGACTGAACCGTTCCATCGTGGCTGCTGCTTGCAGAGTTGTTTGCTTTCAGATTGACAGCTGGGACAGGTAGCTGGAGTGTTGATCTCTTCTAAAAAAATGCATGTTTTTGTGGTCTCTCTGGGGCTGTTCAACAGAGCTACAAGGCTGGATGAAGTAGAGACGCATCTTTCAAATCAGGTGCTTGATCTGACTCCCTCTACAAACGCTGACAGTCCCCAGTTAACTGTTTTTATCTAAGAATCTAGCAACTGGAAGGTGTCTTTCACCTTTAAAAACTACAGTCAAAATAAAGCACAGATAAGTGGCTAGTTTTAAAAGGCCACACTGGGTTGTCTCACCTCTGTCACAGTATGTGAGCCTCCCTGCTTGAGCTAGGAGCTACTGCAAGTGAAAGCAATAAAACGAGTATCCAAATGCTCTGTCATCCAAAATGATTGTGCTGCAGAGAACGGTGGCACAGCTGAGGTCCAAAACCCACCAAGACATTTTGGGGGCTCAGTGCCCACCCTCAGCATGCACAACATCTCCCTTGGACACTGTGACTGTCCCCAAAGAACAAACCAGCTGTGGAAACCCTGTTGAGTTAATCCTCACCCAATGAAACCACGTTGTTTTTTTTACCCTGAATACCTTCTGCTATTAAAGTAGTTCATGACAAGGAAAGGGTGAGGCAGCGGGGATATAATTAGAAGTGCATTCATCACTCCTGCTGCTAATTGTTTTCTAGGAATGCATAAAAAGAGAAGCAATTGCTTTCTGGAGTGGCTCATCACGCAGCAGGTACTGGTCACGTCCTGTGAAGCTGGTGAGCCCAGGCTGGTCCCTGGCCTTGTTCATCTTCACGATGGATCCCGTTACTCTGTGTCCACAGGGAAAACGGGTGTAACAGCAAGAAAAATGACACCCCCATCGAGAGAGAGAGATGGGGCTGGGAAGTTCTCCTGTAGTTGCAGCCTGGCCCTGGTGCTTCCAGCCACTTTCTGAACTGCTGAAACTTGGGCTGATTGCAAAGTAGGAGAGCAAAGGAAAAGAACAGAAAAATGAAGCAAATTAGTTTCTTCAGATGTGGAACTGGGCCCCCACATTCATTGCGACAGCGTACATCGAACCCAATTTATTTTAGATAACTGTGACTGCGCATGATGCGTTTCTTCATCTGGCAGGGAAGGGTTTAAAAGTCTCCCTGCGAAAATGAGGCCAGTTGATGTGTGCCTTGGCTGTTTATCACACAAAATCAAAGCGGGTGAATCAAAATGGCAACAGACGCTACCAGCTGGAGAGAGCCTCTTATCAGAGCCCTGATGCTCACTCCTGCACTGAAGTTTATCTTCCACCGGGTGGCCCAAAATGGGGTGCAGATGTGGTCTGATGATGACCCAGAAAGGGCTACGTTCTTCCTTTGATTTGCTCCTTGTTTCTATGGCCACAGCAGGGACTCAGCCAGGCCTGATACAGGGGCTTTGCAGGTCAATAATAAAGGTGTTAAAGGGAGCCCCTATTCCTGTCCATCCTCACCTGGGTGATGGGGCTGCACTGGCACTCACCTACCTGCTGCCACCAGAAATAATTAGAAGTACCAATCCAGATTTAAGGGTGATACCCCCACAAGCTATAAACAAACTCACAAGCCCCCACCCCATAAATAAATAGCATACTGCCCTCCCCTGAGCAAATCACAGCAAAAAACAAAACAAAACAAATAGTTGAACACCACCCTCTCCAGAAAATGCTAAGAATCCTCTGTTCTGCAAAGCCTATGTCAGACATTAAAGACCCCGAAAGAAACTGTCCAGAAAGGAAACCTACTGTCAAAAGTAATCAAAAGTTATTGCTCGTAGGTTTGAAGGCAAGGAAAGATTTTGGTCCTAGTTGGGGGGTTGCGTGCTGTGAGGTTCCAGCTGGACTCTGCTTGCTGTCACTTTGTCCCCACGCAGCACCCCAGGGGTGGATGTTGACTGGGGACAGGGGACCCTTCACGGGTGGCTGTGGTGGCTGGGTGGGGGGCTGAACAGCCATCCTGATGACCCGCCCTGTACCCCGCTGCCTGCCTGACCAGCAGCCTGGACCACAACCTTGTAACTCGTTCCTTGTGCCTTTGTCCTGCTCCCATGCTCTGGATGGATTTTCTGGGAAATTGGAATATCCATAGAAAAACTCCTGGGAGGAGCAGACAAAGCTCCTGCTTGCGGGCTGAGGGGCAGGCCGCTCTGCACAACCTGGTGATGATGGGCATAGCCCTCAGGCCATGAGATTCATACTCTATTTTTGCAAAAGTTCTTTTGTTTGGAGCTGACATGGTGCAGGAGAACACATTCCTCCTGCTGCTGTTCACACATGTCACTTCCACTGAAAAATGCAAGCTGATATTTTGTTTTATGTTTCTTTTAATTTGCTATACAGTCCATAATGTGTATTATTGTACCTTGGATATTAATTTTATTGTGGTATTCCACTGTGTGCAATTAGGAAGGGCTCGTTGTATCCCAGTAAATGCTGTTTTGTGCATGGTATAAGTGTTGAATAGAAAAATCCATTCCTCCATGAGGTTTCCCTATTAGTAAACTCTAATAAGTTATTGAACAATGTTCATTGCAGCAGTCAAGAAACCTGACTGTAATAACAGCCCCTGTATTGAAGCCTGGACACGCCAATAGCAAATAATCCTGCAATGCACGACAGTAGATGGTGCTCTTGGTTTGCATTAGCTGCCTACAGACACAGCAAAAGGAGTTCGTCCACTCTTAAGCCTGTCTCTAGTGAGACAGTCCTTCAGAAAGCAAAGCTAGAGGTCCCCAAAGAGTTTTGTTGACCTTGCTAAGTCTGTTGATGGCTGCAGCCCCCAAATCTCCAGGCACACAACCCATCGACATGTCCTTCAAGAAGGTGCCAAGGCTGAGTATGAAGAGAAGCAACAAGCCAGCTTCTCCACAGCTCCTTCCAAGCCTAGCAAGCACCATCTCCTGGAGGGGACCCTCTGCAAAAGAAAACTGAAGCCTCAAGAAAAGACACCCAGTGCCTGGTCGTGCCTGGGGTCTGGTGTCGCAGCCTGCTGTGGGTGAGGGCATCTTCTGCAGCAGCACCAGCTTCTCTGGTCAGCCCGCACGGCCTTTCCAGCTCTCCAAACCCCTTCTCAACTTGAGCCAGTTCATGCTCTTGACAGGAGGAATAAAGCAAGGTTCCTTGTTTATGGTGTCCTCTTTGTAGGCAGTGGTGAGGCAGCCGAGATGGAGCCAGGGACGTTTGATGTGGTGGTTGTTCTGCATTCATGGCTGGGGCAAGTCATCCCTGGCACAGGCAGTCAGTCCTCTCCCATCGGGGGCTCTCCCACTGGTCCTGGGTGAGAAGACTGCTCGAGCACTTTGCTTTGGCTGCTTAGACATTTTAAATGACAGTTTCCACGTTTAAGTTCCACTTCTGTGACAGTGGGAGCTGATGATGCTTCATACCTGAGAGGGCATATCAGCAGGTGGACAAGGTATAGCCTCAAAAAAACTTTCCGAAAGGATAAATAACCATATGAAGTCTTTTTTGGAGACTCTTACAATTCAGGGTGAGAATTCAGTAAGACCTTAAAAAGCAAGGCATGCTGTAAGAGGCTCAGGTGCCCAGCGCTCGTATAAACAGCTCCTTTTCAGTCCAAACATGTACTTCAAACCAAAATGTGCTCTGTGAGTCTTATTGATTTATACAAACTACATGCACATGCTATAGCCCATGGTTGAGCGCCGCCGGTTTAAGATTATACATAATCTATAAAAATGTTTCCACTTAAGCAAGTGGCGCTCCATCATAAAACACAACAGCTGTGCGTGGATATAAAGGAGAAGAACGGCGACGATTATACGCACGCGGATGGATGTTGCCCATATGCGCCTGCGTGCTCGTGCACAGGCACAACTGGCATCTTTTAAATATGCTCCGTTGCCTGGACATTAACAGACTTGGGGGAAAAAAAAAAAAACAAAAACCAAAAAACCACAAACGCTTCTGCAGCTTCCTCTGCACTAATTGAATTTCTGTCCATAACATTTACAGACTTTAAGAAAAGCCTGCATAATTACCTTTTCTCTTGAATTTTTTTTCTCCTCTCCATTTAAAACTCATTGTATTGTGTCATTTTATAGGCGCCAGGAATAAATCTTTTGTCAACTCTATTGCATTATTATGCAAAGTACACAAAAAGTATAGGAATAAAACAGCCCGAGAGAAGCCGAATGCTGCTCTTTTCAGTCCTCCCATTCTGCCCCAGCAGCAAGCCTCCAAGTTTGCTAACACAATCTCTTTCTCCAAGAAACTTCCTCACCCTTGGCCATTGATTGCAAAGAGTTCACTTGACCATGTTAATGCTGGCTACGAGGAAGTGTATTTACTGAGAGAAGAAAGAGTTGATGAAGGAGCTATCAATTATCTACACAGAATTGATCCTGGAGGGGGTGAAGGAGGTGCTGGGCACTGGGAGGATTTCTTTGCAGGAGGAGAGAGGTCAGTTGCAATAAACTCCCTTCGCCCCCAGGGATGGAGATGCGTGCCAAGAAGAACCATTTGAGGCAAAACCAAAAGTCATTGACGTTGAGAAATATTCCCAAGGGCAAAGCTCGAGAGGTACGTGGGAAGTCTGCAGCTCCTTCAGGTGGTCTCGGCAGGCTGGGATTAATTTGAGGAGCTCAGAGCCAGAGCTGAGGTGTGGAAAGAGGGACTGTAACCTGAGGCTGACCCTGCCCTGTCCCGCTGCTGCCCAAAGCTCAAGCCAGGCATCTTCCAGCTGATTGTAAAGCTTCGAGTAAGAACTCTTTTAAACACATTAGTGGGTGCTTTAACTTCTAACCCAGGCTCGTTAACATTGTTGGAACAGAGCTTTGCTCCCACAGTGTATCCACGAAATGGAATTAAGCAACTTAATTAGGCTGGGTAAAACACAAAGAGGGATTTAAGAGCGAGGGGACTTGGCAGCTCTCCCCAGGGTGACGTCAGGGGCCGCTGGAAAAGCTCATCCACTCGGCTCTGACCCTGGAAATTTCCTCCGCTGGAAGAGCAGTGGAGTAGGACGCTTGCTCATGATTTGTTTGTTTTGTTTGTTTTTTTTTTCTGTCCTACCATAAAACACTGCAGAGAGGTAGACTCATAGCATGAGAAAGTTCTGGCACTTCTGCCACCCATTTCTCTTCCCTTTCTTGTTTCACCTTATATAAATAATGGCCCTTCGCTTCACAGAAGAAAAGTACAGTGACCAACTGTGCTGGGCAAAAAAGAAAAATGAAGGGAGAAAAGAGTCGGAAGGAAGCCAACAGTAAACTTGTACTTTCTTGGAGGTACATGATTAATCTGTGGTCACTGGGGGAGCTGACTCCAGAGGGTTACCCAAATTTATCCGCTTACATCTAACTACTATTGTAAATTTTTTTCAGCTGATAACATGGAGTTTGCAATATGGTGGGAGAAACCTTTAGCCCCCGTGTCAAACTGGAAAGTCTAAAATACTTCATTCTTTGTTGTTTATTTCCTCAAGTACATCTTTAAATGTAAGATTGAGTGCCCTGCACATGCCTTCTGGAGCCATCTGCTGGCACGGGCCAGTGTGGAGCCCCTTTTTGGTGGGACACAGATGCCACCATTAGTAGATCCTGCTTTGTGCCTGGGGACTGGGTCTGAGTAGCCGGGTGTGAGGTCCTGGGAGCCTGGAGCAGCTGGTGCTGTTCTGGTTGGCTGCGCAATGACTTCTCCCTGCCTCAGAGGTGCCAAAGCACCGTGGGAAAGGTGGAGGAGCTGCCAAGAGAAATGTCTGGCTCTATTTCTTGGACAAATTCAATGCTTCTGGAAAGTCAGATGGAGACACGCGTCCCTGGGAAATGTTTACCATTAATGTCCCAGAGACAATGTGTTGAAGAGTGTGATGGTTGGGGTGACTCACCCTTCCTTGGCACAAACTGGCCACTTCTGGTTTCACACCAACTCTCGCCATGAGTCCAGCTTGCTCCTCCTATGCCTCACACACTGGGGACCCACAACTGTCCATGGCCCCAACCAGCTCCGCTCCTCCTGCAAAGTCTCCTGCCCTGTGGAGCTGTTTTATGCATTCTCTCCTTAAGTACTATAATGCTTCAACAGATATTTCTTTCTATCTCTAAGGCTTAACTGAAGATTTTGTGTTGTTTTCTTTCAACAGCTCAAGGTAATCTTTTGCCTTCGATCAAGCCCCTTATAAATGTCATCCTCACTGCACCTTTGACTCACGTCTCCTGGGATTCCAGATTGTACTAATAAAACACGCATCCCATCTGCAGATCTGAAAAAAAGGGGGAACAAAACCCCAAGATGTTAAGAAAGCTGATGAGTTTAGCCTCGTGAGATTACCTTAAGATGTGTGATTTTAACAGGCAGATCACCACATGGCAAAGCTGAACTCTGTATAAAACTCTAACGAGTGGGACTAATCACACTTCCTTGCGAGGGGAAAATTTTTATTGCTGTGCCTTATCTTGCCCTTTCCAACAACTGGTTGCGACTATTTGCTCCGCTCTTGGGCTGCTGTTTGCAAATAGTGACAGAAAAGGGGACGGGAGCATCAATGCACAAACAGCTTTCTGTTTGCGTAGCCGTTTGAGAGCGGCTGTGCCGTGCACGAGCACCAGGACGAGCAGAAACAAGTATTTATGAATTATTTACATTTCTTCAGTTTCTGTTCATCATTTGTTATTTTTCTGTTTAAACAGTTTGTCCTCTGTTCCAGGAGCAGAAGGAAAGCCAAAATGAGTTCAGTGACAGCTCAAATACCCCACAGAATGACTAGTAAGTAGTCAAAGTAAACAACTTATGATGAAAACACAGCCTGAAAAATTATTCATTCCATCCACACAGCAAATTGGTCAGAAAAAGGAATTTCTGTTCTACAGAAAACCCTCGCATTAAAAGCCAAAGAGAAGAAAAATCGTTTACCTTTTCCATACAATGAGAATGTCACCAAAAGAAAGAGAAAAGGTATTATTGTAGTTCTTTGTTTCTAAAATGTGAGAACATCAGAATCACGCAGAAAAGTAAAGAATTGAATTGAGTCAGCTGAAGAGATGATGTGATGTTTTTTTCCATATCAAAATGAGAGAGAAGTGCTTTATTTTGACTTTTCCCCATCAAAAATTGTTGTGGAAATCAGCAGGTTCCTGCCCAACATTTGGATGAAAAGGAAAACCACATTTTCTAACAAAACACCACTCCAGCACCGGCTGTAGCAACTGCCTGCAAGTTACAGGACTGATGTTGATATCAGTTTCCCCTCAGCAGAAGTCTTCAGAGTTACTGGAGCTACTCTTGGTCTACCCATGGCTCCATCAGCTGGAGGTTCCTCAGAGTCTTCCTGAGCTGGGAAAGGGCTGTGCTCATGGCTAATTTATTCCCCATGAATAATTCAACCACTTCTTGTCACTGCTTTGCTATGGATGTCTGTCATACACTGCACTGGATTTTATCATAGAAACCTTGAAATTGGGAGATGGAAAGAATGTAACATGGATTGCAATCCCCCTGGCCAGGAGTATTCCCCTTGCTGTGTCAGCACGGTGTGCCGAATCGCCGGGGATGGAAATGAGCCTGGCCCCACTGGCAGCACTAGAGCAGCTCAGGGCTCATGTCTGTAATATATTCCCTGCAACCAAGAAGGCAAACACAGGTTGTGGAGGACTATAACACTACTGGGTTTGAATATTTGTATTTTAGTTGAGGGGTTTACTGCAAAAAATGAGAACTCCTTTCTCAGCACAGGCTAGATATAGATAAAATTGCATTTTTATGTAAATAAAAAATGCAGAGCAAATTCTGTTCTTCCTCTGCCCAGCTTAAATATGAGGACACACTGAAGGGTTTATTTTCCAGGTGAATTGTTGGAGCTTTAACTCTATAAATAAGCCTAGCTGCATTGATCTCAATGGCATGATGCTGATTGACACCTACTGAGGATACATGCATAAGTATTTTTCATAATGAGCTCCTTCTGAGCCCACAATTGCCAATTGATGTGGCAATTACATATTAATATGTGTGACTGTGCACAATCAAACTGGGCTAGAAGGGATGCAACCTTTTGTTTTTAAAAATTAATAAAATATTTATTGCAATCAGCTCATATCTCCCAATTTGTTGCCAATTAACTAAAGTGTTTAGTGTGCGGCTGACGGAGGCTGCAGCCACAGGGCTGCACTAGGGGAACAAATTGGAAGCTTCTTGCCCTGAATTTCTCTCTGTCTCATTCTTTCCAGGTAGGAGCACAACAGCAGGAGCCGGGAAATGGTAAGGACTTTCCTCTCCAGGAAAAGACATCTCCAGTCATCAAGAGGAGATGAAGCTGGCAGACAGCTAAAATACCCTACAGATTAAAACTCAAAAGTGCATCAAGCTGAATTTCTGTTAAAGAAGGCCAGAGATTTTGGCCAATAAGTTGAAGTGGACTTTTGAAATATGTTCATTTTTTTCCCAGGAATATCAGTTAAATGGCAAGAAGGTGAAGAGAGTTGCAATGCAGAATGACAGCAAGTTTTGAAATAAGTTTGCCATGGAAATGCAAATCTTGGTTTTTGTCTGTTCTGGCATACAGTGTACGTTAATCTGATATTAGTGGATCCCAGTGTTTTAGGGCCTCAGGGTATGGCAGAATATACACATATTTATACAGAGGCCAAGAAAGGACAGGAAATGTACTTTTTATGTCTTTTTTGATGTCTTTGGCTGGTAGAGAGCCTTCCCAGCTGCTGTAGGCTACACTAAAACCCCAAAGCCCATGTCCTTCCAATACCTGAGTTGTCACTTGCATCCCATAGAAGTTGATGATTTAAATTGCACTCAGCCTTAATGCCTTGATGACTCGTTTTCAGAGCTTTTTCTTCCCACTTGTTTATTTTTAATTTAAACTAATGAGCTGTTCCTGCATTTCTTGCTCCGTGTCAGGGAGCAGGACAGATTCGTTAGAACGCTGGTGAATTCTGGAAATGAGCTTATAAAATCTTTACTTGGGATGTTTCAGAGGAGCACACGCCTGTCGGGGGAAGAGCCAGATTCTGTGCAGAGAAAGAGCAGCCCCTGGGGGTTTTTTATGATTTTTGTTCAGCTTATTCGAAGTCTGTAATGAGGGACTGTCTCTTCATCAAATCTGTCTAATGGGATCTTTGATCTCCATTAGGAACTGGAGCTCGGTGAGGAGAGAATCAGCATCAGTAGCGCATTTCATCTGAACTTCTTTGCTCTGATACAAAAACGGTGATTCATCCCCCAACTAGGCCATTTTTTTCAATGAGCTTGCCATTCATGGGAATTAGGTCTAGTCCGTGATGCTGCAACTCACATAATTATTAATAAACTGAATGTCTACATCTAAAATAAAATCAAATCGCCTCTTCTTTTCTAGGAATGGCTGGACAGAGCAAAGCAGACTTTGTTCTAGCTGAGGGACAACAAAAGCAGCCAAGCCCCAGCAGTGTGAATGTTAAATGTGGGCTCATACAAGCACAGTATGAGGTGCCAGGGAGACGGGAGGTGACAGCACTGTCACTGCTTCCCCGCTTTCCCCCTCGCCGGAGCTGAACTGCACTGCCTTGAACTGGGGCTGTACCCACCTTTTGTAGCATCCTCCAAGGTCAAAGCATCTTCCTGGAGCTCCCCAGGTGTTTATTATGAATGTGGACAGGGGGGTGACAGCTAGAGAACTGGAAGAGGGCAGATTGTGATGCCTGTGCATCTCCCTTCTTCTCACAGTGACCTGAACCCATCAGCTCTGTGATGGAGCCTTGCTCTTTTATGGGAGCTTGGCACCGTAGCATCTCTGTACAGAAAACTACTACCAGCAGCCACCAGTTCACCAAACGCACAGCTTGACAGGCTCTAAATCCACACAGGCAGCCCCACACTCCCTGAAAATGGGCACGGATTGGGTTCACAACAGCAAAATTTATTGCAGCGTGAACAGCAGAGCAGAGCAGAGAAAGAACCTTGGGAAAGAAGCCTCTAGCTGGATGTCTTGATCTGCCTTGTCCTATTATTTCATTGCAGCGTGTGTAGTGCTGAGGCAAACAATTCTTGCAGGGAAATAGGGGAAAAAAAGAGTATTTCCATCATTTCACAACTGCTGAAGGAAATCCATTGAGTAAACAAAATCCTGCCCCAGTGCAGGCATCATTTAAATGAAGTCACCGCTGCAGTTTTGACTGATTCCTGGTTCAGAGCCAAGGAGTTTTATTATCGGGTACGGATGTCTATGCAGCACGGAGCGCGAGGGAGACCATCCCTCTGGAGCTGTAAATGGGACAAATATGATAAAAGACAGCAACCGTGGAATTCCTTGGTGCCATTTTTTACCAAGTCCCATTTTGGAGGGGAAATGTGTTTCCTGTGATCTTTGCAGTTGTGAAGAGCCGCACTGCTCGCATGATAGCTCTGCCAGTAAATGCACTGAGAAAAGCAATATGAGTGTTTAATGTTCAGCAAACTATCACCAGGTGTATGCTTTTGCAGTCCATTGCAATCAAAAGCAAAAAAGTGAGGGTTTTTTCTCCACCTGGGTGTAAAACTAAAAGCTAAATCTGACACCAACTGCAGTGTAAGAGAAGGAGCCCACGGTTTCTTTAAGGCAAGAAAGAGGTAGCACATAAACAGTCACTTTTAACCACCGTATTGAAGCAGGTACTTGCTGCTTTGCTCCATCAGGGTGCAAACTTTTGTAACGCTTCCCACTGCAACATTATTTCTGATGAATTATTGAGCTAGAAAAGATACTTTACCCTCCCAACCAGCTCAGGTGCATCATTAAGTGCATCAAGCTCCCTACTATTTTATCGAACCTGAAAACATTTTTTAAAATGAGAGAGGCATGCCTGCTTTTAACACAGATTTCATCCTTTTTACATTCTTCCTAAAGCCCTCTCAGGACCTGGAGGATTTTCTCCATTGTTCATGGGGCTTTGGGTTGGGCTTTTATTAAAACAATGTTGAATTATTGAAAAACAGTAAAATATTTATTATCTGATCAATAATACATTGGATGCTCTGCTACTTATTTTTATTACTGATAGAAACAACTCGGCCACCTGAGATGAGGATACTCTTAAGATGAGGCAGATGTTGCTGTAATCAAGGCAAGAGGGAACTGGAGACGAGGTGGCCACGGGCTGGGCTGCAGACATCCTTTCTCACTGCTGAATATTCAATCTGTCTGGGAAGAGGTGGTTCAGCTCCTGCAGAGGAAGGGTTACAGCACGGGGTACGTACATTCTAGCTTCAGACTGTATGTCACAGCTCAAGAGGCCTCTTGGCAAGCAGTTAGAGTCTGTCCTGGAGGGTCATTCCTGAGACACGTCTTTCCGAGTGCACTGTTTTGAGGTGGAGATGTCCCGGGTGGCTGAGAGGACTCGATCTCACAGGTGGCCCAGCTCAAGGGATGTCCCTACCATGCTTGTGTTTTGATGAACAGCTCTCTGCAAGTGCACGGGTTTGTCCAGGGATCCACGGTAGAATATAGGATGTGTATGTCTGTGTAGTGCATCCAGATTCGGTTTAGAGCTGGTTTTAAACAGAAATTAAAAAAAAAAGAGCAATATGAAAAAAAAACCCCAACAAATAGATAAGGCAAATTAAGGAAATCTTTGGAAAATTTAAAATGCACAAGGACCAGCTAAGAGAAGTGATACGCATCCCAGGATGATAAAGGAACTACCAGATGGAGTGATTTACTTGTCTTGACTTATTTCTGGGAAACTATAGGTATCTGAAAAGCACCAGAAGAAGGGAGAAATGCAGATACTGTCCTACTCATCAGAAAATCAGAGAAAGAATGACTCAGTTACCATACACTGAATTCCTAAATCTGAAACAAATATTAGGAGATACATATTTCTTTGAGGGTGGGTTTGTACAGAAAAAATAATAATCTTGCAGACATATTCAATATCTTATTAAAGTAGAATTACAGTTACTAGCTGAAGGGAATGTGGTGGGCGTAGTCTATTTGAATTTTAGAAAAGCATTTGATGCAATCTCTCATAAAATTTTAATCTCGAAATAAATTAAAACTGGCTTTGATATAAGCACAGCTACATGTATCCATAACTGGCTAAAGAATCATAAAAGTAAGAATGAAAAGTGGCATTTACATTACACTGGAGGAAGTAGTCTTTCTTAATGCAACTCAGATAAGAATAATTGGCCTTATTTATTATCTCCCTAGCAATAGAGAATAAGAAGCATAACGGTATGTTACCACACTAAACAGGAAGGCATATAATGGACCTGGGCACTGGGAAAGAAGTAATATAGTGTTTTTCTGCCCATGGTGGACAGTTAAAGCAGGCAGATAAGGTGCTTTAAATTCATGGGTTTTCTTATTCAGAGGTACCTTGGGCAGGCAGAGACTAGCATTGCAGCCAGCTCTCCTATTTTAAGCCAACAAGCATGCAGAAAAGTTAACTGTCTGTCTTTCATGAACAGCAATCTATGTGATATTCATGATACTAACATAGTTATTGGTGTTTTCTCTTAGACTGATCCAGCCTGCAAGAAGGAGCCTACTGTGACTCATTTAGGAAGTCCTGGGGAACTGCTGCCCTGTTGCAGTTGGGGCTGGACTGCCTTTCAGCCACCTGCTTTTTGGGGACAGCTACACTGTTCTCCCTTGGTGAGCCCAAATCTGGTGGAACTGGAGCGGTCAGTAACCTGCCTCATGAAGAAGATGTATGGACCAAGGTGTGAAAAGGTATTGGTAAGTTATTTTATAATGCAGTACTGCAATTCTGGGAATTGGGACTTGTTTTAGAACTCCTTGCTCTAATTAATCCATATGCACAACAGAGGGATCCCTTGCTAGTTTTATGGGAAAGGAAAAAAAAAAAAGAAAAAAAAAAAAGAAAGAAACTTCAGAAAGTTCTGGGGAGAGCAAAAATTGAGCTGGAGAGTCCGGATGAGACAGAAGCAGGTATCATCTCTGCACAGTGGTAATTGACTTTGAAGACACTACTCATCTGAATTACTGTTTGCAAGGATTCACATCCTTTCCATCTTCACAGAGGAATTCAATAAACTGAAGAGTAAAGATGTGCAAAGAACTGATTTTTCTGTCTATTGCACAACCTGAATAAGGAAATGTAAAAGGAAATCATTTCACATCAACCTGAAGCGATTTATAAAATTTGTTTCATGAAATCAAAGTCAAAAATCTTTCTCATGAAATGAAAGACTTTCATTATCAATTTTTAAATTTTTATAAAAGAAAACAAATGTCTTGTTATATAACTTAAAACTGATTCAAAGCCATCAAGAATAAATACCTTAGTTTAGATTTTTATTCCTAAGGAATTATTTTTCCGAAACAAGTTCTCAAAATAAAATATATCAGCAAAATCTTTTCTTCAACTAGTATCTTCATCTTTCAGATGGGAAATGTCCAGAGGAAAGTCTTCCCCAACTTCAGCTCATTCCAGAGGTGCCCAGGTGCTTTCTTTACTTTGTACAACATGATGTAGGTGGATGGGCACTGCTTTCTCATAGTTATTTATTCTCTAAAGTCTCACCATCCCCAGCACCGAGGAGGGGGAAAGATCGCAGGAGGAGGCAGTGATGACCCCCAGTGCTCTCCATGGCAGCATCTCCCTGAGAAGTTGGGATCACAGTGCTAAGGTTGCCTGATGGGAGCTAATTCTGCACCCTGTGCTGCTTTTGCTGTCACTGACCCTCCTTCCGCATGGCTTTTGGGCACCATTCCTCACTTTGGGTGACTTGCATGGTGGAGATGTTTTAGAGCCCAGCTGTAGATTTGTAAGTCTACTTCAAGGTCAAATTCATAGAGACCTTCATAGAGGTCCTTCCTCCTCCTCTTCATCCTCTTAACACTTTCCATGCCAAGGCTCCCATTGCAACTTAGCCAAAACCCGAGCTCATCGGGAGACCTGGGAAGCAGGATCATTAGCTCGAGGGAAAGCAGGGCTCTGCGTTCCTGTGAGCAAGCCCATATCTGGTGTGACACCACAGCCACATCTCCGGTGCTCCATCTTCCTGCCCCATAAAGCACTGCTTGTCACATCTGGAGCTCCCTGCTCCAGCAGCCTTTACTGCATTCTTCATTTTGATGCCTTGTTCCAGGTTTTAAATAGCTGCGAGTCCCCTATTGCTCATTAGCAGGCTCAGAGAAATGGCTTTTATAGACCCATGTATTAAACAAATAAAAGACGTCATAGAAACTTAAAAACACATCCAGCTGCTCGCAAATTTACTACGTGAACATTAAACTCTCATTAAATGTACTTTTATAAAGGGTGGCTTTATTTTTTGAATCTGAATACCTGTGACAGCGGGAAGTGTGGTTATCGAAATATACTGGCTAAATGAGAACATTTACTGGCGTTTATTGGCCACATCTCAGTGACAATGCAGAGCACGCTGGGTGTTTTGTGGGCTGTCACACAGGAAGGCACTCTTGGTCTTGCTAACAGGGAGTTTATGAAGCAAATAAACATTTTCTTGTTGTCTGGCTTCCTCGCTTCCCCCCCACCATCCTCTTTTTGTCTCATGGGAAGGGACATGAAAAAATGTCACTATTTTATCAAGATGATGTCTCCACACATCGTGAAATAGCCTTGCATCAAATCCCATGCTTGGAACTCTGAGACAGGTGAAATAGTGATGTGACACCCCACCACACGCAGGGCAAGCTGCAGAACCACTAGTCCTGAGTAGGAATCCCTTCAAACCAGGCGCTTCTGCCTCTGGTCCTTATTGCAGCCGAGGCCAAAGGTGTCCCAAGAGGAGGTTTGCAGAAGGGCTGGATGTTACCTGGCTCTGGCAGCCTGCTGTGCTGGCAGAGGTATTTATGGACACACACTACAAGACACGAGGGTGACACCCCTGTTCCCACCCCTCCTTCCCTCTCACTACCGAGAGCCAAAGGTAGAAAAGGGAATCTGCTCACTGTGGCATATTTACTCATCAGACGCTATATTGATGTGGACAAATGTGAGCAAACGGAATTGGTTTATTCTATATTTGAATTTTTATCTGAGACAATAATCCATTTATTAGTGAATAATCCAGGCTATTAAATGTTAAAATCACTTCTCTGACTCTGAAAGTCACTGAGCCACAGAGTGCTGGAGGCTGGGAGAGGATGCTGTGCAAGCCCTGGGACATGCTGGTCTTCTTTGTTCCTCCCACTGGGAGAGATGTGGTGAGAGTGGGGACAGACCTACACTCTGACCTGATGTGGCCATACTCATTTTCTGATTATAATATTTTTTCCTAGTATGTCTCATCTATATTCTATTTCTTGTTGCAGAAGTAGAAAGTGATTTGATAGCAGAAGAAAGGTTTTATGTCTTTGGGGTCCAATTTTCTGAATATTCCACAAAAGTGTACATGCAATTCTTGGCTATAATCTAGATTTTGTATGCAAATTGGGTCGCTATGTGTGTAATTGCCCTTTCAATGCATAATTGCCCATGGGCAGGTTTGGAGAAGATCGTATCAACTGCATGTGCAGATAAGTCCCACATTTCTATTCACTTCAGGAAATGTGCACAAGCAGGAATTTAAAACCAGACACCCAAGAGGGATGAGGACTTCTTAGCGGTCTGGAAAAAATGAACATCGGGGCTCTAATCAGCAGGCAGGATTTTGTAAAGATTATGAACCTGAGAAAATGAGAAAATATTTGTGATTTATATTCAGGACATCCTTAGCAGATAGGCACCTGGAAGGGGACAGCTTGAGCCTCTCACAGGCTCAGATGGTGACTTCTGTGCTTGGATGGTGTGGCTCATACTAAACTTTCCTCCTATGCCCAGTGCAAGCCAAGTGATGTGCAGAAGAAGAGGACAAGTCAAATACTCCTTAGAATTGCAGAGTCATAGAATAATTTGGGTTGGAATGGACCTTAATAGATTATCTAGTCCTACCCACTCTGCAATGAGCAAGGGTTTCCAGACCTCCCACCAGACCAGCTTGTTCAGAGCCCCATCCAACCTCTCCTTAAACCCCTCCAGGGATGGGGCAGCCACAGCTTCTCTGGGCAACCTGGGCCAGTACCTCACAACCCTCACAGCAAAGAATTTCTTCCCAAGATCTCATCTCTATCTCCCCTCTTTCAGTTTAAAACCCTTCTCCTTCATCCTGTGGCCCCTCTCCCTGACCAATAATCCCTCCCCAGCTTTCCTGGAGCCCCTTTAGGGACTGGAAGGGGCTCTAAAGTCTCCCCAGAACCTTTTCTTCTCCAGGCTGAACTCCCTCAACTCTCTCAGCCTGCCCTCCCAGCAGAGGAGCTTCTGCCCTTGGAGCACCTCTGTGGCCTCCTCTGTCCCCACTCCAACAGGTCCATGTCCTTTTGCTGTTGGTGTTCCCAGAGCTGGAGGCATCTCCCCAGAGCAGAGCAGAGGGGCAGAATCCCCCTCCCCTCACCCTGCTGGCCACGCTGCTGGGGATGCAGCCTGGGATGCAGGGGACCTTCTGGGCTGCAAACCCTTCTTGGGATCTTATTCTTTGTTTAAATACTGAGATGGGGATGGGCTGAAGCCTTTTTATCTGAGCCCCATGGATTTCTGAGCGCTCTGTGTGTTCAGGCCTGTGGGGCATTGCAGCACCCTGCCCTTCTGAGAAGGATCTGAATTTTAAACTACCCCATGCAGAGCCTTTCATAAATGAACACCCCTTAATCACTTTGCAGGGAGGATGATGTTTGGACAAGTGCACACCTTTTCTCAGCTCTCACAGAAGCTACTTCTTCATTCATGGCAGAGACCAGAGCCTGAAGAGAATTAAGCCCATGGTTAACTTTAAGCACATTTGTTTTCTGTTCCAATTAGCACAAATGCTCGTTACTTAAGGGCTTTGCTGAAACGTATCCAAAGTACCAGAATGACAAGGGTGGGAGAGGCATTTTGATATCATAATTAGAGAAAACCTGCTCCGGTGCCTTTAAGGAATTTTCCCTAAACTTTTGTGAGTTTTTACCGAAACCTCAAGTCATTTTCCCTTCCACAGTCTTTCTACCTAACTTTTAAAGGCACTTTTACTGAAGATTTACTGGTAGAAACCTTCTACTGAGTGCATTTGATCGCTCCATATTTCAGAAACAATGTGGGAATGGAAAAATCTCTCTCTTTAGGCTCCATTATCCTAGACTCCTATTGTCGGCATAGAGTTATAAAGAGCCAATACTACCTTTAAAACACTGAATAGCTTAACTGCTCAAAACATAAAATGAAAGCACTAAACATATCAGTTTTGTGTAAAAAACGTGCACCTTTTCCCTTGTAATAAACAAATAGATATATAACAGCAACCAAAATAAAGCAGATAAATGCTCTGGCTCCTCTCCTCGGAGTGCTGGGCTGTAACTGCCTGCTGTATGAAAATACATCACTCGGGTTGACTTTAGCCTCCATACTGGGAAGGGGAGTAACTCACAGCCCCCAGTGGCAGGGAGGGGTGATTTCAAGGGGTAGCAATGCAGGAAATATTGTCTCTGAAAATTCGGGTCCCCTCGACAAGTGAACGTGTCCAGCATTGCTGCCAGGGAGCACGGCCCGCTCCCCGTTTTTCTCTTGCAGTCACCATCATCTTGTTGACGATTAAACTCTTCTGGGCAAACCGTGTCCATTTGTGGTAAAATTGATAAGATAAATGATTTTTCTAGACAAAGGAAATGCAAGATATCTCATCTATCTGGGCCGAAGACATCATTTGATATAGTGCCACATGGGAAATTATCAGCTCAACTGAAAGCGCTGAGAATTTATACAGGAGCTGTAAAGCGGGTACAGCGCTGGCTAAAGGGAAGCCAATGACAGGGAGCACGGAGAGGGGAATCATCACTCTGAAGTGAGGTTACCAGTAAACATCCCCGAGGATCAGGAGGGAGACCGAACATATTTCATTTCTGTATTGACCTTGGAAGGGAACATACAAGCACGGCAATGACACTTCCAGCTCACACGACGGCAGGAGCATTGTCAATGCAAACCAGGACGGGGCTATTAACTGAGGGCTGACCTTGAAAACTGAAGTAATAGAAAAGGGATAAAATACAATAATCTATAATATATGAACAAGTACTTACGGAGCAGTAGTGAGAATTTCAGCTATTTGTTAGAAATGACTGAGGATGAGAAAGACCCAAGTGTTCTTGGACGTCACAGGTTAACTATTAAGTGCCAATTATATGGTCTCAAGAAAAGAAAAATTATCAGATATACCCAAGTAGGATTTCCAGTTAAGTCTGGAAGTCTAGGGAAGCACTAATTCAATTTTACAAAGGTTGCTTTGACCTCATCAGAATACTGTTCACAGTTCCCTTCCCCCAAGCGTGAGAGTGAAGAATTCAAACAGTAAATGGTCCAGTAAGGGGATTTAGGACAATCAGAGGAATGTGAGGACTGTTCATCTGAGAGAGCAAAACTCATTCAGTTTAGTTATGAGAAGACTGGGAGTGGAACATATGGGGAGGCAAATACCCAAAGGAGAAAATTACTACTGGAAAGGAATAACAGTGATGGGCATGAGGACAAATGGTTTAAATAAGGCAAGAGTTAATTTAGGCTTGAAATTAGAGGGAAGTCTATACAGCAAAAAGTGAGGAAAAAACCCTTTAACAGCCACATATGGTGAAGTGTGAACAGCGTATTTCAAAGCCTGTTTAATGGAACTGCAAGAAGCCAGTAGGACCTGGGTGCCAGGACTGGGAAACACGTTCTGATGTGATGCTTTGAGGAAGGACCAGGCACCCTGAGTATTGTGGGCTGGGATATGCTGTGTAGTGGCAGTCCAGGTGCACCTAAAGAAGATGTTCATCTATAGGGAAGTTTGGAGAACAAGTGCAGCTCATATAACAGACATCTTTGAAGGTAAGCAAGGGGATTCAAGTCTGAAGAAAACTTCTATTTGGCATTATCATTTCACACTTGGTTTTAAACAGTTAAAATGTCTGGTGAAGGAGGCAAAAATCAGATCATGAGAGTCACCTGCCCACTCACAGGCTGCCTGTAGCAAACAGCCCTAATGGGCAGCCTGTGCACAGCCGGGAGCTCAGCACTCCTCAAAGGATTCAGAGGAGACTTACAGAAAATGAACGCTTTTGCCAAATCTGGGCTCAGGTCATGAATGATTCATGAACGGAAAACAAGGCTACATTCATCAGATAATTTATATGTAAACCACTAGTTCCACCAGCTACAGAAATAAGCCCAGATCCCCCTAGGTCAGAGCCATAATGAGCAGCAAGCAGTGGGAAGGATGCCCTTATATTTATACCCCGTGATATTTTCCCATTAGCCTGTCACCAGCCCCTTAGTCGCCGGCACAGGGGTTGGCGATGCTGTTTATCAGTATGGACCATCCTGGCTGCCGGCAGCTGACGCACGGATTTTGCTTGGATTTGCTCCTCTGGTGCAGCAGTACCGGACCAGGCTGGGGCTGACGAGCTCGTTGTGGGAGCTTTCACCTGAGCAGTGGTGGGGGTGATTTCTGAAAGCTAAAAGCCAAAATCTCTGTGCCTGCCATAATTGAGTTGAGCTGGGTGGATGGGGACCATGGTCGTGCTGGCAGAGCTTACCTCTACTGAGGTTTGCTGGGACAGAAAGAGGCTTTGAAGGCTCAACCCCATCTGCAAACCTGCTCTGTGACAGAGATCAAGGACTGTGGCACTCAAACACACCGCACATGTAAAAGCAGAGTATCTTCACAGAGGTTTAAGGCTGGGGCTTTAAGCCACAGCCCATTGTGCTGGAGGGTGCTGGGGCTCTGCAGGTAGATGACACTAATTGCTGGGCTCACGTTAACTCTCATTAACTTCCATTCCTTGCTATAAGTGCAGTCTAGGGTCACCAAAAACCTCTCATGAGTTCCACAGTGCTGTAATGGGTAATTAACTGCGCATAGAGAAATGGGTTGGGGGGGAGGAGGGGTTAGGAGGCCTCAGCTCTCTGTTGGAGTTGGCCATTTCAGTGCCTAAAGCATCCCTAGTCTTACAGGGCCACACTGTTCCTCTGAAATTAGTAATTTTCCTCATTCTTTCCGAGGTCCATTTGTTAGAGTCCTGTCTCTTTCTGTTCGCTTCCCATGTGGTGCAAGCATTTGCCCAGTGGTCGGTTGACTAGTAAATAAACAAACAAAAAAAAATTTAAAACCCACTTTTTTAATAACCTTCACTACTATTGATCTGATAGCTCAGTTGCAGAATAGTCTTTAACCTGGTGCAGAACATAACAGACAGCAGAAATTTCAGCCTCAAGCGAATGGCTTGAAACATTTAAACCTTTTTAAACCTCTTTCTTTAATGGAAACAAGGCCAGATGGACACTTGGTCTGACCCAGTAGAGTTGGTTTTATTTTATTTTAATTAGGAATAGGTTGAGTTAATAGAAATTCTATACTAACCTGTGGCTGGAGCTGCTCCGAGGCTGTGCAGCTGCAGAGCAGCAAGACCAGAGGGGAACCCACACCCCTGCAAGGATGGGCGGTGGGAGCCTGGCATCCCTTCAGCATAGCTTGATCCCCAGGAGTATTTCACAGGAGAGCCAAAAAAGACTTGTAATATCCATGGGCAAATCAGAAAAACCTGTCTCTCAAATCTACTTGTAGATCATCCGTCTTGGATCCAGGAAGATGGCCAAAAGGCTCCATGAGCATTAATAATGGGGATAACATCTAACACTCTGCTTCCTCCTAACCTTGAAGAAAAATGAGTGAGATGACCCTGCTGTACAAGCTGAGCCACGTCAGGAAGCCAGAACTACTGCCCTCAGCAATTTGTCCTTATAGAATTATCAAAATCAGTTTTAATCCACTTTCTTACCCAGAGGACTCACTGCCCTGACCCCAGTGTGATGTGTTCCCTACTATGCAGTGCCCCTTGGCTGCCCACAGAACAGCACAGCTCATCTGCTGCAGCCTCCTCATTTTCTGCAGGGCATTATTACTTTTCTATTCCCTTTGTCCAGTTTCTCTTGCATGTGCATACAGACACCTTTGAAATGTCTCAGCTAAATCTTCTACTTCGCTGGTTTTGCTAGTATTTATTCCCTTTGCATTTGCCCTTCCTCAGGCCTTTTGTTATCCTCAACTTTCTCTTCTTTATGCTGCTTTCATGGACTGTTTCCTTCCTCCTCTGTTACTTCTAGATGCTCCCTGCTCTATCCATCCCTCCTACCCATCCGTTTATTTTTAAGCTCACAACAGTTTTATTCTCACACCACTGCATTGACTCCAGGCCTCCCCAGCAATTTTTAGAAGACATCCTACACCCAACCTACCTTGGTGTATAGCTTATATTGCCAAAGTATTACATTTTCTCCTCTGAATAGAGAGGTGAGTAGAGTTAGGAGGGAGCCTTTCAGACAGATACTTGAGATATTCCTTCTGCTGTCCAGCTGTGGGCAGATGTGCTGACTTTCTCCTTGGCAGCTACATCAGCCTGTCTCTTTTGGGTAACTTCAGAGAGCATGATTGCTTAGAGATGATAATTCTCTGATTTTCTACAAATGAATTTTGTTTGCTATCGAGAGTTTCCTACAGCAGTTGCTTTGAAAGGCATTTCATATCTCCCTGTATCTGCTAGGGATTTTCAGTTTTCAGTTCATATGTTAAGATGGAACTAAAAAAAGAAAAAAATGCCCTTTCTGATACTAAGCTGCAGAGTTTCAATAACCAAGTGGTTTTTGTGCTACTTCAGGCAATAGGCATCTCCTAATTCACAGCATTATTTCCTTTCTGAAGTCTCCATGGCACAGGAGTCTGTTGCTGCCAACATATGCAAACAGGTTTGTTGACTGTCATCCCTACCTTCCAAAGCTGTTCTTGAGTTTGAGACTACTGCGGTGATTGCTAAGCTTGTTTTCAATGTGAATATTATCACTATTTCCCCCACAGTTCTGCATAGCCTTCTGGTCCTCACTTCAATGTTGGCTAAGCTGTCATTTACATGAGTGATGTTGTCATTACAATATTTGATTATTTTTTTCGTATAGCTATGGTTGAAAGCACATAGTATACTTCATCGAGAAACTTGTTTACTTCTTGCAGTGAAGTAGGTGTGGGAGAACTCACCTTTGACTTGAGCACTGCTGCAGCATCAGGCAAAGTGCCACTGCGATCTTGGGATGGCACCAAACAGAGGGCACATCTTCATTTGTATTGCATTACACCTCCAGACATCCCAGATGCGCTTGCCATGGGCACTGCTGAGTGCTCTTTGCAATACAGAAGTTGCACAATGATGCTTCCCTGGAGACTGGTCTGTTGATTATTGATTTTATTTTATTTTTTTTTTTAATTATAATCAGTGCTGGTTTGATTTGTTCATACGGTGAATATGCGGTCTTCTGGGTCAAACTACAATGCCCCTCCCACATGGCTTACAATAACCAATACCTGTATTTTGCTGGGAAAGACAGTGCAGAAGGCCGTCCCCATTTACTACACTGTTTCTTTCCAGTTGTGATCATAGAGACCTTTTGCTGTTTCATAGAATCAGAGAATGGTTAGAGTTGGAAGGGATCTCAAAGACTGTTGAGTTCCAACCCCCCTGCCCTGGGCAGGGACACCTCCCACCAGATCAGGTTGCTCCAAGCCCCATCCAGCCTGGCCTTGAACCCCTCCAGGGATGGGGCAGCCACAGCTTCCCCGGGCAACCTGGGCCAGGATATCACCACCCTCACAGTTTCCTTGTGGAGCTTTGCTGGCCACAGGTTTTGCAGGGCAGTAAGGTATTTTCCTCCGTGCTTCCATCCCAGCAAGTAGCCATCATTTCGGTAACGCCAACGGACTTCAACTTCGAGAAAACTGTTGTTGAGTTCTCTGTGTAGTGTTTCACTGTTGTTTTTCTTAATGCTGGAAGTTTATTTGCTGAAGTCAATAGTTTCATGTAGTTTCTGCCTGTTTGGAGCTTTTTAAAAGTGGTTTTGCCACTTCACCTTTTGCTTTTTGTAGTTAAAGTCTTTCCTTTTGACTCCGTAAGAGGGGCTCCAGCTGCTGTAACCCAACAGCAAGGACCTTAGCAAGCAGATGAAGTGTTTTCCTGTCACTTCTTTCAGAAGCCACTTTGGCTTCATGATCCATCTTCATCCTCTTCTCTTGACTTCTGTGGCATTTTCCTGCATTATTGTCTGTTTTATGGAAAACTTCTGCTGCTGCTTTCGTGAGGGTTTATCGGTATATCTTTCACAAATACTTTAGATGACCTCATCTACCCTGACTTCAGGTTTACTTGCCTGTAAACTGGCACTGGTTCTTACTGGTTGATCGCGCACTGCAGGAAGATGCGTGACCTGAAATCTGAGCCCTGCAGCACCTGATTTATTCTTCCCTTCAAACTTGAATTGATTCTGTGCTTGTCTTACAGCCTTTCGTTGTCAATTTTGTTAATGAATTAGGATTTTATTTGTTTGTTTAGTCTAATCCTAAACCTTTCCATGCAAAGGATGACTCCTTCTAGCCTCATTCAGTCTGTACCTGTGGTCATTCTGCAACTGCAGCTGTGATAGCAGGGCAAATGTCACCAGTCTTTCACCCTTCTGATTTTAGTAATCAAGACTGCTGTTTGATTGCTTTTCCTCACGGTGCTTGATTTTTTCCCAGCTGAAATCTCCCATTGTTTAGAGGAAATTGTGCCTGGATTTTCATTAGAGTCTGGAGACATCTAAAGACCTGACCCTTCCTCTCATCCCTGTAGCTCTTCATAGGTGTGTGATGTTAGATAAATTACGATCAGCTAACTGGGTACCAGCGTATAAGCAATTCTTCTGACACACAAATTACTGAAAATTATTAGTTATGTGAACACTGTGTTAAAACCTATATCATCCATATAAGCTAAAGATTTCAAACTCGATACAAACTTGTGCAGAAGTGTTGCTGCTCACAGCAGGACTCGGCTCCAGAGAGCACATCAGCTGATATTATACTGTTTTATAGATTCTGGGATTCATCATAGATCCTGCATGTTTATCCAGTGCAGCATCCTTCATATTTGCCTGCAAACTGGGATGCCTGGATGTCTGAACCATGGCTATGAACAGAGCAACTTAGGTTCATCTTGATGGAGTCATCAATGCTTGGGCAGCCCCAAAGCTGGGAGGCGTAATTTGTGTCTTCAGGTCTTACAAGAGTCTTAAGAACTGAACCCATTGCCTGATGACATAAACCTATGACATTTTCTGAAATCAAATGCAGCCTGTTTATGACTTTAGAAATTCTCAAGAAGAGTTATTGCCTTAAATAATCCAGTGGCATCCAGTCAGAGGCCCAAATCCAGTCTCATTGCCTCAAATGAGAGGCATGAAGAGAAATTCCTGGTCACGTAAAGAAACTCTTAGGAGCAGAAGCAGTGTGCTAAAACAGTTACAGAAAAGGGTGAAAGCTAAAAGGTGTGTTGGGACTGGTACTGAAATTTGCCAATTTCTGCTGGAAGGGTGAAGTTCAGCACTCCACTAATGACAATGCTTTAAGGTCTGGCTGCAGTCCTGGGGTGGATTTCCTGCATCCAGCACTTATATCCACTCAGGAGATCGGCCTCCTGCTTCAGAGCACTGCATGAAAGACTAAGAGTGGACCAACTGCTGAACCTCAGTGTTAGATGCTTTAAATTACTTTGGCATGCAGTTTGGGGAGTTAGGGGAAACGCTACAGCTGGCTGCCTTTGCTCTACTTACTCTGTTGATAATTTTCTTTCCCTGTGTTTTGAAAGCACCCCCTTCCCCCATCCCTAACTGTGCCAGTTGAAGCTGGGTGTGCAGCATCTGCTCTCCTCCCCCTTGCATCACATGCAGAGGCTCTATTTATAGCAGGAACGAATTTTTGTTCTTATGCATCATTCCATCCAGCAGAAAGGCAAACAGAAGGAGAAGCTGGTGCAGGAAAACACTCCCTCAAGTCAGATTTTCAACAGAGAAATGAGGAACAACCTCCTTCCCCTTGCAGTGCTCTCAAACCTCACTGCCCAGGTCCAGAAGTGTACATTGGCCACTGTGCGATGCCCAAGTACCTCTTGGAGGGCACCGTACTGCAGTAATGAGCACACTCGAATTGAGCCAAGTGTATTCAGTTTTTAGAAGACTGGCATAAGTCATCTTTATTGAATATAATTTAGTTTTAACATATTGCTCTGTGCTTGAGTTATTATCTTCACTGTGCTTGGAGAAATAAATTACATTGAAGCCTTTATTTTTGACCTGTGACATCAATACACGCCATGGACAGATTCCAAAATCTTATCAGCTTTGGCATGGCTATTAAATTACAGTGGTGAACAAACCTCTTTAGAAATGAAAAATGCTTTTGGAGCTTTGACCTTTTACATTTCAATTCGTAAAGAGCCCAGTGCAAATGGGAAATGCTGATCAAAATCCAGTTACTTTAATCTTGCAGGGTGTCCTTTCTGCAGAAGAAAAGAACAAAAAGTATCCTCCTGCTTTGTAGCCCTTCAGATTCTGACACCAAAGTTTGTCTGGAACTATCAGGATTTGGTGCTAGGAAGCAGTGCTTGTAAGTATAGAACATGGCAAATCAGCCAGGGCCACAGAATTTCCAAAAGGAAACCTACTCCAGGATAAAGATACAAATTAAAATTGGACAAAGGCAACACAGCTATTCTTCTGGCACACCGTCTGTCTTAATTGATGTGCAGAGAAGATGCGGTCTGCAATATTTTAACCTCCACTCCAGCTCTTCCCTCAGAGCACACTGAGGCTTCTTCTTCTGTTTGAAACATGGGGAACTGAACCAAAATTGGCATTTTATGTATTCTTAAGGCCAGTTAGCAGTATGCCAAGATCTGGGTTGTTTTCTCACTTCTCCCACTGTGGCTTCTGTCTTCAGAAAACCATTTTCCCTTCTCCAAAAATTGGGCGTTATTCCTTGTGCAGCACATGGTAATGCAAAGCCTGCAAAGTCAGTCCAGGAATTAGACTGGGATCAAAGGACAGAGTTTAGAAACCATATTACGGAGCTCTGTGTAGCAGCTTGGAGTAAGCTGTAAGTCTCTGTAGCAAAATTAGCCAAGTTACAGAAAATACCATCCAGCATTACCCATGTTTTTCACCTTCCTCTGCTCTTTTCAACCACGTGAAGCAAATGGTTTAGCTATTTGCTCAGAGGTGGGACAAGGGTGGTTCCAAATGTCTACAAGAAGGTGAAGACATCACGTGTTACACAGCCTTGGTAGCAGTTTTAGCGTGATGCTGAAAGTTAATTTCTTTCTCATAATTTCTGCTGGCTGAGCTTGCTTTCAACAGTTTTTAATAATGCTCTATGTATTTCTGACAATTTTTAGAGAGAGACAATTTTTCTACCGCTGATAGGAACAAAAAGCACAAATTACACATAAATTAATGAACACAACTGGACAAAGACCCATACAGATTTGTTTTTCCTTATTAAGCTTTAATTAAACTGTAGCACTACAGAGATGCAGAGGAGTTTCTGGATTGTTTGTGATGTTTCAAGAGAGCAATTCCACCCTAGGACGTTCATCAGGAATGCTCATTTATATTCTACTTTAATCCCATGTTACCTTTCCATAGCTGGTGAAAACATTGTCGTTCAAAAGAAGGGACCAGCTAGTTTTTCTTGCTGAACCATAAAAAAGGTAGGAGCACAACTGTCAGGAGCATAGAAAGGTCCCTACAGCTGTGAATGCAGAGAAGATAATTGAGTATACTGACACACCAAATGGGATTTACACTTCTAAATGGGTAATTACCAGCTAATAAACTCATCAAAAGTAAGATTGTAATTTATTTTTTTTTTATTATTATTATTA
Source organism: Thinocorus orbignyianus (assembly GCA_013400375.1). NCBI lineage: Eukaryota > Metazoa > Chordata > Aves > Ciconiiformes > Thinocoridae > Thinocorus > Thinocorus orbignyianus. Next base: position 639,435 of record VXBW01007374.1, on the reverse strand, counting down.
CAGGTATGATATTGGACCTAAAATTATGGACAGCAAGTAGTTAACAACTATGCAAGCCTGGTCTGTTAGCCAGACAGCTAAAATAAAGCACCATGCTGCAGGAAAAGCCTAATGTATGTTAATTGAATGCCAATTGATTAAACATATTCATTGAGGTTTCACATCTAGGTCATAAGTAATCTATCTATTACATACTTGTTAAACCTCATTAAATAATTGCCTAGTGGTATTTAACATGCAATAAGTATCCCCTGAAATTCAACTAAAATGTATTCTTGCATCTGCTCAGGAATTCGCCTAAGTGAACCGATTGAAGAATGTTAAAAAAAAAAAGAAAAAAAGAAAAAAAGAAAAAGAATGTTAAATACTCCATCTGAAGTTTTTAAATAAAAGAGATCTGCTGTACGGCAGTGCAAGATATTCCAGTAAGTCTGCTAGAAGACATATAGTATCTGCACAATTATCCATGTAATACCGTGCAGAGGGAAAGGATTAGTCACTGCAAAACTGTGCTGGGGAACGGGAGCCTGGAGGCTGCAGGACAGAACAGAACTTGTAACGCCTGGGTAGGAGGAGGCTATGTAAGACTTTGCAAGGTAAAACGACATGAAGTTGCAGGTTTGACTTTTCTTTTCCTACGTGAAAAGCGTTCACTGCACATCTAAATGTTTATCCCCAGGTACAAGGCTCATTCATGCCACTTGTTGCTTTTGAATTATTAATAACATCTTGCAGTTACAGACTCTGGAGTGAAAGAGCCCGAGTCGCTTTACAAACATAAATTAAAGACTCGTGGGGTCTGTGGGAGGCAGTCCCTTTGTATCATCTATTGCTCATCGAAGGCATGAGTAAACTTAGGCGCTGAGTTTAACTGATTTGCCTAGGCTGCCTCAGAAAAATCAATGCAGAACAGCGGGAAAATTCTGAAATATATACCTTTCACCTACAGCTGTGTCAGGTAAATTGCAGCATGTACTTCAGCTTAAATTTGTCAACTGTTCCTGTTTCTCCAGAGCAGACACTGCCTCAGAACTTGAAAACTTTCCACTCCTGTTATCCAAATGCATGTGGCTCCCCTGAAGCCATAGTTAATAACGAGCAGCAAACAAAGAAATAAAAAAAATAAAAAAAAGAAGTTTATCAGCTACAGCTTCGCTTTTGATGGATTACTAAGACATCTGGTTGTGGCACAAATGACCAGCGTGTACAATTTATGATGCTTTCTTCACTGCTCAGCATGTTGGACAAGGCTCTTGGCAGGAAGAGGCAGAGGGTTTCATTCTTCACCGGGGCTCTTGGAGAGCTTCTCCAAACCCCCACACCCTCTTGACTCTTCACTGCACCTGGGCTATTTCCAGCCATCAGGGAGTCCTGGGGACATCTGAACAGGAGATGACGAGCCCACTGGCACCTCTCCCCTCTCAGACAGGCCTGATCTTTCAACTAAACTGTTTCAATCAACCCCAGAGCAATTCAGAGACTGATTCCTAAAAGCCCAGAGCCACAGAAGTGTGACCATGACTAAGAACTCCAAACATCTTTTTTTTTTTTTTTTTTTTTTCCTTTTCTGAAAGGCAATTGGTATTTCCTAGAGTCGAGCCAGAAATTCTTCGCCCAGCATTTTCACTTTTTAAGTGTGTAGTTAATTTGTAGCCGAAATTATAGTGAGAGGATGAGAGCAAACACACGGGGGAGCACTTAGACTGTAATAGCCAGTAACCAAGTACTCAATACAGCCAGCCAGAGTACCTGAAATTTCCATTTCAAAGGAAAATCCACCTTTTTAAAACTCCATTTACTTCTGAATAGTTCACCATTTCCCGAAAACCAAAAAAACCCCCAAAAACAACTAGCACATGGAGTTTCCTAAATGCCAGGACCAGAGAGTTACACACTCTGTGCCTGGTGCCTGAAAATAGAAAAGGAGGAAACTTCCACAAAGTCTCCATATCCTTAAAAACAAAGAAATGACAATTTTCAAAGCCTGTTTGTATTAACTGCCATTTCTATTTCACAGCCAGCTCTAGAGGTGAAAGTATATTTCCACAACCCTTAGCATTTATTTTAGCTTGCTTATTTGCCTAATTATAAGCACAAAGTTTGGCAAAGGTGCCTCGTTTGGAAAGGTACATAGAATCATAGAATCAGAATTGTTAGAGTTGGAACGGACCTTAAAGATCATTGAGTTCCAACCTCCAGCACAGCTTTGAGACTCAAGTTGAAGTGGAGCACACAGCCCCTATAATAAATTTCCTGTATTTGCAGACTTCTTATCATGTTTACACAGTAAACGTTTGTGAAATAGATTTAATGATTTAATTTTTTTTCAGTACTTGTGAAGATAGGTAATTGAGGAACACTACTTAATACACAACTGAAACATAAAAACACCCATTAAACAGTATTATAGAATTAATTTTCCTTTTAATGGTGTTTATGCTTCTATTTTTAAGCTAGAAACATACTTCATCAAAGCTATATTGTAAGGTTGTTAGTAGGCAACGATGATAATACTTTGATTTTCTTTAATTTTTTTTGCATTGTTAAATAATGCTTTCCCCATTCTCACATCAAAGCATCTAGAATTACCTTCACAGAGGTAAATACCACAAGGCTTCCTTCCCTCTGCTGTTCTAGGAATAACTATTGTCTTTTTGCAGCCACCAGCTCTGGCACGACCCTCTTTGCTAAACCCACGTGGAGCTGCTCCATCCTCACCAGCCTTGCCCGCAACGAGGGGACAGGGAGCGCCACAGTTAATAAGACTCAAGAGAGACTAAGGAAGAAGAAAAAGCTTTCTTATGCACATACATCGCACAGGAGCTAGTGTTCCCCTGCCACTTTGCTGGAACGAAGAAGTGATTCATAACCGAGGCTGAGGAAGAGTGTGGTGAAGGGAGAGGAAGGCAGGTATTTTTATGAATTTTAGAGTTAATTTTGTCTTAGAAATTAGTAACACGTTTGACTTACATACATAACTGGTTATTTTTTAACGTTAATATATTCAGTAACACTCCAGAAATGAGATAAAGGTCTTACAGCCTCAGGTAGCAGGTACCTAGAACTTTTGGCCTGCACTGGCTTACGCAGGTACTGAGTGCTGTAGTCCTTGGGATCCTCTCTGCAGGCTCAAAAGGCTGTGTCTATGGATATTTTCAAACAGCAAATAAAAATATGTGTCACCCTATCCCCCATGTTTATTTACAGTCATTAAGGTTAATGGAAAATTGGTATTATGATGATTTATGAGTGAATTTTACGGAAAAAGGGAATGATGTGGTACCACTTGCACGCACCATGTGGTGAGAGGAAGCTTTATGTTATCCTTGCTGTGAATGGGTTCAATGTACTGAACAAAAAAAAGTCAATATCATGATCTGTATTATCCAAACATGGAAACAGAGCCAAATCGTGCTACTTCTCCGGGGTTATAGTCAGTGGCAAACACGCAAACTCATGTATGCAGTGTCAGGCGCACAGTGTGCTGAAAGAGTACACAATATGCACGAATTTCTCATATTAGGAAACACCTGGAAAGCAAAGAGAAATGATACTGGCTTTAATCATACAAATGAGCTAAAAATATGGTAGTTATAAGATGCTGCTTAATGTTGTCTCATGGACAAAACTGTATTGTTCTGTAAAAAATAATAATTATTTCTCTCCAGCCTATTACACTTCTTTGTGTTCCTGCAGCAGAGCAGGGAAGGCAATAGCTTTCCAAAATTTCCATCTGCAACGAGGTTTTAAATAGTCTCCTACAAACATTTCTTGGGAGAGTAAGCAGCAGCACGGGCATTGGTCTTCTTGTGAAAGAAAGAGGAATAAGCATGTCAGGATCAGGCTGGTGGCGTGATGCTCCAGGACCAGCTCTACCGCTAAGTCAAAATAACGATTCAGATTGCCAAATGCATCAATAAAACTGCAAATCATGTCAGGAGTCTCTCAAAGAGGCAGGTGGACTACATTTCAGGCATCGGCTCAGTTCAAGTAAGCATGAGGCGAAGCACACCGAGAGGAAAAAGAAAACAATTTAAACTACTCACATGTGTAGCTGGTGTTAAATTACCTGTAAGTAGTCAGGAGAGAAACAAGGTGTCATTGCCAACCGGGTATCTATTCAATAAGAGACAGTGGCCAGAAAAGCAAGAAAAACGCCCATTTCCATTAAGAAAAAGGTAGCTGAAAGCACAAATTTATTACATAGCTCCTACATGAAGTGACACCTCAGCATGGATACTTTGCCTAGCTTTGCTCTCTGGTATTACAGAAGGCTAGAGCAGAAAAGTCTAGGGAAGGCAGTGAAAATTATTAAGGGAACAGAAAGCTGCAGTATGTGGAGAGATTAAAAGATTAGAACTATATGTCTTAGAGGAATAAGGGGTGATGATAGAGAAATATAAAAAATAGCAAAGTGTTTTAAGGTGGTAAGTCAAGAACTTCTGTTCAACATAAATTGAAATTAAAAAGCAAGTAGTTTGGACCTTTTATGTATACTTAGCAGAGGGGTAGCAATGCTTAACAGAAGCCAGGTATCTGTATAAATGGTGTCAAGCCCACCTCAGGAGTACCAACCTATAATGGGTAAAAACCGTCACGGTCCTGAGCTCAGCCCAACCATGAGCTCCTGGAGCCGGTTAGTTCATTAGTGGATTTACTGCCTCCACTCCTGAAGCAATAAACACAATGACTTTCAGAGAAAAACACAATTTTATATATCTCTGTACTGAGATAGAGATCAGGTTTTTTTCCCCTTTATTTCTTTGGAACTAATGAAGTAGAAACTTCTCTACGTGAAATCTGTAGCAATAGGAATTATCCTCCGTACATGTTTCAGTAGAGATCTTGGATGCAATTAAGTGAGACACCACACCTTTTGGGAAGAGACTGTTCCCATTGCTGCAAGAGGATGAAGAACAGCCTTTTAAAACACATCTCATCTTCAGCTGACCGAACACTCCAGTCTGGAGAAAAATCAAATGGCTCAGTGTGCAGGCAAGATGTGGTCAGGCTGGGGACCCCAGCTCAACTCCAAGGAGATGAGGCCAGGGAAGGCACAGCATAAGAAATCATGTGCCCAGCCTCCTAACAAGAGCCCTGGGCAGCTCCCCCAACTCTTTTTCACACTGATGGGAGGCGCTGCCATCGGCTGAGAGTTGAAATGTGAGGCGGGTCCTACTTTCTGGCATTTATTAAATTATATTTCACTGCAGCAACAGCACTCTGGGCTGGGCATTTCTAGGGAATTGTTATACTCCTCAGATGGTTAATCACTTGGCCTTTGGCCTCCTGCTGTATAACTCTGTTTGACATGTCCTATAATTACTGCTTGGAGAGTTTTATTACTTAATTATGTTATCAGCTATTGTTATTTAACATGCCATCAATCTCTCGCTACCAGCTCCCCATACATCCCCAAACAAATCTCCCCCTTCAATCACACTTCTCTGCAAATTTCTACAAAGCCAAGATTGCAGAATTTGTGCTTTGATTAAATACGAAAAAATATTCCTGCCCATTTTCTGTGCCTCTCCCACTTCTCCACTTCTGAGCCCTTTGATTTCAGACTTTAATAATATATATAGTCACATTTACCAGTGCCAGCATAAAACAGCCAAATCACCTCATCCTTTTTAATATGTCTCCTAAAAACAAATTAAGACTCCACCAGACAAGCTGTTGGCTTGTGTGAACATCTGCCCGGTACTTCGTGGGCTGCTTGCAGAACACTCTGAACCACTGAACCGTGTCCTCCCATTGAGGGTGGCCCAGCCCTCTCTGGCCAGTGCACGTTTGCTCAAGCCATGAAATATTTCAGCACATTTTAAAGACCAGCTTTGCTGTTGTCATGTCACTGGAGGCAGTTCAAGAAAACATTGGTGTGCAGTTTGGCAAAGCTGGGGTTTGAGGAAGAGCTCTCAGCCACCTACTGTTTCCTACCCTGTGGTCCTTCCATTAGGAGAAGCGTGGGGCTGAGTTTTTTTAGGGTTTCTTGAAGGCAAAACACAGTGAAAAATAATTTTAAGCCAACTTGGCTCTCATCAACAGTCCCCAACACAAGGGTGCGTTGATTTATGACAACCTCCCAAAGCTGCCTACAGACTGTTTGACAGCCCAGACAGACACAGATTCTTAATAGTGTGCACGGCTGACCCATCCCCTTCCACCTCCAACATCTCCCCTGCACCAGGCCCAGAGCTCAACATAAATCTCTCAGCCTGCACCAGGGGAATTGTCCCCCAGCCTCCTGCAGCTTGTGAGGGCTGTTTCAGGAGATAGAATTAATACCTTGATGCTCGATATTGATCTCTCTTTGATTTATAGTCCCTTGATCTGATTTTCTTCGTGGCGTCATGAGTATAAATCAAAAGTAACACCCACAAGAGTCAGGAGCTACACTGGCTTTAAACTTATCTAAGTGAGATTGAGGTTCCTTAGCTCCAGCCTCTCCTGGTGTGAAGGGAGAGCAGATTTTAAAAGGATCAGATGTTTGACTCACTGGAGTACAAAATAGCCAGGTATTCTTGGTGGCATTCTTCAGCCATTCTCTTAAATTGTTTCTCAAACGTGGATTTCAGGAGAATGAATTCCTGGATTCTCTCTCAAGGAGTTAGTTTTTCCGCGTGAAACATTCCTGTCTTCAATAGGCAGCAATCCTCCCTTCTGGACATCCATGTGGGGGCTGAATTAATTTTTCCTTGTGGGATGTGAGGAGGTAAGTTAGTAGGGAAATGAAAAATACTTTTGCAGCGTGATTTCCAAGGCGTGACCGTTTTGTGTTGAGTCATTTGGATAAATGCCCACAGAGACATCAAAACTCTGTGATCAGTTTTCATTCCCAAGGGGATCCAGCAATGAACATTTCCCCTCCAACTTCAGTGGCCTTTCGTAGCCATTGCCAAGGGGTTAATGTGGCCTAGAACTTATCCTTACAAGATTCGGTGCATCTTTCGCTGCATTTTTCAATGCATCTAAAAATATCCGTTAACTTGCCTTGAAACTCTCTCTTTTGTGCTGAAAGGCTGCTGCCTGATGAAGAAGGGAGGAAGACTGGTCTACGTGCACTATTTTGCCTCATCATGGCGTATTCACCAAGGGTTGATAAAGGTCTGGGGGGATCAGGCTCTGTTCTTACAGCGTGGAAGTCCACTCCAGGTAATAGAACCGCTGTGAAAAATTTATAAAGGAGAAGGCTTCCAGGGGGTCCCCTGGTGATGCTCTGCAGCAGCCCAGAGGTAGGGATGTGACTGATGGAAAAAGTAAGTGTATCTGAGCAAAGGCCATGGACCGTAAAAGGCTTTGTAGACAAAATGGGCCCTCTTAATTAAGTTTTGTGTTTTTTCGCATCGCCAGGAGGGAGGACTGCTTGACTGTCAGGAGTAAACATACAGCCTACTCCTCTTTATTGCTCTGTTGCACCCAGGAATTCTCCAGCACCTCCCTCTCTTCACTCTCTGATGAGGCACAGAGAGAGATTTTAGTAAAAGGATCATAGGAATTTTTTTTTTCTTTTATTTATTTTTAAATCAAATGCTTAAAAAGCAGGTACCTGTAGAGCCAATCATTCACATAGTGTTAGTATTACCATAACTTGTTTAAATTTTATTTTAAGTATAAATGGTCTGCATTTACAGCACTTGATTGGGGAATAATCCCAGCCTCTTTAAGTCCTCTGCCTGAAATTATTGACTGTCATGCTTAGCTCTCGGGTGACAGAATAAGGCTGTTAGAGAAATGTATTTGCATGGCAATGGTCTGAAACCACATCAAACCCATTTCATTTGACTATTTTGAAGTTTTGTCTGATTCTGTGGGTTTTATACCAAGCTTTGCAAGAACCCTGCCGTTGGGATTAAACACGCCCTGGGGGAAGGCTCTCCATTCTCAAAGACCAACTTGGGGCAGGAGGCAGCACACCAGACAGCACGTGCGTGAGATTTATGCAATATAATACACGAAGTCTCATCTCATTGCCTTGGGGAGGGATAAGAGAATCAATGCAGGCAAAGTGATGCCTATTCAATTTGTTTTCAACACATTGTCAGCTCTTTCTTGTATTCACTGTCTTCTGTTAATGACAAAGGGAAAAGGAACTGATGAGAGATTGGTTTCTCCGATTTAAGCCTTGATGCACCTCGTGTGAGCATCACATTATACACACAGCATTGTGCTGGGTACATGAAAGTAATGGGATCTTTCATTTTAACAACACCTCGTTTCTTAAGGTAAGTAATAAGCAAATTTGGTGAAATTCCAAAGAGCATCTCCCGTTAGTTGTAATCTCTGCTCAGAAAGCAATTACTCTAAAGTTCGAATGCTCTTTAAGATTGGGACACTTGCTAAATTGGGTTCAGAGAGCACTGGGTGGACAAAAAGGTGCATGTTTTTATTATTCCGTATCGGAGCATTCGTCTGTGTTCAAACAAAGAGGGGACGGTAGAAAAAGCCATTTCTCTCCAAATACCAGCCTCCATTTCCAAGTGACATCAGATGGAACAGAAAGAGATAGAGGGACAAGAAGAGATTTGAGATGATTTTTGCTCGTTGCTGCAGGATACAGGATGGAAATATGAACGTCTCCCTTTGATTAATGTGTGCGCAAGGTCTCACATGCAACTGTAACAGTCAATAGCAATCAGATTAGTGTAATGTATTATTCAGTGTTTATGATGGTGAATTTGTATAGTGCCCGCCAGGCAGCTTTGATCCCCTTGAAATGTTTTCTGAATGCCATTTGGGACTGCCACAGCGCCGAGGCAGTTGTGCAACCTCTCTAGCTCACGTTCCTCCTGTCAGCAACGCATAATTATCCACTTCTATTGTTTCTGCTTGGACACATACTTGGATTTAATTGTTCCGCAATCGGTTACCCGCCTGGCGCTTTTTTGCCCCTAAGTGATAAAATATGGAAAAAAAGAAAAAGTAATACTTTTAATTGAAGGTCCCAAGGTGCTTTACAAATACTGCTTCATTAGGCTTTGCTATAAATTGGTGATAGCTACATCTACATGCAGTTCTTGGCCCATCAAGGGCATGCAGCGCCCTGCAGGATGCAAGACTGCTCTGAGTGATAGGTAGATAACAGTGAATAATTTATACTTTATTTAACAAACTTGCTCATTTCCATCTCCCTTCATATTTTGAAAAGGATTTTGCTAAATAATCCTACAAATAACTTCCTAGGTGGTTTGGTTCTTTTCTCAGTCCTTTGCAGAAGGACCAAGGAACTAAGGGGCATTTATTCACACATGGGGTGATCCTTTGAAAGTAAGCAGCACTACATAATTCAATGTGTACAGTGGAAAGGTTTTAGACTTTGGTCTGTATAGGTAACTTCTAAATTTTGATAAAAAAAGTTCTTGTTAATGAATGATTTGTTGGGGAGCGGGATGTAAGTTTCATTTTTGTGTTTAGTTTCGTTGAACTTAGACACACGCTTGAAGCAAATTTGTCTGGGGGGAGTCTGGTAGGGATGCAGGAGAGACCATTGGGGCCCCTTTAGCATAGGATGTGCTGAGATGTGCCTGTTTTATACAGTGGTTCACAAACTCTCACTTGAAAACAGACTGGCTTTGATCCCCTTGGAGGTAAACCATTTCACAGGGATTGGGAAGTATCTAGAAAGCTGTTAGAAGAACACAAGCGGCACTAGTGTGCACTGTCTTGTTAGGAGAAGCTGTATGAAAGTTACCTCAGGGATTTCTATTACGTCCAGTCTTGCTCAAAAGCACTGTTAATGACCTGGAAAAGCAGGTAAAAAGCACATTAATTAAATTCCCAGCTGATGCCTGAATTGGAAGGCATATCAAATGACAATGGGGAAGCCTTCCTGGAAAAAACACTGATGGACCAGAAGAGAAAAGAAATGAGGCAAAGTACAATTAGATGAAACGAATGGACTGATGGATTGGTAGTTGGTATTGATTGGTATTGCTAGGTGGGATAAATGATATACACTCAGAGGGAAGAGGCAGTATGGAAAGAACAAAATAGCTGATATTTAAGAATGGTTTTTTTGGCAGTGCATGGTGGCCACAAGTTAGTCTGTCATGCAGCTAGGTCTGAATGAGCAGAGGCGTGGGAGAAAGGATGTGAATATGCCCATAAACCCACAGCTGAGCACATGTAGAAAATTGCACTCAGTTATGACCGTTTCAACACCAGAAAGAAGCTAACAAATGAAAATCAATTAGGGAGATAGAGAGAGCTACTCTATCTGATAAATAAAAGCTGTATTATGGCAGTTTTGCTGGGCTGAAATTTGAATGGGGGAGAGAGAAATACAGTGAGCATCAACAAGTATTTAAGATGTAGATAGATGCATTAACATGTAGATAGAAAAAAGAGGTAGGGATTCCTGGTGGCAGCCGGAAAGTGCTCACTAGGGAGGATAGGAAAATATTGGCTGAACATCAGCATCAGTTTCCTATTATCAGAGCAATTAGTCCTGTTGAATGAGCTCTCAAGAAAAGTGCTGAGTGGTTTTAAACTGGTACAGACTGAGAACTGGGAAACAAATCATTCGGCAGAAAACAGCCTTCTGCTGATACAAGGCTTCAAAAAATCCTCCTTTTCTAGCAGTTTTGTTTATACCTCTTAACAGTTATATCATCCAGACATTCAATACCATGACTGTTAGAAGGACTTTGCTGTTTACAACTTTTATTTTTACACATAGGAGGGCAGCAGTTAATAAGAAAAAGCCTCCTGGAGTGGATGAAGAACCTTCCCTATTTATTCCTTGTAGAAATAGTGAGCAGGAGACAACTCCACAAACTTCCATCAAACTTTTTGATGCTCTGAGCTGGTGGGAACATTTCTGCAGCTCCCTGGTGTTCCACTGCCCTCCTGTGTGGCACCAAGGCACCCTTGAATAGAGCTGTAGGAGAGGGAGAGATCTATTTCAGCTAACTCCTGGTTAGCCTTTAGTTGAAATAGCAAGTGTAGCCTTTTGGTTTTCTCCAGCTCTCCTTTTTGTTCCCTTACAAGAATTATGACAAGAGTGAGCATTTAAAGCAAGCCCTCTGGCCCGTTTTCACAGAAGCAGACATTGGGTGCTGAAAATGGAGACTTCAAACAGTGATATATTTGTGTGGAAAGAGTCGGCTTCTGACTATAATACCCGCTTCTATGGCTGCAGAAGAGAAAAGAGTGATTAGACATAGGAATGGCTTTCCTATAGTCTGGGACATAACAGAGCCGGATAATAAGCTCCTGAAACTCATGCAAATTTGCTTCTTTTTGGGTTTTATGCTACTTTGAAGTTAGCCCAGCTCTGAGCAGTGGGTTGGACTAGATGACCTCTAAAGGCTTTTCCAACCTCAATTATTCTGATTTTGTGATTGTTATTCTGCCCTTTCATTTTGCAAAGACACATGGAGTTGCCCAAGGAAGAGCAGGGCTGCTCCCAAACCATATCCTGTTGACCACCTCATATGGAGGGAAAGGACATATCTGCTCCTGAAACCTCCAGATATTTTTAGGAAACTCATTATGTTCTAGAGAAATCCACAGCATTTGGCATTGATCTGCCAGTGCAGTCTTTACATCTGAATCAGAAGGAGAATCTGGCCTTCCAGGACAGCATCACAATGAAAGCGAGTGCTGAAGTCAGATCAGATGCCTGCAAGGATCCGACTCCCCAGCACAATTCCTGACGCAGTGTCTGGATCAGGATGCTGAAGCACAGGCTGGTGCCTTCATCCACCTACAAGCCACAAAAAAAGTGGAACTGCCTTATAGGAGCCCTCTCTGATGGTGCCGGGCAGAGGCCATGGTGTATCACCAGGCTCTGGCCCTCCTCTCCTTCCCCACCATGTTTCACCTCAGCTGCCCCAACGTGCCATGTGCTGTCCCCATCCAGTGCTCCCTGATCCCTTCCCTGGTGAGGAGACACAGCCCCAGGGGCGTACATTGCTACTGGACTTCAGCTAAGTGTAAGAGGGCAGGCAGCAGGCATAAGTGCTCCTGCAGTCATATTATTGCTTACACAACAATTGTACTGCACTGCAGGATAAAAAGGTTCTTTCACATCAAGTGCAGGAGACAGACTCAATCCCCGTTGTACCTTCTCACTCACTTTATTAAGTTTACTTCATTTCTGCTCTGTCTCTGTACCTCTGTGCCCTCTGCTGTGTGTACCAAATCTTATTGACATTTTAATATTAAATTATTATGACAAGAAGATATTCCACTTGCTAAGTAATTTGTTTTATTCTGAGGAAAATTGGAAGCTGCAGAAAAACCATCATGAAAGATTAAGACAATGGAGTGATACTGACTGATACAATATAAATTATTATTTTGTCGGCAGCACACCCAAATCCTCTACTAAAATTTTAAGCGATAAAGCCAACAAGTTAGAAAATTAAATTTGGGAGGATGAAAAGAATATTACGCACACAGGGAAAAAAATATTGTCGGGCATAGACATTGCAGAAAAACACATCCCAAAGAAATCTGCAGAAACAAAAGGAGGAATCACTAGACAAGCCCCTGGCTTTTGATTCAGTTTTTGATGAAATTGTCATTGACTTTGGGGCACAACTGATTTTCACAAAACCAGATTTATGAAGATAAAGAATTTCTTCCAGTGTGTGTTGAGAGATGTTTTCTTATTCTGACATCTCACCTTCTCTTTCTGAAGTCCTGAGGATCAGCCCTTGTGGAGGAAAACACAGTTCCTGTCCCTTCGCTCCCTCCACTTTCCCTCTCCAAAAGCTCTTGAGGTGCTCCAAGAGATAGAATAAGCTTCTGCATCCTGCGCTGGGACAATCAAATCTCAAATACTGAGAAGGAGGTGACTTGACAAGTGACATTTCATCCTCCAAAGGCAGCCTGGAGAACAGAGCATGTGCCTTTGCTGTTCCTGTGGTCCCTCCTCAGCGAGGAGAGCAGCTGGTAGAGATGATGCTCTGGCAGTAAGTACAGCTCGTGGGATTTTTGGTGATGCCTTCCTGCTTCTAGGGTAAATCCAAGCTCGCAGCTATATGAGAAATCAGGAGCTAGTAGTGAGGATGGGCTGGTAAAGAAAGGATTATTTTACATGTGACACGGTCCTGGAGGATCACTGCCAGTGCTTGCAGCTGGGATTTCATTTAAAAAGTGCTACCTTTTCTGTGAAGAAATTAGCCAAAATATTACTCCTGCGTAGCAAATAATCCAGAAAGCAGTAGAACTGCAATTTAAACAAATGTAGCTCACTTCTTGTCATCTGAGTATTTTTAGGAATAAGGTTGCTGTTGGCTTTGTGGACAGAGGTGAGCATCAGAGTCACTCCTGATTTGGAAGAGCTATTGTGCTATTTCTTTGTTCACACAACCTTGGTAACACAAGGGAAGTGATTATTTTATACTACCGTGCAAGAAAGACTGTGTGTAGCAGGTGCAGCTGGGAAGCTGTCAGGCTTTTTCCCATCTGACAGTGGTTTGAGCTGGGTAAAACTGGCAAAAACCTCTGTCCAATTCTGACCTTGTGCAGAAGCCAAGGACTACATCTTCATGGTCTAACTTTGGTCAAGTAAGGTTAAATGCTGTAGGCTTCCATGAGAGTCAGTGGAGCAGACTGGAGAGAGATGAACATCAGTTACTGAAATCCAGTCAGGCTTATAGTGAAAATCAGAAAAATCTGTGAAGCCCAGAGCCTGGTGTAGGTACGACTGCCCAGGGCAGGGGGCTGGAACTTGATGATCTTTAAGGTCCCTTCCAACCCAAACCATTCTCAGATATTGTGATTCAATGATTCTATGGTTCTGTCCCACACAGTTCTACATCTCCAGAGAAACCTGAGGATTGCCTGTACGTACCTACTTAAATAACATCCTAAGAGAAGCCTTCCCAGAAGGCACAAATTAAGGCACTTACATTTTTGGTGAATCTAATAGATCTTGGGGATTGAAATGGTCATATTCATACTCAGTTCAAGGAAGGTGAGTTGATACCATGACCTTAATCTTTACCATGATTTTTTTTTTTTTTTTCAGATGACTGCAGCAGGTCATCTGAACAAACAGCTTTATCCTCTGCTAGCTGGATTTATTCCTAATCCCACCCTAGATTAGAAATGAGCCTTCCATCCTAACATGCACTGTCTACAAGGTCTGGTTCTTCAAGGCTCATGGAAACATTCCTACTGTAAATCTGAGCAAGACGGGGCTCTTCAGGATTTTTGGATGCCTGGAATGTTTCATCTCAGAGGTGAGTAATGGGTTGACTTGTCAGCAATGGAAGAGTAACCACTATTAAGAAAGTAAACAAGTCTTCAACTAGGAATCATGATCTGGTGCCAAACTGCATTTGTGACCATTATCGTGTCCTCCAGGCAGCTCTTCACACTTTGTGGTGCAAGATTTTAACTTGCATTATGTTGAGAGACCAAAAGGGAGGCTGCAGAGGGAGCAATTCCTGCACCACCACTGAGAGCAGTACTGTTTGGGGAGAAGAACTAGCTGTCATCTGGAGCTGGCTCATTCCACCAGTGCTTCTCAAGAGGGCTGTTGCACCAGAGGAAATGTGAAATTTTCACGATGAGTCAATTTAGCATTTTGTCCTTTTTTTCCTCTGGGCATCTTGGAGCAGTCACATTCTCCCTTCCTTCACTGATAAAAGCAGGTAGGAGAAAAGGCAAACTCATATTCTGTGGGGAAATATAAATTACAGCAGCTGCAAAGCATGGGGGAAAATCTGGTGCATGGATACTTGCGTTTGCCTGCTGTATGAAGTATTTGGCAGACATTTTAATAAAAAAAAGAAAAAAAAAGAAAAAAAAAAAGTGAAGATTTTTTAACCCATGGGAAAGGTGATATATTTCTTGAAGATCTTTCCAAATTTCCTGTTATAAGGACATCCTGTTCATTCCCCTGTATTAGACATGGAGTCCCAAGACCCCTAACAGATGGAATTAGATCACAGTCTCTTTTTAATCTTGCCATGATGACCTCAATTTCAAAGGTATTACTTGTCATCTTGTCCTGGGAGTGATCTAGCTCCTCTTAACATTTCACACTTGAAGCTCCACAGTACTGAATATAAGTTGAATAGAAAATAGACAATTAAACATGTTAGCTCATTTTTTTAGACTCACAGGAACACCATCACTGCCTATAGGAGACAGCCAGGGAATTCAAGAATTACGGTGTTCATAAACTATTGTTATCATATTGAAATCTAACTTTTGTAGGTCTATGCTGATAAACTTTTGAAGATGAAAGATTGGCCTGTAGAAATTACATTATGGAACAGCCATTAAATATTAATCCTTGGGTACCTGAGAGATTTCAGATTAAAATTTATGATTTGGAAACATATCCGTGCTCCCTTCACATAAAAGCACCAGTTGTCTTGGTAAATGCAACTACATTTGAGCAGAGAAAAGGATCCAGGTGAAGAGCCAAGTGTGAATAATCTTCACGTTGAAATTGAGGGATTTTTAGTAAAGCAGAGGAGCCGCTGACTGGTGGTGGCACGGCCACAGGAGGGCAGCAAGGAAACATTGTCATCTCCTGCTTGGGTGTTGATGGGTACCCATGGCACTTGGGAGGCTCCCAAATTGAGGGCTCTCAAATTGGAGGCTCCCGAATTCACCTCTGCAGGAGGACCACAGGTTGTGGAGCAGGGAGGGAAACAGCAGAGCTGGCTCTGCTCTTGGGATGCTGCGAGGCCTTGGAAGAAACCAAGGCTGTATAAATAGCCGATTTCTTGGCCAAATTTACAAAGTGGAAAAGAATAATCATCTGGGGTGAAACTGTAATAAAAAGTGTGCTGATGTTTTCAGTGAATGAGAGTAGATAAAGAGCCTTCATTTTGGGCTGAAAGATTCGTTTAAATGCCAAGTTTCCCTTCATATTTTGAAATAGAACTGAAATAAATCCGGACATTAAATATTGCTTTGGGCATGTGTTAAAAGAAAAAAAAAAAAAAGGCTAAACTTGCCGCTATGAATGTCTAACTGAACTAGTATTTTCAGATTGGTTTACCTTGCTTTTTTTTTCTTGCTGCTTTTTTTTTGTCTTTAATTCTTTTATTGTGGCCAAAATTCATGGAAAGTTTCAGGGCATTCAAGGGAGCACCATTTAGCAACACCCCTCCACCTCAGACCTTGGCGGGATCTGTCTCAAAGCCTTGCCTGGTTCAGTAGCAGCCCGTGGCAGATGTGTCCCCTGTCCCCCCAGGCTGTTGTCCCCTCCTGTGGCAGACCACCCTACGCAAACCCTACCTCCATGCCAGCACCTACGTTACCGCTAACTGCACACGCATCTCAGGTGAGAAGTGTCAAACAGACTCTTCCAGTCAACGCTAAGGAGAAATGAAATAGGATAAAAGAGTTTCAAGAAATGACGTGCTTGGGCAGACGGCAATTAGGCACAAGGGCTGAGTGAAGAGCAGATGTTTCATAGGGCTCCAGTGTAACCGAAACGATGTGCTGTATTAATATTTTTTTTTCATTTTCTATTGATCTCAAAAGCTTCAACCCAGCAAAAGAAAAAAAAAATTGTCCATTGCAGACTGAACAATACACTAAGCCTTATCTTAATTGAACATTAGGGGATGTTCATGTGGCCAGCTCAGGGCTTTTGCTAGTTCAGCACTCAGGATGGTATCTTCCAATTACTGCGATTAGCAGTGTACTTAGGGGAAACGTTTTATGCTTTTACAAGGAGGCTGAGCACCTGGAGGTGTCACTGTGGATGAGCAAGGGTACAGCCCTGCAATTTGTTAGCTACTCCGTTGTAAGTGCCCTTGTACCTGTTTTTAACCTCCTGATAAATGCGATGTAATTCACCCTTTTTTTTTCTTTTTTTATTTCTCTCCTACTGTCGAGTAAGATGTCTGAAATTACTTCAGACAAAACTGGGGGATTAAAGCATATGTGCAGGCAGACTCTTAAGTTACTATGGAGAAGACAGCATGCTGTAAATTTCACTTCCCAGTGTATACTGCAGTAACTTCTTTACACACATAACCCTTCCCACCCCTCACCTCCAGTATTGCAGATTTGAAGCTGCCATGGTGACTGGACGGCTGAGAGAACCAGCACATCCAAGGGTGCTTTTCTGCAGGCAATTTCTGCCTATTCGCACACAGGAGTTTTGTTAGTTTATTGATTTCCCCATTTCTTCCAGCCAGATTCATTACAATACCAGAAATCCAGTTTGTCACATTATAATTTTCCCTTTGGAAATGATTTGTGACTAGAGCACTACAAAAATATATACTGGCTGCAGTGTTATTGGAAAAATCTAATTAAAAATATGTATTTTTTCACCGTCCAAAGCTAAAAGAGATGATTTTTTGTTCATCCACTCCTTTTCATGCTGGGTGGAAATGCTGTGATACTGTAGATGTCTTACATTATGCCCGGACTTGAAA
Source organism: Thinocorus orbignyianus (assembly GCA_013400375.1). Lineage (NCBI taxonomy): Eukaryota > Metazoa > Chordata > Aves > Ciconiiformes > Thinocoridae > Thinocorus > Thinocorus orbignyianus. The sequence goes on along the minus strand of VXBW01007374.1, from coordinate 622,069 downwards.
GCAAAACAGACATTTTCCTGGTAACCACTCTTTTTCTGGATTCTGGGGATGTTCCAGTGTATAGTAACTCTCCCCAGATTTGTTTTCAGAATTCAGGCTTCTCCAGATGACGTTTGGAGTCTGGTCTATGGAGTTTCTGCTGCCAGGTTATGCTGCATGCAGCCTCAGAGATTTTGTTTATCATGTGGTTTCTTTACCAAAATACCAAAGATTGTGTTTTTTCTCACTTCTTTCCTGAAGAAATGCATAAAGTGACAGCTGATCATCGTTTTGCGTAACTGGTTGCTACCCAAGAGCCACAAGTGAACGTTCACAGGCAGCTGCATAATGCATAGCTTTACAGAGAGATTTGCCCATGCGTTGCTGCCTGGATGAGCAGAAGTTACATCTCCTGGGTGTAGATTGTATATGGCAGAGAAGACAATGCTCCCATGATGTGATCAGGAAGGACATGAAGGGGTAGGAGGCAAAAATGTTTCTTTTTTTGTGTGCAGACACTCTTAGGGCTTCTACCACAACCTGAGGAATGGGCAGTGCCCCTTTTGGCTGGGAGAAGAGATCACAGGGGAGGGAGCACTTTGTCTGTCGAATGTTCTAAGGAGGGTTGCCAACTTGATGCTAATTATATAGTATTCATCTACCACCAGGGCCAAGAGTGATTGAAAGAGATTTTTGATTCTGTCGTGCAGTTTTAATTGTCTGCACCTAACTGAAACGTGTCCTTGGAAGTCTCTCCATACTTCTACTATCTTGGAAACTGAGCCTCCTCAAGGAAGAAGTCTATTAATATGACTTCCTTTTCCCAGCCAGAACTTAGCTCAACAAACACAAATGATTAAATTCAAAGTTCCAAGTAATTAGAACAAATCGAGACATGGGAGCTTAATCAACACTAAGAGTTTTGTGTGTCTTTCTGCACTACCTCAGATTCCCTCTGTTGTCTCTCCAGACTTAAAAGCTTTCAATATTCAATTTCCCTGTATTTTTCCTTTTTTTTTTTTTTTTTTTTTTTGAAGAGGCTGGTTTGTTTAGGGAAAAGGAAGGGAAGAAATCTGTCACAGAAATGTCAACCTGTCCTGTGTTCCCAGTACAGGTTGATATGGCACATGCATCTGGAATGCAGGACAAGTCCTGGGTTCCTTTATAACTTTTCTGGTTCTACTTTCAGCTTTCCTTTGCAGTTGAAAACAGCAGGCGGGAGAGAGCAGGAAACTCATACACTTATAAGTGTGAGTTTGTAAGGACCTGTTCCTGTCAGAAATGTATCTGCTCTGTCTTCCCTTCCATTTACAGCATTGCTGTATAAATCCCTTCTAGCTGTCTTCCATATTTTCAGATCATTTCAGCTCTGCTGGAACTTTTCTGCTGCTCCTGTCTTCCATTTGGGATATTTTCTTTAATTTCTCTTCACACCTGGTATTGTGTAGCGTTCAATGATCTCTCAGGGTCCAAATCACTTGAAGCAGATCGTCTGTATGCAGTCTCACACTTGCAACTGCTTCTGTTTAAATGAGCATGAATTTCTTCAGCACATCATGCTCAAAATCCCCATTTCTGGGAACCCCAATACTGTAGCTATCAGCTTAATTAATTTTCTTTCTCCACTTTTATATTAGTGAGGTCTTTTTAAGAGTCTCCTTAGGGGAACAAAGAGCTCTAACATTCTTTAGTCTCGGGGTCAGGTCAGAGCAGGTACAATCTTGGCAGGCACCAGTGCCTCAACCCTCCATCTGCAAAGGTTCACTGAGCCAAAGAGAACAGCTCAATCTACCCCACACAGGTCAGCTGCACATCGTGCTAAATCATGTCTGACACTTCCAGGAGGAGCTGGTCAGAAGATCCTGGCTGAGAGGAGGGCAAAGATAGTAAAGCTCCATTGTGTTAATCCCCTTCTGGACCACCTTGGTCCAGATGAGCTGTGGGTGCAGCCTCAGCAGCTTCCTTGGGTTTTTCTATGATTCCCATGACAAGTCAGACAGCTGTAGTATATAACGAGCAGTGAGAAGTGCTGGTCAGTCCCTGACCACCCTCGATGGGGCCTCCTGGCACAGTTCCCTTGTGTCTCCTCCCCACTGCAGCTTCCAGAGAGGGAGGGCTTGGCTTTGGTTGCTCCAACCTCCGTGGGGCTACACCGCTTTGCAAGAGCAAATGTAGAGAGTTGCTGTGATTGCGGCTATGCCCGTTGATCTAATTTGAGATCCTGGAATGAAACCCAACTCTTTTACACTGTAATTTCAATACCTGTACACTGGAGTTGAGCAGCATGTAAATGCCACAGGGCAGGTGGGCACAGGTAGAGACCAGGAGGGACCAGATGGACTTACCATTCATTCCATTTCAGCTGCCGCCTTTGTGTCTTAGCAAAGCTTCATCCTTGGCAATATCTTCCTCCTCTGAATCCTCACAAAGCTCTGGTGCAACGCAGTGTTTTATGCAGCAGAGCCATAGAGCTAGACATTCTCTTGCCTTGCTCTGCATGGGCTTGGGAGTAATAGAATGAGTCATCAGCTGAGAGCTTAAAATTACAATGTGTGCCACTGCTTTTGAAAAGCTGAAGAGATTAATATTGAAAAAAAGCAGATACAGTTCACTCACTGGTGTAATGAAGAGGTATTATACACACCAGGCACCTGTTGGTGAAGGTATACGTTTAACAATCTATTACCATTTGAATGCAGAGAGATTAAATACACATTAGAAACTAAGCATGAGGGAAGTTACACCGTTTTCTCCAGGACTGCACCATGAAAGAAAAGAAGCAGCAGAGAGAAATGTTAAAAAAAAAAACAAAACAAACAAACCCAAAACAAACAAACCCAAACAAAGCAAAAAAAGAACTTAAAAGCATATTGGTTTTCTATATTTTGGATCACCTTGCTGCTCTCAGCATGAGGTATTTTTGTATAAAGACACAGAATAAAGGACAAAATGTAGTATGCTGGTAGTTAGTTCCAACAACTTCCTCACATGTGCAGGGGCTGGTTTTAATGAACCTTCATGGAGATGCTCCCAAATGTGTTTCCAAAGTCTCAGCTTTCCAGCACCCTGACATATGTCATTGACAGTAATTTTTTTGTTGGAAATAGCTCTCGGGTAGTTCTGTAATAAATCCCTGCCAAACTCCAAGAAACTAATATTTCACTCACAATGTCATCTTACCACACACCTACAAGCAAGTACTTCTCTTGCATTTTCCTTCCCATTATTACTGATAAATAATATAACCTTACTTTTATCTGGTGCCTTTGTGAAGTGCTGTACATGTTATTTGTGCAAGAAGAATGCCAATGAAAGCATTCTTTTTTCCTTTGCTTACACAAGGATAAAGCCCAATTTCTCAGTAGAGGTAGTATAAGATCTTTAATATCTAGATGGGGCAAGCCAGATTGTTTTTCTATTTTTGACTTGAAATTTAGCAGTGTTGAGTTTTCTAACACCAGAACTACAAAGCCTTTGGAGTAGATCACTGATGTAAAGAAGTGCTACAAAGCCATCAGGTGCCCTACAAATCCCACACAGTCCCAATGCAACCTGATGTACTGGTAGATAGCTAAGTATTCTGCAGCTCAAGACAGATTATATTGGTGGTCTTTTTATTGCTATTTTCATTGATGATGTGCCTGACCTGCCACAAGATATTAAAAAATGATGTCTTCCACAGGTTTGCCCCGTTTGATGCCACTCTGACTGCCTTATTACAGTGGGGTGGTCTTTGGAGCAGAAAGGCTGGATCACATTGCCACCTCTTTTGGTCTTCATTTCTCTGCAAGTGAAACTGCAGCACTGGGTGAGGTATAATCTTGGGATCATAGCCATGTTCAAATCTATACTTTGTATAGATATATTTTTCTTCTGTACCCCACCGTTTTTCTGAGTTCTCTTTGCATGGCAGAGTTTTATCAGGATATCCCCAAGCTATCCTGCAGAATTTGATTGTTTTCTTTTATTTTCATTGAGAAAGATGGGTGGGTGAGGAGGAAGGATGTTGATTTTTTGTGCTTTAAAGCCAGCAAAGAAAAGAAAGCAGCTGAAACCCAAGAAAATTGCACCACTAATCATATTTTCGTAAGCAGTCCTCTGTAGCATTACAGTCACAGAGTATATTTATAATTTGGTTTATATGAGCAACAGTTTAAGTTGAGGAAAATTGGTTTCCTTTTCAAAATGTCATGTTTCTCATTTCCTTGCAGAATCTTGGGCGGCTTCGAGCTCTTATCAGCCTTTAAATCTTTCAAAAACGCACTCCATAATTAAAATGCTGTAAATCCTCATGAATCAATTTAGGGGTTTTGATTTGTTCTAAAACACATTTAAATAAAGTTGAAAGCTTACTAGAATACCAGATAATACACACAAGAGCAAAGCAAAGGAAAGATAAACCTACCCTAGGATAGCTGCAAGGTGGTGGAGTTAGACTTGAGATGAGAAACATGACTTCTTCTGAAAACAAGGTACACGGTTCTGGGCTCCCCAAATCAGGAATGAGCTAATTTTCTTTTCAGGTACAGGTGCTCTTTGTGGCTTTTTTAATTTGTTGCTCTTTTAGCTTTAGGTACTGCTCCTGTGAGTATCCTGTAACACAGTCACTTTGCTCCACTGAAGGATCTGTTTGTCTCTAGATCCTCCTTACCTGTGCTGATGGGCTAAGAATTAATCATAGAATAGGTTGAAAGGGACATCAAGGATAATCTGGTCCAACCTTTCTTGCCAAAAACACAGTCTAGACAAGATACCCCAGCATCCCACCCAGCAGAATCTTAAAAATGTCCGAATTACTTATAATCTACCTCTTACTACGCCTTTTCCTTTTCATATAAAGGAAACAATTAGACATAACTATCTATTGGCTTCAGCACTGGTTCCTTTACTTGGCTTGCATTTTTCGGTGCTTTGTCACTACCCATTCTGTGTCCTAGGTTAAAGGTTTCAATTTTCAACTTTGTGGGTTTTGTTTTGCCTTGTTTTGTCAGGTTTCTAACACCCCACCCCCCATGTCTCTTCTTTTTCTGGAGTCTGTGTATAGCTGTCAGAGTATCCAAGCACTCTCTTGGCTCCACAAACTCCCCTCTGGATCATATTTTATCCAATATTCCAATCAAGATCTGTATCTTGTAGGATGAGGGTTCTGAGATGCTTTGTTGGGGTGGGAAGGGATAGAGTTCTGCCAGAGTTCACAGATGCTAAATAGGTATTTTGGACATTTATCACCATCAGAGTTAGAAACAAATCACTGATTAGCACAAGTGTCTGCTTCTAAAGACTTGAACAGTCTTGTGGCATTTGGTTTGGGGTTTGGACTTGTCCCGTTAGTAATTATAAGAATGTAATAAAATCACAGGATACGAAAAAAACATAGGAAGGAAATCTGTTGATTCACAGGATAAAAATTCTGAGCTTCAAATGCCGTGTTGGTCAGCTGTCCCTTCCTGAAGCCTCCTTTATGTAGCATGAAAATAGGTGGATTTATAGCATCACAGAAGTTCATGTTAAGGCTATATCCAATTATTGGTAATGGTATTTAGATTTATTCAACCTGAGTAGTTGCCTTCAGATCTTCATAAGTGATAGAATAAGGGAAAATAAATTAAAGTTAAACCAAAGAGAAATGAGATGGAAAACAACTGACCCCTGGGCCCCAAGAATATCTTTGCTTCCTGCAATCCTACTTGCAGAGGCAGATACAGTAACACACTGGTTGTATAAGAAACAGTAAATAAAGATGCCACCCTAGAGGGAACAAAACATTAATATTTCAGAAAAGATATCTCCAGAAAAAAAGTTACTGGGCCTTTTTTGTTCAGACATTTCATGTCTGTTGCTTAGGCAGGAAGCGCCAAAGCTAGTAATTAAACCTTATGAAAAGATTTAATCCTTTTTCTTTTTCAGAAATTTACCTTCAAGAAATTGCGGCGAGGGAAAAACAGGGTGTTGAGGATAAGGCCTATTAATGCAACACTGAAAACGGAAAATGAAGTTTTCTTGGAAAGGCAGGGAGATCAGGATCCTTATATGTTTCTATTAAACTGTGCTAAAGCCTCGTTCTCCCAGGTTGCAGGACTCTGCATATAGATTTCTCTTTTCCTGCCAGCACTAGGCTGGATGAAAGCCCAGCGGTGCATTCGGTTAAGGAGCTTATTCATACAATTAAGTTTAATTGTCAGCAGTTTTGATACTTCAAACTAAAATGAAACCTGGCTCCATTTCTGCAGCTTAGATTCACCTGCAGCCTGGGAGAATTCTGATGGTCTTAAAATTAGAGTCTTGTATTGTTAAAATACCAGGCAGTTGTGAGAACAAATTCTGCATAAACAGGTTGTTTCCTCCCAGGTCTGGGTAACCCGGAGGCAGGCCTTGAATAGAATCCATTTATTTTCTCAAGCAATATCTTCTCAAATACTGGTGCATAAGTAGAGTGTCGTCCCCACTCATGTGGGCAGTGTGGTCCTTCCACAGCTCAGTGGCCTTCAGGACAGATATTGTAAATGAAAGACAGCTATCCTATTTCCAATTTACATTAGGCTGAGTTATATGGCATTTTGCAAATATCACCAGATTCATATGCAATGTATTAATGAGGCTTAAACTTATTGTTGCCCCAGTAGTAAAGCAGAAAATCCAAGAATTACTCTACTTTTGCTGTTGCTTCCTCTTGACACTTAACCTTCATGCTCTCCAACTTGAGAATTCCTATGCTTCATTTCTCTTCCATTTTAAAACAGGATCACAACAAAACAATGACTGTGTTGCTTCAGTGTCAGCTCTTTGCTTTAGGAATGTTGGTGCTTATTCACATTTCTCAGCTGCTTGCAATGAGGATTTTACAGAGTTAATAACAGTGCTAGATCCCATGCCATAATAGGTAGGTCTGTTACAAATCTTCTAAGCTTTCAGTAATGACTATGTAAGGGTGAGGAGGAGGGAATTCATCATCTATCTTGGCCTGTGCCTTAGGGTGAGGTTATGACCATGACTGGACACTTTGGAGGATAAGGGCTGAGTTAGACATTCTTTATTTGATCGGGAGTCAAACTGAGGTGCACTCCTCTCCAGGTGAGTACCTCCCCATCAGGCTGGAGAGTGAGAGGCACAGAGGCACAGAGTCGCGGTGGAAGATTTGCAAGTCTTGTGACTGGGATACTCTGCTAAAGTGCAGGAGCTTTTGGGTCAAATTGCTACCCTAAATCAGTGCAAAGGAGGATTCAAACCTTGGATTGTAAGACCAGCAGAGCTGTATGCTACTTCCCCTCCCGCTTTGTAAACGGTGACCAAGTCTTTTTCTAGATCCACCACTCTACTTCCATTTATCCATCACTTTTTAAAGTACCCAGAACAAAACAATGTATTTTGTTTAATTTAAACCACAGCTTCACGTATTCATGGATTTTGTTTATAATGCTCTTTCCAGATGATCTTAATGGACTACTCCTTTTTTCCCAGAACTGTGATTACAGTCACCTTGCTCACACATTAGTGATCATTTATTTGTGCTATAATCAACACCAAGAGAAGTACTTTCAGGAAAAAGAGCTTAGTGCACAGTCCAACTCACGTTTTTTTGACACGAGCAGTGATTTGCAGAAGCAACTAATTCCACAACTAATCACGTTTTGGAATTCATGGAAATCGTGACATTACTTTGTCATGTGCTGCTGTAAACACCAAAACCTCTGTCCTCCTTTAGAAGCCATATTACAAGAGAAAGACAATTTCATCAGCCCTTCACCTGTCCATTATAGTACTGCTGGCTCATTAGGTAGAGTAATTAAACATCAAGCAGAAATAATTATTATAATTATAGGACATTTGAGATTTCATTTGCCTTCGTGAAATATGAACTAGATAAACTAATTCTTTTTGTAAGGTCTACTCATAATAGCAATGAATGTCTAAACAGCCATGCTCTTTGCCTACTTATTTTTGCAGCATTATTGGGCCAACCTCACAGAAGCCATAAAGAACTCAACAATTACCAACTATTATGATACCAGGATATCCAAATGGCCTCTGTGTAGTTAGAAAATAGAAAATTACCATAGTAATTGTATTCATTTGTTCTGTTCCTGCTCCTGGAATGAATACAGGCGAGAAAAAAACGTAAGGGAATAGTTCAGTATTTTCTCTACAGGCTGATTACTACTAGAAAATGTTCAGCTGTTGATGGCAACAGCCACTGTTTTTATTTGTATTTCATTTTATATTTTGTGTGTAGCTGGATTTGGGGGCTGTGACTCCTTTGCCAGGGTACTGAACTAATTTGGTGTCTAAGTTCCGTGATATCCTTTCCTCCACTTCCCCGGGAAGGGTTTGTTCTTGGTGTCTACCTGAGCTGTGCTCGCTGGAGAATCTTTGCCAGCATCTCTGAGGCAATCTAAAGTGATCCAAATTCAGACAGCAAAATGCAGCACCGCTGAAATATTTCACAGTGAAATATTCTTTCCTGGTGAAGTCGTTAAGAGAAGGAAGCCGTCTCATATTGAAATGCAGGGCAGTCTCCCAAGGGATACTAATGAGCGTGTTCTTCTGCAGCTAATCACAAGATTGCTTTGTCATGTATATAGGAAAATATAGATGCTGCCAAAAGAGTGCATTAAGTTGGGATGCTCAGACTTATGCAAACTACTTACTGCCATTCTTACCTCAATAGCCCAAGTGACAAATGTACTGTATGAAGTAATCTCATTCACAGGGGCTCAAGGGAAGAAGGCTCTGGTCATGCAATAGCAAAATGCAGGTAAGAAAAAGTGAAAGAAGTAACAGGAATATCAAAAGCACCAATATAATACTATCTTATAATTGAATTTCTCCAAAAAAGGGAAGGTGTCAGACTAGTGGGGATGCAAGGCAATGTAAAAGATAGAAGTGAAACCGGAGAGATTGCATTTATATATAAAAAGCTCAAAACAGTTACTGTGGCTTGGCTAAACAAATGCTACAGACTTAAATTCAAAGCACCTGTAGACAGATATTGTTACTATTGCCTTTAAACACCGCTGGACGAGTTTGTGGTTGGGAAATGCTTTACAGGCAAGGTACAGGGAGAAAGTTAGAAGCTTGAAAATACATCCAAACAAAGCCACCAGCAACAGGAAAGAGCAACTTTATGTTGCCTAATCTCTACTAAAGGCATTACCAGCAAATGTTCCTAAACTCAGCAGGATTTACTTGCTAATACCAGAGCAGCAAAGCAGGGCTCCAGGACAGTGGTAAAGGCTCTCCCCACGAGCCATCACAAACCTGGCAGGGCTAAGGAGTGACGGTGGGCAAAGCTCAGGTGGGAGGAGGTTATCTCTTAACTCTTTCTCCCGAATCATGAGCCTGGACAGCTGGTACGCATTGTGTTTTAACTCAAGCCTTCCTATCTCTTTCCTTTTTGCCCTTTCATGATCGCAGCTCAAATCAGCTATGGCCACCCCACCGAGCAGCTCCAGCCATGATTTGCACCAGCTGCCCTTTCAAATGGAAATAAGTACAGACCGGTCTGTGAATACAGACTTCTTGAAAGGTTTCCAGGATTACATTAAAGCAGGCAATTTGGGCAGAGAAGATCAAAAAGAAAGTCACAGTCAAAGTTTACCTAGGTTTCCAGGGAGCAACCTGATAAAGAAGCAGGAATAATACCCAACGAGAGGCTAAGACTTCTATTAATTCAATTGTTTACTTGGCTGCCAGAGAAGCTCCTGCTACATTATTCTGCAAAGGAGGCTCAGGTGGCTTTTTATTTGCTTATGTAAACACCTTCCTCACCTTATGCTGAGTCCTGGTGGGTTTGTGAATGTGTCAGGCTAACACTGCTATTCCCTTGAATGTCTGAGTTTATTCAATTCTCTGTGGGATTATCAGGCAAGGAAGAAGATAACAAAGAGCTCCGTCTTCTACAGGTAGGAGAACAGACACGTTTAAAATGAGTCCAGCATCTCCACAAAATTACTAACTCTGGAAAAACGTATGCCTTTTCCTCGTGTAATGAAAAAGGAATTAGGAAGCATCATTGAGAAACCAAATTAATGCAACAAGCTACTGTCAATGCACAAGCTCAGCAGCCTTATTTTTTTTTTAATGTTTTTCTCCTATTCAATTTCAAATGCACATAATTAATTATTGCGTTTAGTCTCTGCTCTCCTTCCAGTCTGCAGCATGCAGACCAGCACTTAGTGGTGTCAAAGCTCGTGTCAACATAAGACAAAAACATGTATGGGTTCTCGTCATATGATATCTAGGCCTCTTTAGTATAGCAAAACTAGTAATTAAGATGTAATTGGAAGGAAATTAATTGATATAAGTTATTAGCATCACCATTGATTAAGTATAATCAAAATCAGTGTCTACATGAGATATTGATTGCTGCTTGCTTTTTCTAAGTGTAATTGTAGCATGAATTTTCTGCGCATGGTTGGGCCTTTTATTGCTGTAAATATTCAACTGGAGTAAGATTAAATCCTGCACAAGCTCTAAAATGTCTGAAATAAGTGTGACACCCTTGCTTTCATTTGTTGCTGTGAAGATTTAAATAGAGTATGAAGGAATATTTTTCTGTTTCCTGGATTAGATTACAGTCCCTGTCATATTTGTGTGAGGATAACAGTCTCCAGACTGTGAGGCGGATTTATAACCAGACCAAAAATGGGGCTGCAGTCTCTCAGGTCTTATCTGGCAATGTCCACAAAAGCCTGCTCTGGTACCGAAGAAGCTAGTTCTGCTGGACAGATGGGCGACTGTATCTGTTCCTTTTAACTTCTTGCATAAACTCTCCAACTTAACCATAGGACTTATCTGATACCTAACACAGTAGGATTTCAGTCCCCCAAAGTTTGGAACTGCTGCAAGTGCAAATTCACCACATCTGATTTTGCTTGTGGCATATTTTGGCAGTTGCGAGCAGTATAGGGCATCTTCCAGTCACTATACTTGAAAATCTGACTGTGTTTCATCTGGGGTATTTTTGCCATAAGAAAAAAGAAGACCTGGTTGTGATGATTCATCCTTTTGAAGAAAATACCAATAATTACAACATAAATAGAAAAATACAGTAAGCTATCATGACAGTTAATTAGAAAACTTGCCTAATTAAACTCTTTCCTTTTTTGTAACGTTATTTAAAAGCTACTTATGCTTTTTCAACTTTTCACACAATGTAGGGCTTTGCTTTACTTTCCCTTTGCAAATTCAGTGCAGAACAGTAGGAAGAGGTGGGAGCTGGCAGTCTCAGAGGGTCAGTATCAGATTGTAGTCTGGAATTCTTGTAGTGTTGGCCCAGTTTGTCCAAAGTCTCTGTCAATCTGTGGCTGAGTTGCTCCCCTTCATCTCATCCAGGAGTCTGCAGGTGGAAAATTAGGACTGAATATCAGCACTCAAGACAGCTAACATCACCCTCAGGTGGTTTATTAACCACATGAGAAAATTAGCTTTGGAATCTTTCATTTTCAGTATTGTTTTTCCAAACAAAGGATGAAGCATGCAGGTGAGACAAGGCAAGAAAATCCACCTCTTCTGCACATCAGAGATGTCGTTCTCCAGCTCCATCACTGCTCAGCTCTTCTACTTAATTCTAATTAACCAAAACTGTAGTTATTTATTTCCCTTGGTGACAACGCTGTTATCCATAGCTAGCATCAGAGATGCAATCCATTGAACGGGAATGGGGTGAACACTTGCTCCTGACCTATTTAGGGTGTTGGGGCCTGTCGCTCCAAGCTGGAGTGAGCTCTCCATGCAAAGAACAAATGTAGGTTGTCTGAGAAGGGTTTCCAAAGCTGTTTCTTCACCCTCATCAGCAAATTTAGAAAGAAATTGAACCGAATGCATTTGGCTCTGGGAGTTGCCATGGTTGCAACACAGACGATCTAAATGTGGGAGATTATATAATCAGACAGAATGACTATTTATACAAAGAGTTTAATTTAAACAAAAAGGGAGAGAAAAGCAAATGCGCTGTACAATACATGACTTTGTCGCTTTCCGCTCCTGCGCAGCAGAGCTGCTGTAGCACCACTGGTGTTAAATCACAGCACTTGCACATCCCTTCTTTGTGAGGTGTTTATAATGCGCACTAAATCTAAAATAAAAATAATAATAAAAAAATTAAGTAAAAAGTAATGGACCAGATCCTGCCAGGCAAGCAAGACCCTGTTTTATTTTACCTGGATTAGTAGTAGTATCTTATTTTTGGAAGATATACATGCTCTCCTGTAACTTTTGTTGTTGTTTTACAATCCTATAGAGTTTTAAAATGCAGTTGAGTGGATCTCCTTTGGAAGGATTGAAGGATTGTCCTGTGTAATACTGTCACAGGGACCAATTTGTCTTCCCTCAAGGAGACGCAATTAAAATTATGGGAACAGATGCTGTGGCCCATATGACATCACCTTTTCATGGTAATCTTATTCTTTCTATGTAATCTAACAAACAAACACATTCTAGAAAGGAAAGTTTCTGTTGGAAGACTTTGGTTGTGGTTTGCATTGGGATCTTAGGGGCTGATGCACTGAGTTGAGTTATGGAGCTAAAGATAGTTTGGTTTAACCCAGTGGGAGGGTCACTCTGGGGCCATTGGTCGGAGGCTGACTGGAGCAGGATTTCCCTTATAGATTTCCCTTCAAGTAGGCAATGATGTTCAATAAAAGTGATTGAGCTTGGTAGGGATTTTCCCGCAAGGTGCCATTACCCGATGGTGTGGCAAGGAACAATAAGAGTAAACATTGACTATAGACAATTCAGACAAATGGAAGCGGCCCAAATGCAAAGAGGTTGTTTTCCTGTACGCTTGGTCTTGATGTTAGTGGTCACAAAGTAGACAGATGTCTCACACTTTAACACGCTTGAGCAACCTGGTCTAGTGGGAGGTGTTCCTGCTCAAGGCAGGAGATTGGAACTCAATGATCTCTTTAAGGTCCCTTCCAACCCAAACCGTTCTATGATTCTATAAACATTATAAGACTAGTGATTCCATGAGGACCCCTTAACGCTCACTGACTGGAGGGTGGAAGGAGTGCATATTTATTAAGCATCTTTTGGGGGGGAGGGGAGGGAAGCTTTTTGCCCAGGAGCAGCAAATACCCCTGCAACCAAACTGAGTTGATGCTGCATTTTTGCAACAATCAAGGGAGCCATTAGTTTGAACAGTGGATGTTTCTTCTCCCTGCCTTTCACTTTCTGTGATGATAAACTTTCCATGGAGGTATGGTTCCACTCAAGTGTCAAAGAGAAACGGGCTGCGTAACTGCAGGGAGCAAGGAAAGAAAAAAATCTCTACTGCAGACACAACAACAATATTAAAAGTGTTAAGATTGCACAAGTAAATCCAGTTAGAGGAGAGATATAGGCAGCAGAATATGTCTTTCCAACAGGCCATGGAGGAAGGTGCATCTCTCGTTTCATCCTTTACCTGTTTCCCATGGGGGGGTTTATTGCCCTGTAGCATAGTGTGAATATATCTAGACTGTGGTTTGAGTACAAATGAGCCCTTTCTGTTTCTAGAAGATCCTGGCCCAAAAGCTGGTGATTGACACTTGATGCCAAGCACCAGTGATGGGGATGCCATAACTTCCCATAATGGGAATGTGAGCCAGCCATAAGCTCTGATTTGTAGGAAGGGACGTGCTCTCCATGGCTGCAGGGAAGATCCCAACTACCATCACTGCAGGGTTGTCTAGGGAGGTGCCTCCGAGGGGAAAACTTGGTCCTGCAAGGGAAATTAAATTGATGTTGAGCAGTTTTCTCTTTTGACTTGGGTTGTTCTGGGAGATAGATCCCGTCTCACTGTTGAAAGAGAGGTCTTGGAGGGTTGCAGGCTGTAGAATATAGACAGTGTCTTTGATAGGACACTGATTTTTTCTATTCACTTCAAATCCTGTAACATGTGTCTCTTGCCAAGGTAAGGTTCACCCACTCTATCTTTTGGAGCGAAAAAAGACTTGCAAATGTTGGTTCTCTTCTGCAAAGTTCATTTTAAGGGATTACAGAGAGAAAGCTTATATTTATAATTCAAGCAGGGAAGGCAAATTTTGTTCAGGATTTCTAAACTAAAAATGCTGTGTGAGAGAGGCCTTGCAATAGCCCAAAGCAAGTTCCTGCTGCTCTGCTATAAATCTCAGAAAACAGGGATGATGCAGCCTCAGCTCTGGTTTTGTACAGACTGTTGTCACTACAACATAAGAGGGTTTATTTAAAGGTGATTAATGTTGCTCTCCCACACCCCAAGCAGCCACACACTCGCTGTCTGCAAGGCTTGTTTCAAAAGAAAGGATATATGAGAGATGGAGAAGAGTCTCCTGAGAGAGTAGAGCACAAGCTTCTTCCAGGGGGTCAAAGAGCTCGAGCGGCGGTGCCACTGCAACCTTGCAGAGCTGGAAGTGTGTGGTGTGTGCATCTGAGTTAAAGATCTGGTGGTTTCTTCTCCTGTTGAGGCTATTAACTAAGAGTTTTGATTGCTCCTGCTGCAGGCATACTGCTTTGTCTGCCCTTCTGCCATGTTGATCTTGATAAAGATAGTCATCGGTCAAAACAAATAGGAGAAGTAGTGCTTGAGCGAGGTTACTGGATGTGGGAAGCGCTTCCCATATGCTTGTGGTCTGCCAGCCCCTGCTGGGCTTCCTTAACTGTCAGTCTGGGCACAGTCAAAGATGGTCCTAATGCACAGGCTTTCTAATCAAAGTCTGAATGGAACTAGTTTTCTGTTGCTATATCTGCTGCACATCCCAAAGCACATCTCAGATGGCACTTTCTTCCTTCACACTCTGTTTTACAGGACAATGACTCTGGTACTTCTCCTCTGTCCTTCGAATCTATCTTTAGCAACAGCTGTGGATCTAGAAAGATGAAAACTAAAATACAGGCAAGGCAGTTTTAAAAATCAGAGAGGCTTATCAAACCTCTCCCACCTCCTGTTCAGCTTCCCATGTACTAGCCTTTGGCAGTGACATGGTGATTTGAAGAGAGTACAACTCTCTGAGCTTTAGAGGTCCATGGTGTAGACATCTTACTGGACTGAGTGACCCTTGGCTCACTAGAGAGGAGTGGATGCTTTAAGGGGCTGATTTGCCTGACTGCTGCACTACCACAAACGAGAAGCACACCCTAAAAATATTTATTTATCTCCTTTGACTTCAAAGGCAGTCCAGGGTGACTTGTTGAAATGGAGACATTTACTTTTGGGCAAAGCGTCCTACCCTGATGAGTCAACAGTTACATGAGTCTGACGTGTAAGTGTCAGAAATTTACAGGATGAGATCATAAATTCAGTTATTTGAAGGTGTTTTGTTGTGTTTGTTGGGTAGCTTGGTTGTTTGGTTGGGTTTTTTGGTTTGGGGTTTTTTTTAATTGAGATCTAAGGCAGTATGTTTTGCATTGATTTAATTTCAGACTTCCCTTTCCATCAAAAATCATCCCTACAAGCTCTCATGTTTGTTTTACCATTCCCCAAATCCTATTCACTTATACCTGTTTCCTTAATAGTATTTCTGTGATGACACAGGACTGTGTTCAGGGCTTAAGGGGTCCCTTTTCATCTAGCCTTTTATCTTTCTAAAGCTTCATGTTATCTAAGAAGTACTTCAACCTGAAGTCTCATTGTCCTCTCATGTCTACTAAATAAGAAGTATGAAATAAGCTTAGTCCAAATCTCTGGAAGATTTTTCTTCTGATTGGCAAGTCCTTGCAAATATGTCGTGGGACCTTTCTTTTCTGCCTAATAAATCATCATTAACTCTCACCAGATAGAGAGAGGTTCTCTTTATCTGACAGGGTATCAATTCAGTTTCCTTAATGTATAGAAGGCTTTAGGTGTCTTCACCAGCAGGCTCCAAGAGAGGTGTTTTGTCAAGTGAAAAAATGGAATTTGGGCAGCAGAACTCGGCTGCCAGGTTTGTTGGTGATGGACGAGGCAGATGGGAATGTAGCTCTTTCCTCCTCCGCTTTATTGATCCTGTGGCTCTGACCAGTGTAGCGATGTTTCTCTATCAGTAAAGCCAAGCAGAAATGAATAAGAGGAAAGGTGATGGCTTAAAGCCACGTGCTCTTGGGGAGAGCTTTGGGGAGGTCAGCAGCAATGATGGCTCTAATGTGGGTCAGTGCTTGACCTCACAGGACAGTAAGTTACAGAGTGGTACCAACCCACTGTATGGGAATACTAACTGGAAGATTATTTTCCATTTTCCTCTTCCTCTTCACACAAGCCACAGTTTCAGTGTTTATTGTTGGCCAGAACCATCCCAGTCTGAAATTGAGAGGTTTGCTCTGGTTGTTGGGTTGTGCTTCATTTTATTTGCCTGTCTGTTCTGTAATTTCTCATCTGTATACTTCTGTTGTCCAAAGTTTTGTGTTTTTTTTTTTTTTTTTTTCTTAAAAAACAAAAATTAAAAATAAATCATGAGAAAGCCCTACCACATGACCCTCTCCTGCCTAGATTACAATTCTGAAAAAGGTTTCCACACATGTTAGTAAATTAAAAGTAATCCCAAAACTGTGATGGTAGGAAAAAGCAACTTTTAAAATAATAAAAAATGCAACAGTGAATGCGCGAATCCTTGATAATGTTGAATACAACCCAGATATTTCACTAACCCCTTAGTTTTCTTTAGTTGTCTTTCTTATTCTTAAGCTTTTTTAAAATGTACTTGTAGATTTTTAAAAAATAAAAATAAAGTGCTCTTTATAACTCTAAATTATGTCCTTCTGCATCTTGTACCACAAATCACAAAATTTTTAAAAAAAAAAAGGATTTAAGTGTTTTTGGTTGGGTTTTTTTTCTGTTTGTTTTCTTTTGTTTGTTTTTTTTTTTTTTAGTTAATCGTTTCCCTGCAAGAACTGAGCTATTAAGAAATGCATCAGACAGAAGTCTTTTAATGCACTCACAGAAAAGAAATGGCAATACTGAAATCACTGCAATATTTCAGTCATTGCGCTTAAGCATCAGGATCCTACTTTGAAAAAATATATGAGTTGATACTCAAAGTAGTTCATTGTCTATTTGTTAGCTTAGATGCTACAGAAGAGAGTTCAACAGGAGAGAATCTCTGTGGAGGCAAATGCCACCTTATATGTGAAACTGGGCTGTGGTCTTTGAGGAACACAACAGAATGTATGCTGCCTGTCAAAGGAGACATATGGGTAAAAGATTGACTGGGTGAGGCCTTTGAAGAGCACAGAACTTTCCTGAGATACTGATGGCCCAGCAGGAGGTTAATGCTTCCGGATCCACAGTGACAATAATGGAACCAGGGGAAGTCAGATAAATATGCTGAGCTGGTTGTAACAAATTGTCTTGAAACAAATAGACATGAGTATCTTTGCCCAGCTGGGACAAATTCTAAAGGAGGAAGCTGGGGCATGGAGAAAGGCACCAAAGAAACATGTAGCAGATGGCCACCAACCAGCAGAAGACAAGATGAAGAAAGGAAAGCTGCGGCTGTGTTATAAACACAGTCTGGGTGACTGGATAAAGATCTCGTCTGCTGCAAAATAAAAATGAGTGGTTTTCTTCTGTTAACATCAGTAAAGCTGTTGTCATTGAGCACAAGCAAGACTAAAAGTTCTAGTCAAGTGTGTTCTTCCTAAATGTGTGAAGGTTTTAATAGTCATCCTCTTACAATTGTACTAGAGGCAAACCAATTCCTTTTTAATACATCTGTACAATGTGCTTTTCAGCCCTTCCCATTCCTCAGGTAAGCTGAAGGTTTGAGTTTTCTCCTTTGCAGCCCTCGCTCTATAAAGAAATGAAGATTATTTCTATTGTATGGTACAATTCTTCCAACTTTTGACAGGGCTTTTAAAGGAAGCTACTTGAAACCTATGTTAACACACGGGAAATAAAAATAAAACACCTGTATCCCTCCAGATTTTTCCCAGTACTTAGCCTGTGAGAGCAGAGCAAAGCAGCCAGGATGTAAACATAGCATTTAGGGAGCAGAGCTGCTGCTTGCAGACTCTTTGGGGTGTGAAGGAAAAACAGTGATTGGGACATGGAGCACAATGGCAAGGAAAGGTGTAGCAGATAGCCACCAACCAGCAGAAGGAAAGATGAAGAGAGGAAAATTCAACAACTCATGACTGAGGCTGTGTAATAACCACAGACTGGGTGCTAGGATAAAGTCATCACCTACTAGAAAACAACAATAAGAAGTTTTATTCCATTAGCAGCAATAAAGTCATCAGTAAAGCATCACAGAGCTCAAACAGCAGAGACCTCCTTTTGTTTCTCAGGCCAGGCAAATGAAGGAGGCATTGGCTTATGACAAAAAGGGAATTGCTTAGGGTCCCTTCTGGGGCTCAGCCCCAAACCACTCAGTGCTTGGCACTTCTGCAGCACCTCTCATATGGGAAAACGCTGAGTGAGAGACTTTGTTGCGTTTCCGTGGTGCAAGGTAAATCACATCATTCTGAACATCATGAATATGGTCCTCTTGTTGGAGGGACTCAGAGCTGTTGGAGTGCCAAAGGACTGTGGTTTATTCAATTTCTAAGTCAGACAAAGCAGAAAGAAACAATCCTGCGGAACAGGAGGTCGTGGGTTCTGGATTGGTTTTTTTTGCTTGTTTGGTTTTTTTTATGGTGTGTATCATAAACTTACAAAAGGTTCCTAATAGCATCAACACTGTGAGGCTTGTTATGGCTTTAATGATTGTTTGTAAATGGGTTGACAGCATCAAAAAAAAAAAAAATTAAAAGTCCACCAAATTTGAGTGGAAATCATAGCAGAAACTAACATTAAACATTATCACTAAATTAGACCTCCTTCTGTAATTTAAATAATATTTCGTAATGTTCAAAGTTCTGAAAGAGGTTAAACAAGTGTTGGTGTCTTACTAATTGTACTGGCTGCATTTTCTTATGGCCTGTTTCTGAAATAGTGCGTCTCTTGCCTTTCTGTTGAGAGCAGCTTCAGAAAAGCTGGCCAATTTCCAGAGCAGTGCCTTTTCTTCATCACTGTCAGCCCCTCTCAGCTCATCTCTCAGTCATAAAAATTCTAAAACAAAGTCCACTGTCTGTTGTCTGATATGCCTTCCATTAGACATGCCCTGCACTTTTGTTGTGGGCATCTGACATTAACTTTTGGCACAGATAGTGTTTTATAAATCTAAAATGCCTCGCTGATACTACCTGACCCTCCCTTCACACTTAGGAAATTGCCATAACTATCTTGATTTTACAGAAAAGCTTGAAAGGAGATTCAGGCAGAAGCGATACCCCTATTCTCATTCCAGGCTGGTAATTTAGGTGTCTTGTTAGTTGTGCCCCCAGTACTTCAGCCTGAATTTCAGCACTGTTAAATAATCAACAGTGTGTTCAATCAATGTGTGTTCTTGATTCCTCCGGAAACAAAGCCTTGCTTTGGTGCCCCAAAAGGATGTACACACAATAGCAATTTTAGCTCCCATAAAAACGAAGCTTTGGTCTTGAACAATAAACGAAGATCTTAAGGATCCTTGCAGATCCTCTGCAAGAGTTTCAATGTGCTTATGTCTTTTTTTTTATTATTATTATTATCCGGTCTTCATTTATGTGCTGTCCAGATCCGTGCTGTTTTCCTGCAGTAATTCCCCAGCCTTCTGCTGAGGTTTGCTGTGTCCCAGCTAGCGGAGGTCTTGTTCTTCCATATTGCCTGTGCTGCATTATTGGATCCTGTGGTTCAGTTTATAACCCATCATATTTTTCCTGACTCTCTCCAGAGGAATAGTGCTTCTGATTAATTTTATTAGTGGGTTTATTTCAGTTCAAAATGAGGCGTGGGTTTCCAAGTGACAGAAAATAGTCCTTTTCTTAGAGTATAACAATGTAGTTCAGAGATGTATTATCCAGAGAAAATGAGAAGATTTTAAAGGCTTCTTTAAAGCAAGAAAATTTCAAGCTTGATTAAAAACAGAACTAGAAGGGGAAAAAAGGCTCAGCAGTAATTCCAAAACAGGAGTTGCAAAGATTGCTTCTACAGGTTACTGCTGTGGTCTGACACGCTCACAGCAAAACAGTCCTGAACACCGGGTGGTGAAAAATTCTTTGTACTAGGAGCTAGTGTACAAAATTCAGAAGTTTCCAGACAGAAGAGAGGGGAGGGACTAGGAACTTGATGAATTAAACCTTAGTACAAGAGGGAAAGGAAGGAACCACTAACTCTGAGGCTGTCTTGATCCAAGGGCTGTTGCACCACATGGAGCTTTTTTCATCATAACATCCCCTGCCTTGAATAAGACTATTCATCTTAATTTCCTCCTCTTGCCTTTCAAATATCTGATGGAATTGGCCATCTAATGAACAATACTTGAATTATGTCTTGTTCTCCTGAGACAGGTAGTATTCCTTCTACACTGAGGACCAGGTTCCTCATGAAACGTTTGCTCATTCTTATTCCAGCTCATTCTTATTCACCTTTACAGTTGAGCTCTTTTCTCATCTTTGAATCACGTGCCTTGCCTCTTGATACCTAAAGTGATATGACTACTATATTTTGCTTAAATTCAATGATCTTCTTTTCCAGCCCATCTCTTTTTAAAGCATTCACCAAGCAAATTATGGAGTCTCGAGAGCAACCAAGTCTTCTTGTTCAACTGTTTTCTTCAGTTTAGTTAAAGTTGTGAAGATAGAGAGCAGAACTCATTTACAGAGAACTGAATGTAACTTTTGTCTCTGCCTTGGCTCCAGAGAGCTCTTAATACAGGGCAATTTCTTCTCATCAAAAGCTTTCTCCAAGGTGGTGCTTGCTTTACTTAGAGTGAGCTTATGTGCATTCATCTTTCCCAATACCTCATTAATCACACAGGGGAGGTCTGTTGTGGAGGATCCTGACTGAGATTTTGCCTGTTCTCTTGTTTGGTTTAAAATGGGAGTTAATGGCTTAATACCTCTGTAGAAAAAACCTCTACAGGGCAGTGAGTGCTATGGGGAGGCAGTGAGGATTGGAAGCTCAGCTCACAGATGATGACTCTAGTGTCTTATTTAAATCAGAGTTTCCATTTAAGTTTTTCAATGCTATGAAGTCCAGTGTCATTCTTGATTCTAACATCCTTTCTTGTGCCTTACAGAAGTGACTTACTTTTCCACGGCTGACGCTTATAGTAATTTTCTAAATGAAAGATTGCACTGCTTTGTTCGTGGTTATGCAGTTGTTGATGGCTGGGTGTATTCAACTTCATTTTTGTGAGTTATTTAGAAGGGCAGAGTTAACTATAATTGTTAGCTACATGGTTTGCATACGGTATATGCACACACAGAGTTCATATGAAATATTTATGATATTTGTGATTTTTTTCTAAATGGCAAAGGTTGAACTACTGCAGAAAATTAAAACCAAACAAGTAACTCCTTTCCCCAAGAGCTCTAATTTAGACTTTAGAATAGCCTTCCAGCCCCACATTTACAAATCAAATAAAGACTTATACTAAAAGTATTTTGCATTTCCGTGTGCCTATATATTCATGGTATGCACATCTACCATGGATAAGATGTTCAAATCTTCATCCCTTACCTGAAGGCAGTTTCTTTTCACATCATTTGTGGTAGCACAGAGTAGGTCTACACAAAGGGATTGTTTTTAGCATGAGTTAAGTACAGTCGGAGTACAAGATTTGAATATATCTTTTATCTACCTTAAACTTCAGAGATTATCAAATTTATCATTTAAGACTCATCAATGGATCATCACTGAAAAGGTAGAAGCAGGCATTTAAAAGAGGAAAATAAATAAAATAGGTTCTAAGTTTATCACAGCTTAAAAAAGGCTTGAAAGCATTTTAGGTGGGTTGGGAAAGTATGATGAAACTCTGCACCTAGCAGAAACATAGGCCTTGCTCCACCCACTACCAACAACACAAAGCTTTAGCGTGAAAAGAATACTTTGAATCGGGCCTGACATTAGCAGCAGTCTGACTTAACCATGAGACATACTGTTTTCCCATTTCATTTTGGTTTTGAATTTTTAAGATTCAGAATGCCAACATTCTTGACACAGGCTACTAGACAGAAATTTTACTTCTGAACTTTAACTTAAATTCAATTGTGAATCGTCAGGATTAGCTCAATTATTTTACTTGAAAAGAGGGCTGAAATAAGGATGTTGCATGACCCTTTCTAGTGTGGCACACTAACTAGTTAAACAAACTGTTGGGAGTTGAATTAATAGACTCCAGGCTGCTTAGTCCCATGGCAACAATCAGCCTTGAACATCTTTTTAACCTTTCATTAAAGATATAGGAAAAGGGAAAATAGTTGAAGAATTGAAGATGTTAGCTATTAAGTAGGGCTATCATTTTAACAATATCCCTTAATCTTTTTTTTTTTCCTTTAGTTATTGAGAGAGCTTTTTCTAAGGAAAACCAGGTTTGGAGACTTTCAGGTGGTGCAAAGAAAACATATTTGGGAGAAAAGAGCAGTTAGGAGAGATAATAGAGCTGATGTTCCTGCTGCTACTATTGTTCCAGTTGAAATAAAATTCTGCTCCCTGGGGGAGGAAAAAAAAAAAAACATAAAAAAAACCCCCAAAACCACTATACAAGACACTCACAAGAGGAGAAAGAAGAGATTAGCAAAGAAAAGATGCACTCTCTGTCTTTTGTGGGACAAATTTTTCCTGGCAGTCTTATGAGTAGAGAAAGAGAGATAGCCTATGATCTGATCAGCTCCTCTAGCACTGGTGTGGTGAGACTAAAGACTTTGCTTTTAGCTTCATTTCCAGTAGCAAGCACAGCAAAAGCTGCGAAAGAGATAGTGAAGTGTTGCTTGGCTGATACTGTCTTTTTTTGTTCTAAGAGACAAAGAGAAGAGAAAAGGAGAACAGAAAATTTGCATCTACTTGTGTAGATCTGTGAGCACTGAAAATTTATGAAGCCTTATTTTCTATGAATGTGTGTCCAGTGGCTGGTTGGATTTTCAGTCCAAGGAGGTTACAATGGAAACTCTCGCAGGTTTAAGACTCTTATTTTACAATGACCGCATTACATTCAGCAGCATTAGCTTGCAATAAAGCCTGACACTTGTCAGGGTTCTGTGTCTCTTTCCCTTTCTCCCAGCTGCCTATCCTCTCAAGAATTTTGAGGATCTGGTTTTCTTTGAGCTTTCTGCTGTTCTGGGAAATTTGATCAAGACAGACCTACAGACTTAGAAGTTGTGTGTGGGGTAAAGTGAATGAGAAAACCAGTGGGATCAAACAAGCCCTGTTTCCATAGTAAATGAAGCTCAGAAGGTGGAGGAAGAAAGAGGAGACATATGGCAAGTGGTGATAGCAGGAACCAGAGCTCTCCTTCTGAGGGTGGCTTCAGGTTTTAGTCATGTATTGGAGACAGAGACGCAATTTCTCTGAATCAGTCAAGATGCTTTTCAGGATCACATGAAGCTGCAAGAGTAGCAGTGATCCAGAAAATAATATTTGCTGTTCTGGTAAACAGAGTGCTTCATCTTTCTAACCATTGTCATAATACTCAATCATCTTCCCTTGTTTTATTATTATTATTTTAAAAGATCATCAAATGCTGATGGCTTACATAATTTTGTGGGACCATTTTTTTCCTGCTTTTGCTATTTAACACTGAAA
The DNA here is from genome assembly GCA_013400375.1 of Thinocorus orbignyianus. Classification (NCBI taxonomy): domain Eukaryota; kingdom Metazoa; phylum Chordata; class Aves; order Ciconiiformes; family Thinocoridae; genus Thinocorus; species Thinocorus orbignyianus. The sequence goes on along the minus strand of VXBW01007374.1, from coordinate 598,557 downwards.
ATTGACAAATATCTGTTTACCATTTCATCCAGTTGTATTTAAAGGTAAAGAGCATTTATTATTCTTAGATCATAAACTTCTGCATAACATGTTCAAAGAATTGTGACCAAATAACAAGAATTTGTGGTGTTAAGGGAATAGCCAGGGTGTATGTGTCTGCAGTTCTACTGGAAGAAACCTAATAACATTGTGACATTATATAAATGGGTTTTACTACTTGCTGTTTACTACTAATAATCTGTTTTATAATGTGTTCTTAATTATCTTCATTAAAAAGAGCTCAGAAAAATCTTGTTTACAGCAGCAATGTGCTTATTGCCAAAAAAGCAAAGTATTTTCCACACATTCTCAGGAGAAAATAGTTTTCAGATACACAGCTAAATGATTTGGATCACACTCTGGAAGGAGGCAAAAAGAGATAAATGCTGTAAAGAACATAAGAATTTTCAGTCCTGCTAGTACGCAATAAACAGGTGACTCCGTACATCCTGACGGGCACCATGTGGCTGGAGAAGGGTTGATTTAGTCACAGCCTCCTGTCAAGGCAACATCAATAACCTGATGGAACTATGGGGTTGGGTTTCTTCCTCCCAGAACTGGCAGGAGCCATTCTTGGGGGTGCTCAGCCCCCTGGTGCCTCCCCCAGACCCCACCACATTTCTTGGAGGTGGCAGCTGTCATCTGATCTGTAGTTTCTGATTCCTTTACATCCAGCCCCAGTATTGGGTTAGACCATGGGGCACGTGGAGGTAGTCCTATGGTGGAAGAATGGAACTGTGACAGCAGATACCTTATATCTTTCCCATGTGCTTGGGAGATGATCAGGTAGAGAGGTGTGTTTCTTGACCCACCAGCCAGTATCATCAGCGGTGATGAGAAAACCAGCGCGGGTCCTTCAAATCAGGTGGGTGAGATCCTTGTGCCAGGAGCCCTGCCACTCGATCTGGTTGCTGGTTTTAGTGCAGTTGGTTTGCCTGTGCCTGCCTCGTTACCTCAGGCTTTGAATGACTTATTGTCAGAGCAAAACTAAAAGAAAACAGAGCATAAAGGTATCTTTATCTGCAAGCCCTGCTCTCGGTGGGTTGCGACTGCAGAGAGACTCAGCTCCATGCTTCAGCTGCATGTAATGAGCGAGGATGCTGCTATGGGGAGGTGCTGGAAGTTGAAGTAGCTTGTAAACCTCATGCCATGGTAAATCAAAACTAACCTCATCCCCGTCTGCTGCGTTCAATTCATGGGTTGCAGGGAAGTGAGAGGGAGGGAGAGAATGTCTTTTGCCAAGTGGCAAAGAGTAAATTAACACAGCAGGTAAAATTTTCCTGCTTTTAAGTAATTGTAAAACATAATGGCAGTTACCTACCTGTTTTCTTGAGGGATTTGTACTGAACAAGGGGAAGAGCTGCTAACAGGATCCCAGGGTTGAGGGGAGATTTGAGAGGAAGGATCAGAAGAATTAAATATGCATCATGTAGTGAAGGAAGATGATAATGAATGGGTATATCTGCCTGGCCCAGCACTGTACCACTTGGTGCCAGCCACTTGAATAAATTTATTTAGGGAACAGAATCAAAATAGCTGGGTTACCATGACTCTCCATTCGGAAACATACCCTCTTTTTTGGGTCAAAAATGCCAGATAGCTTAAGGAAAACCTGCCTTCCACTCCCATGGGGCTGAATTGTTCCCATGGGTATACTTTTGGGATGACCCAAGAGTTATTCAAATCAGTGGAAAGCCTTCATTTGAGCAAAATGTTAAATCCAGCTGTTTGAGGAGGAAGGGATATGATAGAGCTCTGTATGTTTTGGAGGCTGTAAATGCGAAGGTGAGAGGAGGGGGTTATTTAATGTAGTACAAAGAGATCTATTTAAGCACAGAGCTACACTGAAATAGGAATTTTTATATGAGCCGTAAGAGTGTCAGATGGCTCAGACAATAATAATAATATCACATAAAATAAAGTAATTGTATTGTATAAAGGTTGTCAGTTTATTTGCAACACATCTAGTCATAAAGCTGATAATTTTCTGTTAAATTAAAGTTGCACAATTTGCCTCTGAGCAAGAAATAAAGGGCTTGGTACTTTTTATTTTGTATTTGTAATACAGGTTGTTCTGCTTATTGGATTTTTTAAGTCATTAACTGAAAGACAGATTGTCAGGCACTTACTTGCTCAAAACCAGTCCATTTTAGCTGGAAAAGTCAGCCTTAGAAATTTGTTTTACAAAAACATTTGGATAGTGGGAGAGTGTCTCAAGGAAGGCAGGATGAGACAGTGTGGTTAAACCAGGCAGGACAAAGCAGCAGAAGATGTGTTGGATTGATTCTGACCAAGGGCTTGGACTAGATGGGGCTAATCTCACGGGGTTCTTACCCAGACTAGGAACAACTTGAAGCAGAAAACTCTCTTGTTGCAGCAAAATACAGGCTAGGAAAAGATGAAGTGACTCACCCAGTGTTCCAGGAGGTAAGTCAACCACAACCCTTAGCAGTGCGCTGACATTAACATTATGCCCCTTGGGCTGTAATGTCAAAATATCTCTCAAATCTAGAGCGGAAAGTGCATATTTGGGAACAGGAAACAGTCTTCTTTTTCAGCACGTGACTGTGACATGACCCCGGGAAGGGTATGCCTCAGCAAAACTTTAACTATTAGAAGTGTGCAATTTCAGCTGCCTGCGAATTGCCACTAGAAACTCTTACTTTCATGATGAGTGACAAACTGGTTCCAACCCTCTATACTCAGCAGCAAGTCTTGAACATCTTCCATCACAGGTCATCAGTTTGGTGGCTTGTATTTAGTGGCCCAGCAAATAGGCACTCATATTTCATTTACTCTCTGGATTAGAACATATGTAATTGTCAAAACTTATCATAAAATCCTTTTTATTTTTTGTCCTTGCTAAATGAATTTAAAACCCCAACCCTTCAGATCAGCAAGAAAGGGAGATGAAGTGGTAAAGCAGACAACATACTTGTTGCCAAATAGATTAGGAATTTCAGAACTCTTTCTATATAGGCTATAAGTCCCAAATCAGATTTGATAAATCAAGTGATACTAGAAGAGGAGATCTGCAGGGCTCAGTAGACTTAAATATTGCATGGAACTATTACTCTTATATCCGTCTCAACATACCATTGTAGGCTGAATATTAAATGGTGATGGATCAGCCTCCCTACGCTTGTTATATTTTTGAAAGATCAGTAACTTAGAAAGAAAAATGCAGTTCAAATTTCTATTTAACTGGAACCGTATGAAGGATAATTTTTAGCTATTCGTTTATTTAGAGATTACTTCTGTCTAGCAAAATTTTCTTCCCCTCCATGGGTACAAACCAGCCACAGCTGGATGTACCAGAATGGTGCAGGAGCATGGTTAAGATCTCTGAGACTTGCATGTAATTTTCTATATTTTATTGAAATTGTTCCAGCTAGAAATCAAAGCAGGATTAGAGTACGGTCTCCACCTGTAACATGTCCGGACAGCACAGTCAGGGAGCCTGCAGTAGACCTTTAATCCCTTCTGCTCCAAAAACACAGCCCAGCTCTGCACGGAATTACTGTGAAAATCGTGTTGGTACTGAATCTCCTTTTGCTCAAGGAGACTTGCTTGAGGTCCGTACCAGTTCCTGCAGTGGCATAGATGACATGGAAAGAAACACCGTGTGTGTGTTATGCTGTACTAAAAGTACACACCACAGGGAAATTCTGATAAGACACGAAGATGCAGCTTGAGCACGCACAGCGTTTACGTCATACAAAGTCAGGAGTTTAGCACGTTCTGGTAAGACTTTAGAACCATAAGGAATGAATCTTTGCTTTTATCCTTTTGTTGTGTCTAGAACTCCATTAAAATAAAATACGTGACTGATGTGCAGGGCTGAAAACAGCTGTGATGACTTCAATGCGGTCTCAGGGAAACAAAACCTGCCTTGGAGAGAGCGCACAGAGAACAGTGCGTTCGTGCCACTGCATTTCTCCTGCTTTCGGCTCCTCTGTGCCCCAATTCCTGGTGATCTCCTGAAGAGTCAAGGGGATTGTATGTGCCAGCGCAGGCACGTGTCAGCCAGGCTGAGCCCCTACAACCTCCTTCACATTCTCCTTCTGTGGAATGACTTCCACAGGATCAACGTTCCTTTCCAGCCACCAGGATCTTCTCCCAGGTTACCTGGAAAATGTTAAGTCAAATGCAAAAGTTACATAGACCGTGATGAACTGGATAATTTTGAGAATATTAATGCCTTTTTAGGTTTGTAATCATAGAATCATATAATGATTAGAGTTGGAAGGGAACTTAAAGATCACCTTGTCCCAACCCCCACTGCCCTGGGCAGGGACACCTCCCACCAGACCAGGATGCTCAAAGCCTTCTCCAACCTGACCTTGAACCTCTCCAGGGATGGGGCAGCCACAGCTCCTCTGGGCAGCGTGTTCCAGGGTCTCACCACCATCACAGCAAAGAATTCTTCCTGAGATCTCCTATTAGTCTCCCTTCTTTCAGTTTAAAACCATTTTCCCCTTGTCCTATGGCTCCTCTCCCTGATCAAGAGTCTCTCCCCCTCTCTGGACAGATGTAGCTACTCTGGACAGTCCTCTGCAGGTATCTATTGTTCTTAGCAGACAATTTTATCTTCCAAATGTAGGTGCTCTAAATTTCAACTTGGACACCTGTAGTGCACCAAAGTGCCACTAACACTGTTCAAACTGCCTAAAGAGGCCACTAACACTGTTTAAACTGCCTATGTCTTCAAGGCTAGTTCAGTCTTTATTTTATGTGGGGTCTGACAGCTCCAATCCTGTTGCCTTCTGTAGAGATATCAAAATAGCAGTACTTACCCCTTCTGAACCAAGGATTTTTATTTTTTTTTTAAAGTAGCTGCTAAAGAATCTACTCAAAAAAGAAAGGTAAAAATACTTTTGTCAAGTTAGTCTATAACCTGACTTAAAAGCCTGGGTTGAATTCCACAGACAGAATATTTCTCCCTCATAATTATGATCATTTTTCATTATTATCACAACCAGGATCCATTTAGCTGAAGATATTCTCTTCAGAAATTTCTTTTTCTACCGCTCACTGGTGCATATACTTTGCCAGCACCTATTTTTGTGTGTCCAGGCTCTGCAATGACAAGCAGAGATTGGCCAGGTACAAAGCATGCATCTGTGTAACTATGTGAATTGCTCAGTCTTGGAAATAAACCCCTATAAAACCATCTAAAACAGAGAAATGTTTGTGTAGTGTTCAATATAACTGAGCCATAGGGCTGAAAGGACTTGTCAAAGGACTCCCATTAGGCTCCCGAGGGAGGGAATGCTGCCCAATTGGACATGCACACTTGGCTCTGAAAATCAGGCCCTAGGCGTGTACAAATAGGTAGGTATGATGAACCTATTTAAAGGGAAACTAATTAGAACTATAGACAATCCACCTTTCTTCAAATGAAATTATTGTAGTCTCTGATCCATAAATCTGACATTTATACATATTTATACGCTATTGCTTAGTGAATACCTGATTAAAGAATACAGCTGCCAAGTGAATAAATTTGTTGTTAATCAAATGGTACTATAAAGACAGATCATCAGGCCTACTAGAATATATTCATTCAGCAGACAAATCTGGGCACCGCAGCCTGTTAGTGCAGGGTGTAATGCAAATCAAATTGTTCTTTAGAGCTAAACCTTGAGCTTTGCCAGAATAAAAAAGACTTTGCATGGAGGCAGATGAGATGAAATCCTATATTCTTACCGAGGGTGTGAGAGCCCTTGGCGTTATGTCTTGTATTGAAACTGAATTTCACCCTAATTGAACACTAAAGACTGAGGAATGCTTAAGTCTGTGCACTGAAGATTTTACTGTGGTATATAATTGCCTCTCTCTTTTGTTAGTGTATCTAATTCAGCTGTATAAATTACCAGCTTAATTTTTTTCTTATTGTGTGATGTACTAATACTATTATTTTGTACTAGCAAGAATTAGCAACTGGCATTTACATTTATAGATCCTTTCATCCAGAGAAAATCTAATAACAACATTGGTCTAAATATTACATTAAAGGGCTGAAAAGATAGCCCAAGGTAACTGTTAAATGGCCACGGTGTTTACAGGGATCCGTCAAAACACCGCGGTGACTTTCATGAGCTTTGAAATGTTGGTAAATTTTCTAATTCAGATTTGAAGGGCTGTTTGCAGGATTGTATTTCCTGCTGAACCATGAAAATTGTATTTGTGCTTCAGACATTAACAAAGGGCAGATGCAGGGCTTCTAAAGCAGTCAGTGACATGAACTGCCTGCTCTTCTCCAGCAGGCACTGATTCTGCCAGCGCAGCTTAGGTTTGAAAGTTCCCCTGGTGAAGAACTTGTCAATACCTTCACTTCAGTTCCTTGCCAAATCCGGGGGATATTTTGATGAGAAACACTACTTCTGCACATTGCTGAAGTGTTCAGGACAGTTTTATATTCAGCACAACCCTTTTTACCCTAATCATGCACAACACATGCAAAACTCCTGGTTACCTTGCATAAAATACGAAATTGGGCAGATGGCCCATTTTTTTCATCCCCAGCCTACTCTTGCTCTTATTCCCCCACCCACTTTTCCTCCTCAGCCTATTTTTCACCTGATGAGTATTTGGTGATGGTAGTAAATATAACAGTCCTGCTTTAGGTTGTGTTCAGTTGAAATTATTCCTACTAGGTTTATTCATATCTGTGAAGAAAAAAACGACACGAGGAAGAAGTCCATGAAGAAGGGAAAAGCTTTTGAGAGGTTCAGATTTGTGGTTGCTTGGCCCAGACTGCAGATGGGAAGAACAGGTATTTCTCTGTATTATTTTGTTTTCTTTGTCTGTGAAGGACTCTTTGGGAAGGTGGGCAGCTCTTGGAGAAAAGCAGGAGTGGGCTGGTCTAAAGCTTCCCCCCAGGTCACTGCCAAGGGAGCTGGGCTGGTTCAAGGGAGAGCCACAAGCCAACTATATCCAGGGAAAGATCATAGCTCTTTGCTTATCTGCAGGAGCAAGGTGAAGGAAAGAAGGATTGCCCCTCGTTTTCTTGTCTGCTCCTGGCACAGAAGAGCAGTTTCCCACTTCATCTGCTGTCCAGGGTTGAATGTGAAAATCTAATCTAGTGCCTTATTAATTGCATTTATCATGTACTTTGAGCATCTCACGTGAAGCTTACCCATTAATTTGTCTCTGATGGCTTGCTCTTAAGAAACCTTTGGAGCTGCTTCAGAAATTGCTTTTCAAGGCAGACATTCTGCATAATTTCTCTTTAAATACCAATTAAATCTTCCTAGTCTACTCCAGTCATTGCCCACAGAACCATGGTGGCAAGTGCCCCGAATGCAGGTCAATCTGCCTTTTTGTGTGGTAAATGTTCCCTTCACCATTGACTATCCAGTGGGCACACGACAGTAGTCAGCACTTTGAAGCTTGGGCCAAATAAGCCAATCAATGCAATGGAGAAAATGAAGACTCAGGTCTCTTAATACACTTAAGACTTTGTTTTCCATTGACCCTTTGCATTCTTACACGTATACAGATGTGTATGTGTACACATGCACACACACTGCAGTGCTTCTTGAGTGCTTGGGGATGGTCCTGGTGGTTCCCCAGCTTTGGCAGGGATTTGTTGTTTTACTCCCAAGCAAAGTCTATGTCTATAACCAAGCAGCTTTCCAGTATGATAAATGGGCTAGATAAAGGCTTTAGATCTGCTCTTTTTCCCTAGTATAGAATATATTATTCTTTCCTCTGGCTTTTGTTGAGACAGAGTCTTGATGGTCTTTATTCCAGAATTTGTACAGAAGCTTTTCTTCACTGCAAGACATTTCAGCTGAGATTCGTTTTGCACTCATCAGCATTTCTCAGGTTCGCATGGAATAACTGAAATGTTGCTGAGGACAAGAAATATTAGTTTTGACAGAGTCCTGGAAGTTTTGCAAACAGTGGAGTTCACCCTCATGTCTCTGTTGTGTCAAAAGGTTATTTTTTTATATATTTTCTTTTCATTTTTGATGTTGACAAAACAACCCAACTGAGCAGCACTATTTTGTTTAAGATGCTCAGCAGTAAGAAATTTGGAAACCTATAACCTTTGAATAAACAAGGCTTCTCCTGAAAGCACTGAGTGACAATGGGAACAGAACATGAGTGAGAAATATATTTTATTTTATTTTTCTTTTTTGGAGGTTGCATATCAAGAGGGAGAAATTGGCAAGAAATACTTATAAAATTCAGAACAGGCAGAAGAGAAAAGATTAAGCAGTGATTATAAGCATGCTGTCTGAAGAATCAGGTCGTGCATATGCTTAGGTTATGCATAGCTCTGTGATCTCACATCACTCCCATCCATCTCCCTTCCTGCTTGTTCTGTTCCTTTGTGTCATCCGAAGCTAAATGGCAGGAAATCTGTGAAAAGACCTGTCTGGTGCCTCGCGTTTATGTATCATCTAATGCAAAGGGTTTCAATACCAACTGGAGTTTCTGAATACTGTCAGAATACAAGTTCAGCCCTCCTTTTCTATGTACCAGAGTCAATATGCATATAGATTAGCGTTCTAGTTTTTCACTAAAGTACATACAATTTGAGTGGTTTAATACTTGCAGTTCAATTTTCAGTTTCATTTCGGTGCAGGCAGCCTTTATCAGTGGTCCCATTGTGCTGAACTGTTACAACAGCCAGATGAGATGGGCACAGATTTCTAATAGCTCTTGCATGGCCAGCCTCTTTCGTTTAGCTGAGGTCCTCATCCCCCATCAATCCCACCTGAAGGCCACGGTGTCTGTTTTCCCCTGCTGTCTCCCACAGAGAAGAAAGATGTGTGGAAAGGCCTACGAAACTGCATCAGTAGCAAGTTTGAGAAAATTATTGAATCCACAGTGATGATAATCATAGCCTTAGCAAACTGACTGAAATTAATGCACCATCTGAACAGTTCTGTCTGCTCTGCCTTGATGTTCCTCATTTAAAATGAATCTCTCCAGACCTGAAGGCTGTTTGGAAACAGCTGATGGTGCCCGTAATGAGGATTCCAATCTTCAAGTCTCCAAACTGAAATTAGACATATGTCCTGACATGTTGACATTAATTTGAGCTGTTATAGCTATAATGGGTTTATTTTGCTAGCATTTTTAATAGAATTTCAGGGGAGACAGGCTTTGCTCCATGAGTCAAGTTAGGGAAAGGCTGTGAGCAGCTGTAATTTCAAAGGTTAATTTGAAAACGCTTTTCTTGACAGAACTTTTCTGAATTGCCAGGTTGCTTGAAAACATGGTATTGTAATAGCTGATACTATGACTGGAAAAGTGGGCTGGATGGTGCGGTGGGAATAAACCAGCCTTTCATTTCCAGGTGTCAGTATTCAACACCAGCTTGACTCCAAGAAAAGTGCAATAATAAATAAAAGCAATAAAATAAAAGTAATAGATTCATTCTACTCCCTATATACAGTGTCGACATATGGGCCAAAAGCCCAGGCTCAAGCTGCAGTTTCCTACTGAAAAGACTTTTAAATACTGGCTAGAATTAACTAGCTGGGCATGATAACCCCACACTGGGTGGGTTCAGTGCCTAGTTTCTGTGATTTTTTTTCCCCAAGTTGACAGTGATGGTGGAGGGCTGCCAAGGGCATGGAGGAAGGGCGGTGCCATGTTCCCTCCCAGGGGTGGCCGTTCCATGGGCAACTTGGGAATGCTGATCTGTCACAAGCCTCTTCAGCTTCCCTGGGACAACGTGGTCAAGACACTGGTTATTTATGGGAAAACTGTAAGTGGGAAGCAAAATCACTTGTGAGCACGGCTGAGTTAAAATTCTGTGTTTGAATCCAGGTGAATTCGAGGCATTTTTGTGGAATGCTATGCTCATTGGTCACTTAGATATAGTGTTTTAGTAATTTACTCTGTAGCAGCAGAGGAGTGAAGAAAGATTGACTATTATCCTGATAGTTTCCTTCGAGTGAAATGCAGCTGATTCCTCCAAAAAACCCTCACCTGCCCCAGGGACTCTGATGGTGACGGAGAGCCTGTCTGCTGCCCCACAGAAAGTCCCAAGATGAGCCAAAGTTAAGCCAAAATGATTTGTTTGATTTATTAGATATCATTTAAATCCCACAGTCTTTCTGGGGAGATTCTGGGGAAGGATGACTGTCACCATTAGGAATAATTCAATTTAGGAGAACGGGATGTAGCAACCAGCTCTTAGTTTTGAAGGGTAAAATGTCACTGAAGGCAGATTTTTAACCCAGTGCAATTCAGCAGATATTTGATACTTATATTTCCTTCTGCTGACTTTATGCAGTGGAACAGGAGGCGCTTTGCAAAGATTAAACAATATTCTGTCCACAAATTAAAATCAATAACTTATTTATAGGGCTGCCGGTGCCCCCGCAACTAAACCATCCTGCCAAGTGGCTGTAAAGGTTCTGAGTCAAATGCCATGTATCTCCAGCTCATCGACGCAGTTGGCTGCCTGTGACCGCAGACACAGCACAATCCATCCAGTAATCGTATCACTTGACAATTGTAGTACATAAACAAATAAGATTCCTGAACCAAATAGTGGTGATGGCTGTTTCCTGATCTAATATGCTGCCTTGTTGTTTCCCGCATACGTCATTGTTAAACCTAATATTGCTCACCAGGATTTTTCAGGAATCCATTTCTTTTCGTGAAAGGGGGCTGGCCAGACTCTGCACCATGTTTTAACCTCCTGTAGATGCTCAAAAGAGCAAATCATACAGCAGTATTGGAAGCATGACAGAAGATCGAAGCTCAATAATTGTTTTTTTCATATTCTTTTCGACAAACTCCTTCCTACCATGGCAGCAGTGGTATTTTGAGAAAACGGATGGTAAAGTAGAGTGTAAGTGCAGTTCTGCACTGCCGGGATCCTCTGTCATTATGTTCCTCGGGGGGTTAAAAGGCTTCCAAGATGGTATGTCAGCAGTGAGATCATTAGCTGGATAGGAGGCCTGGCAGCAGCTTTTCCTAATGGGAGAACACCCAAAAATACTCTCTCCTTTCAGTAGCCGCCTTTCCTCTCCTTGCTTGGGTACAAGACACCCTGAGAATGAGTTTTGTTAAATCCTAAGTATCTTTTTTCATTCGCTCCCCAACATTGAGAATGGATATTTCAGAACACATCATAAATGTGACTAAGTTGCCCACAGCAACTTAGGGATCATGTAACCGTCTACTTATACACAGATGTTTTGAAAACAAGAGTGAATGGAAACACAGGATAGAAACACCAAAAGGACCATAATATTCCAGAGTCTACCCTCCTGCCTAGCACAGGCCATAGATTTCATTAAATGACACGAAATAAGGAAAGTCCTATTCATCTATCTCTACACGGGAAGCTTCTGGTTTTAGGACAAGAATAGCCAGGGTATGACATAGGCGGAACATCAGGGATGATGCCTCTTGGTTTTAGACTATATTCAGGTGGCTTGACTCTGAGTTAAGTGCCTATATTCAATTCTTTTGTACATCCTTCTGCTTACCATTCCTCTTCCTTGAAGTCTTTTGGCTCCCAGTGACCTTTGTTGGCTCTTCGAGCCTTCACTGCAATTCTCAGTGTGCAGCATTGTCACATGGAGCTCCACTATCTGAAAACAAGTCATTACAGGAAAATTGTTTTGAACAGTTTTCTCTCTCAGAGCTGTGAAACGAACATCTTGGAAAGGTGAGTTGTGTTTTCAGAGAAGTTATTTAAAATAAGAATCGTATTTTTAGGTGATGCTTCTGGTGGGCTTGATGAGATTTTTATACCTAGGACTGAATGAAACCTGTATTTCTTAAAGATTGTCCATTCAGGTATTTGGCCTGAAGAGCCAGTAAGTGCTTGGCTGTACAGACCTTGGTGGAAGTGGGATATTAAAGGCCCAGATTTTAGACTCTTTCTATCTCTTTGTATCCAACAGTTTCTGTGAGTTGTAATTGAAGCAGATGCACATTTGGGTTCTTGTGCATTAGGGTTTTGTCTTTCATTCTCTTTGCCTATGAATATATGTAATCTTTAAGTTTACCTATCTGATCTGAGACTGGTAAAACAGAGAGTAACTTTCCCCCTGTTTTCTTTACTGCCTTTTCAGAGATCCAACAGCTTTCTGCCTTTTCCCTACCCCCTCCCCTTATATTAGTGCCCTAGGTAGCTCAGTGCCTGCTTCGTTAGCAGAGGCTCACAGCAGCAGAGCAGCGATGGAGAAATCTCCCTACTCCTGCTGAGAAAATGGAGTGAACGGGAATGGGAGGAGAGATGAAAGTAGATGCAACACAAATTGTCATTTTGCAAAATGACTTTTTACCAGAGCACTGCTCTGAATCCATAGTGACACTGTACAGATGATTCTTGGCCCGTTAAATAACAGTTTCCCCTATATTTATTGCTCTTGAGTTGTGCCTGGCAGTTTTATTGCTCGCAGACTGGCACATTATGAAAAGAAAAGTAAATAGGTCTGTGGAATCATGGCCGCAGTATTCCTGTTTAAGGGGAAAACAACTCTCTGGTTTTACCACATGTTTGAAAAGAGAAGACAGTTCTCCCTCAGTGTTTTATGGCAGTTCCCCCTCCCACCTCCTCCTTCTACCTTAAACAGTCTGGATTTGTTTTGCTTGTATAATTAGGCAATAGCAGCTGATCGGATTTGAATCAACGGCATTATATCATCGCAAAAGCTGCCTCAATTGATGGACAAGAGAGGTAACAGTCTGTTTATTTGCAGAAGCTAAAAAATGGTCTGCCTGTGCCACGCACACAGAAAAGTACATTAGCCTCAGCTTTTTTGTAATTTTTTGAGAGTAGATATACTGCTAAGGCACTTGAACTCTATCATGATGTCAAGCTTCTGCTATTTGCTATTATCCTTGGGACGAAATCATAAGAAAACCCATATATGGTCCGATGAAAGAGAATCTAGTCTTTGAAAATAATTGTGCCCATCGCCCTTAGAGCACCATCAAACCTATACAAATTAAAAGAACCATTATCAAGTTACTACAGTATTTATTTAGGCTAAACCACCTCTTTGCTAAGTAATTGCAATGATGGCGCACAGCAGCAGTGCTGAAAATGTGTTTTACCAACTGATTTCTTCCCTCACAAACCCTGCAAGAAAAGATACAGCTATCTTCTTCTATCAGCCAAGATTTGGATTTAATGACTTGCCCTCTTTCCTCCCAGCCTTTTCCGTCTGGTCAGTTAAGAGCAGAAGTAACTCTTTTTTCCCATGTATACCTCCCTATTTTTACCCTCAATTGCTCACTATTATCTCCAGCTGTGAACATTTCTAGCCAGCATTCCTTGGTATGCCTGTGAGTGCAACAGCACCCCGAGGATGGCTCTATGTAAGGATGCTAACAAACCCAAGGAAGTAAAATGCCACAAAGTCAGGAGTTTTTCACTAATTTAACTGAGACTTAGAGACTTAACTAGTTGGGTATGAAGCTGTGCTTTCTAGTTCAAGCGTATCCCTTCCAGCAAAATATTTGAAATTGTCTGCAGGAACTCCTACAGGATTAGAGCTGAATTACTTGCAAGACAAGACATATATCTAATGTATGTAGGGACCTGCTGGTTGTTCACAATCAGATTCATTTACTACCTGAAATATTATTAAAGCTTTGATTTATTTTTTTTCTTTTTGAAGTTGAAAAGCAAGATGGGTTTTTCTCAGTGCCTAAGCAATCATGGAGATGTTTCGGTGTCCCTGCACCCCCTGGCCCCTTCAGTCCTTGTGGTGGCAAGTGGGTTTGTAAGCAGGAGAATGCAGGCAGACTGGCCTCCTACCAGCTTTGGTGGCTCAGAAGGGGCTGGTTTAGGCTCTTCTGATGTGGATTCCCCTGCTGTGTGATAGGAATTGAACTCAAGATGCTTCAGCCTCAGCAGAGCTGATGGCAGGATGCATCTTCTAAACCTGTCTACCTGTCTACCTGATTTAACAAATGCTTTAGGAACTAGTATCTTGGAAGCTTCTGACATTGGGATGAAATGGTCAAAGGTCCTGAAAGATTGGGTGTTGGGGAGAGGGAGGACTCACTCTTGGACAAAAGGATCACAGGAGTTTCTTTACTTAGCTTGGGAAACTCAACTGAAAACAAGTTTTTTCTTTCTTTCTCACTGTTCTTCTATCTGTAATATAGCTATAATAATATGCAGAGCTAAAGTGAGTAGAAACAATGAAATGTGTCTTTGGAAGAGAATTTCTGTAGCCACTGTAGTTAGTGCCGCGGGTCAGCATGTTCTCTGCTGTCGCCGCATCCCAGCTTCAATTGCTGCTGGGGTCGCTGTTAGAAAGAAGTTTATTTGTCTCTCTCAGGATGTTTACTCCTAACACCGAGCACACCAACGTAATTGTGGCAGGCTGTGCGAGCAGAGGGACTTCAGGGCTTTGCTGGCTGCTGCATGTCTCGGATCAGCAACAGCGTGCACTGGCTGGGATATACGTGCAGGAAGATTACATTTCGTTGGGAGAGGCACTGCCTGGCCTAGCTGGGGCTCTCAGGTTCATTTTCATAAATACCAGATTTATTGTGACATTACAGTGAGTATTTTTCTCTTGTCTGGGAAAGGGGAGAACAGGCCAAACAACAGTACTCAGCTAAACAGGCTCTTTCCATTCGGCTGTATAGATAGTACCCTGCCATACTTGTAAATATGAGAGAGAAAATGGTGTCATCAGCCTGTAATAAAGTATTCGAGCCTCAGATTGCCATCTGTCAATGATATTTTAGCTTATTTTCTCTCAGGAAAGAAAGTGAGCTTATTTTCTTTAATCTCCTGAGAAATTACTTTGGTTATTTACAGCATTGGATTTTCTTTAAAAAGACTGTGCTGCAGCCAAGGGGATTATTTGACCAAATAGTGGGGGTTTGCCTTTGTTTCACTGCATTAGCTCATTTTAAAGAAGTCAAGAAAAGCCTAGCTGGTGCTTTGTGGAGGCTGCTACAAGTTTCTTTACTTGCCATTTCTTCTTTCTCTGCAAACAAAACATGATACGGTATTACCAACTACACACCATCTAGAAGCTGTGAAACCCAGACAATCCGGGACTGATTTTTTTTAGAAGTCAATTTTTACACTATATTTTCAGGCTTTTATTTGCTCTCTGTTTTCAGCCTCAGCTCATTGTAAATGCTTTATGATTTGGGTGCTATCAGGCTAGGAACTTTGTGAGTGAAAGCAGGGTTTTGAAATAACCTCAAAATACAGGGACTCCAAACAAAATACCCCCAAAAAAACAGAGCAGGCAGCACTCTGCCAGCAGCAGTCACAGTCCTGGTTTTGGTGCAGATGTACAGTAACAGGACCAGAGAAAGAAAAAGTAGTTATGGTGAACGAAAGTAACCCTATTTGCTTTCTGATGGCCAGGGATGTCTTACCAAGCGATACAAGGAGTGTGAGTAAATAAAATGACATGGTGTGTCCATATTCCCTTTCATCATTTCTAAGTCCTCCTTGAGGAGTGTGTTCCTCACTTCAGACACATAACCTGCATTTAGCGAGCTGAGGCAGGACCAGGAATTCACAATTTTAATTACACTCGAGGGACTCTGGTGAGATCAAATCCCATATCCTGATAGAAGGAGGCAGGGAATCCACCTGGAGGCAGCTGCGTGCAGCTACTGATGTGCAGATTTGAAAACTGGGAAACATTTCCCAATGGAATTATTCTTCCCTAAATATTGCAACTTCCAGTTACTAAAGCTGCTGATGTTGGAAAAAGCCTAAAGAATCAGCTCCAAAACCCATTATTCTTTTCACTGCCAGCTAATGAATTTTCCTCCTGCCCTTCTACATTAGTTTTCTTTTAGCAAGAGACTTCTTTTTTCATATTACTTTCGGCTATCTCTGGTGTTGGAGCTTTGATATCTAGTTAGTACAATCTGTAAATACGACTCTGCAGACATTGCTCAAGGGCAGATTTTGACCCTGAGCGCTCCGGCAGTTTCTTCTTCAGAAAAAATATCTACAGATTGCTGTTTAAAGCTAGGGGCTGAGACTGCAGGCTGGTGCTTCAGCAAAGAGTTAATGTGAGAAGCGGGAAGTGGAATGTGATGGTGGCCGAGCTCATCCCTGTCACACACAGTTGTTTTGGCATAAAAATACTCTATTATGACAAAGCGTTGCCAACTCTCACAGTTTTAATACGGTTCACACGTTATATTTGTTTGGGCTTTTTCCCTTAGAGTCCTGGTTCCTGGACTTCTGCCAGTGTGAGAAATTCAGCTTTTTTTCCCCTCCCTGAAATAAGTTTCTACTTCATGGTTAAGAACAAAGTCTTGAAAATATGATTTAAATGCATTTTAAAGATTCAGAAAAGCAGAAGATAAATAACTCAACATGCAGCATTTTTCTGAAAGATAATACCTCATGTTTTTGTGAGGGCTGACTCGTGACTTTTCTGTGCTGGTGGTTGGCAAGCACCGCTGTTACGATTTCTGGCTAAGTTTGATTTTTTTTCTGTTGTTGTTATCAGTCAATTCTACATCTATATATTTATATACATTCCAAAATAAATGCATGTAACTCACATGTTTGTACTGCATGAACCGGTTTCTATGTATCTGTATAGATAGCTGTATAGCTTCAGTGTCAGTCTAAAGAGTGGAGAGAGGCAGTGAGCAAGGGGTATGGGTTAAATTTGATTGTGGTTCCTCTGTGTAGGTGTGTAAAAAAAAAGAAAAAAGAGAAAAAAAAGGTGGGGAACTCAGACCCAGAAAACATCTTCCTCCTGTCCCCATCAAGCTTATCTATTTCAAACTTGCTCAGGAGGAATTGTTGGCTGCCTTCATACTAATTTAAAGCTTGCTTTACCTCGTTTGAAGATGGAGCTGTTGCTCGTGCAAACAGATGCCGTCTCTGGTGGGGCTGCCAGGGCTGATGAGCAGCTCTGGAAAAAGTGGAGTTCCTCACTTCCAACACCTGCCTCCAGAACTGAATCTTTTTATACTGTTTTTTTTTTTTTTTTTAATGAGTTAACCTTGTACAGGCAGGTTTTAAGCTGAATGAGGTGCCATCCATCACAAAACATAAATCTTGATGTCACCTGCTTTGACTGACCTGATAGATGTGCCTACAGCTGCTCTGGGTGAAAGCTGGGCTGATAAGCGATCCGGCAGCATGGGGATGCCCAGCTGGTGGAGACCATGCTCTGGGCTCAGTAGGCATATGTCAGTGAGAATTATCTCTGCCACAGAGCTACGTCTCAACTCCCCAGCTGGTAAACGTGCTCATGACAGGGCTGAAAGAACCTCAGCTCTCTGCATCCACAACTGGCCGTTCTAGGGGGATGCTGTTGAGGGGGTGGCAGGTTAGGTGACCCTCCCCACTCCAGGGCTGGTTGAGTCATCAGGCTCTGCTCCCTGTGCCACCCTGGCAAAAGGGCACCCAAAGGAGAGTGCTGGCACAAGAGAAATAAGATTCCCTGTTTGCTTTCCTTCTCACAGCTTCTCCTTCGGCCCCAGAGACCTCCTTCCTCCCCATGAAAAAAAACAAAAAACAAGCAACAAAAAACTTGTATTACAGACATACATGCTTAGTGAGGCTACTGCAAAGCAGAACATTATAAAGTATATTCCAGAAAATCATAGCATACTAAGCAGTACATTTTCCTTTGAATCCTTATGTTGAAAATACAGGATTTCATGCGTGTGAGAATCTCTTGCTCAGTACAAAACTTAGCGAGGGTTTTTATTTCAGTAAAGCCTTGGCATTGCAGCAGTGAGCAAAATCTATTCAGGAAGCACATGAAAATGTATGGAAATAGTAACAAGGACCCAGTCATCTTAACCCCAAATACGCTGAATAATCATTGTGGAGTAGCACTTACTTCACTGAGAACTTTTGTGCGTGTCCATTGGGAGAATAAAATGGATCTGCAGATAGGAAAGTGCTGTGCTGTGCTGCAGTTCTGGCTGCACTGCCAGCTCACTCTGTCCAGGACATTCTCTGCCTGTCCCAGCAGCCCCAGTGTCAGATGGGACCTGACTGGAGAACAGCCTCAGAGCATGTCTTGCTGAACAACCCTTAGCTTTTGCAACTAGCCACTTGTTTTGTTTTCTAATTGCACAGTTCACAGCTGCCTCTGCCAGTTTTAGGATTGCTTTCTGAAGCCCAGACTTCAGTATTTGCCCATTTTCCAAGTGTCCCAAAAGTCATAGAATCATAGAATGATCAGAGCTGAAGTGACCTTACAGACTGTCGAGTTCCAAACCCCCTGCCCTGGGCAGGGACACCTCCCACCAGAACAGGTTGCTCCAAGCCCCATCCAGCCTGGCCTTGAACCCCTCCAGGGATGGGGCAGCCACAGCTTCTCTGGACAACCTGGGCCAGGGTCTCACCACCCTTACAGTGAAGAATTTCTTTCTCGTATCTAATCTGAATCTCCCCTCTTACAATTTAAAACCATTACCCCTTGTCCTATTGCTACACTTCCTGACAGAGTCCCTTGTCAGCTCCCCTGTAGGCTCCTTTCAAGTCCCCCCCTTGCCAATCCAGCGCTGTGGCAGGCGACCCATCAGCTTGTCTTGAACCAGAAAACAGGGCAGCAGCCTGCTGCTCATAAACGCTCTGCAAGAGCTGAGAGAGAGTGTTTGAACGCCTGCAGAAATAATACTGGAAATTTGATTTACACTTTTCAGATCCTCCTAAAGATTTCATCTCAAAATTACGAAGGGAAAACTTATTTTTAACATCTTGGAGGATTAATAGAAGCCAGTAACTGCTTGCTTTTCTTGCTTAACTAAACTTTTGTTCCTCGCTGTCTAAACACAGTCGTGATACTTCACTATTTCAGCCTGGAAAATTCTTGAAAGTTGACTAGCTGGAAAATCTGGGGTAGTATTTAGTTTAAGCTTTTAGATGGAAAAGTATTTGAACTGATTTCATCCTACACAATTTACCAACTTTTTACTGATGCTCTTTCTTTGTTTTGGTAAGACTCCACAAATCTATTCTGTCTGTATGTATACTTTTGGGAAAATAATTATTTCAATTACAGAATTTCTCCAAATAAATTTAATTCAATTTTTATTATATGCTTTTGATTTTTTTTCAAGGATATACCATTAGATAAGCATCTTGATAAAAAGCACTACATATTTTCAGTCCTGAAAAATAAAACAGGGACCAACAAGACAGTTAAGATCAAGGCCATACCTCATCCTGTGGAAGCAGAGCCTCTGCTTTTTAAAAATTTTATAAAGTTACAGAAACCATGATTGAGTGGAAACAAATTCCTGCTAGTCAAGGAACCCATGAAATTCTCCAACACACAGCTAAATCTCTTCCATAAATTGAAGGTACATGAAGGAAGTCATGAAAAGATTCACAGAGCATAACGAGTTACCCTCAAAGCGGCAGCAGAAGGCATCCTCCTAACACGCCCCTGGTGACTCTCGTTTTGAAGAGAGCATCTTCCTGCCTGTTCAAAGAGCTGCAATCGTCTCTGAACTTCAGCTCTCAGCGCTTGGTGAGGCTCCCTCGCCTTATCAAAACTTGTGCGGCAGATAGCACTGAGAGAAAATTTGCAGTGGGTGTAGATTGGCACCCTCTTCTCCCTCTGCTTGCCATCGCCGGCCCTTTGCCAGTCTCACCAACAGCACACCGCTGGCAACCTGCCCCTGTGGAGAGGCCAGCAAAATCACCCTGCCCTGGCATTAGAAGTCCAGGAAAAAGGCTTGTGAGCCAGAATGGCAGAAGATAAGCCACATCTCCCTGTGAAGCGAGAAAGTCAGCACTTCTAGTGATGCTCTTTGTCTGGTTTTTGACAGTTCCTGCAGCAGCACCTTTCCCAAATCATCCTGCACTAGCATTGGCAACTCCATCACGATGGGTTAGTGGGATCTGGAGCATGGCAGAGAAGTATGTTATCCTATTTTTTCAGTTCAGAAGTCCCCTCGGGTGCATGGACACAGAATACCAAGAGGGGGTTCCTTACATATCTAACACACATTTGACAACAGTCGGAGAGCTTGAAAACAGGCTACATAACAAAAATACCCGCACTTTAGGTGTTTTGTGTGATTTTTTTAAATGAAAAAACGTTACAATTTTGAAGAGTCCTAAGGATTGTTGGTCTCCTGAGGCTGGTGATTCTACAATAGTATAAAAAAAAGAGACTCAGGTCCTTTGTTTATACGATAGGACCTCTGTACCAGATGTGAATACTGAAGGTAAGTAACTATGTCCAGCTCCATTGGGAGACAAATTCATTGCTGCAGCAAAGGTTTTCCATCATATTGCTGTAATTTGATAATTTCAGTGCTGCTGGTAAGGGACTCTACAACAAAAGCTTGGAGAATTATCGGTTAATAGCTCCTGAAGGTCTGCAGCTGATATTAAACTTGAACTTTTATGAAACCGGATTTTCTTCTACAAAGCAGTGAAAAGCACACTGAACCTGTGCTAAATGAGAAAACATTTTCTCCATTTACATGGGGAATAGGTTATGCGCTTCTCAACACTTGCCCTGCCAGACGTTTGGCTAGCAAGTAGTAATATTTGGCCAACTTTGTTTGCAGAGTTATTGCTGACAGGGCTGTACAACTGCTCACTGCATGGGGTGACTCTTGAATTTGGCTTTTTAACTGTGTGGATGTAACAACATTGGCAGGGCAGCTGAATATCAGAGCTTATGGAGAAAATGTGAGAGCTACCTGCGCTATGGGCAGGAGTCAAAATTAGTAATAGCATCCCCACAATGGCTGAGAGGCCAATAAATTCTTGGAATACAGAGCCTTCATTCCAGGTTTGTGGATATGAATGGGAGGCTCAGCACTGATTTCTGTAGGCTCAAGAGCAGAAGTTGTAATAATGAACAATTTAATAAAGAAACCTTGATTTGACAAGCCTGGGGAAATAAAGAGCATGAGGAAAAAAATAAAGAACTAAAAACCTAATGGTACATAACCTGCACTGGCACTCTTACACTTAGCTAATGTATTGAGCAGACAGCATTATTAGAAACAGAGCTAGATACTTCAGTCACTATACTGTTGGATGTCCCTGATACTGAGACAAAGAAAGAAGTGACATTCTTGCTATTTGGTAGTCAAATTAGAAAATAATGCTGATTCATTGTCAAAAAAAACCCCAAACAAACCCTCTCTGAGAAAGGCCTCTGAGAGAATACTGGATATTTTGACTGACCTTCTCTTTTAATTTATCTGTGGAATATGGAAAGTTGCCTTCATAAAAGCAACACACTGCAAAATCAATTATTTCAGTGCCACAGTGTGTCGGCTGGCATTTGTGTGCTACTTTTGTGACCTGGATGATGAGAATAAACCATACACCGCACCATATTTTAATCACTCACATTTTATAGGAGAGCTCTTAGCAAGCTAAATGAAGCATGGTGAATAGCCTTTTAGCTGCCTATTAATACCTAAATTCACTGCCTGGGTAAAGTTGCTGCAGTCTGCAGGTAGGGGCTTGAGTAAGAGAATTTTAATGGAGAATGAGCTATTCTGGGCCAGCCACCTGCAGCACCTGAGCTCACCCTGCCTGTGAAAGGCCACCACCATGGAGACTCCCAGCTCCTGGCAATGGGGAGCAGCCCTGAGCCTATGGGTGCTCTGCTCCTGGCAGGCAACACCACACATAAAATATGGAGAGTTTGGTGGTCTTCTCTTTCACAAATGATGATTTGTTTGTCCACTCTGTTCAGAAGACAATTAAAAGCACAGTCAGGAGAACCCCGCAACAGCATGAAGCTGACCAGGGAGGCCAGGCTCCAGAGGAAGGAGAAGAGAAGACCTCCCAAGCTTGCCATCTTCTGGAAGATTTCTCTGTGTAAGAACAGACAAGTTGTGAGCAAGGGCAAACCCTTGTAAGCGAAAGTAGTGTCTTCTGTTATCTGTTTATCTACTGATTAATCATGGAAAAAAAGCTTGGCAAGATATTACATACAGAGGTTTTCAAGGCAAGGCATTGTTCCAGGGTGCAGTTAGGAGAACATTTTCACTGGGCTTCCATTATCTAGTGAGCGTTTTGGGTGTTTTCCGTCAATGTTAAAAATCTGAGTTTTGACAAAATAAAGGTTTGATTAAGGTTTGGTTGCAGCAACCTTGCAGTACGTGTTTCCTGTGGACATCAGTTAAACTACTAAACAATCCCTGTTGGAGGGGAGAAGCCAAGGAACTTTCAGCTGTGGTTGCAAAAACATGGGGTTTTACAAAAAAATCAAAATCTGCTGACACTCTTCCTAGGTCTTCACTAGATTTTTCAGACCACTGTGAAAAAACACCATGTATTTCACTTGTTTGTGTTGTTTGAAGGAGGGACCAGGCCAGGTGAGTCCACCTGAGGGAGCAACACAAGCCCCAGCTGTGTGAGGCTGGGGGGGACAGTTTGCAGGAGAGGCAATTGAATCCAGATATGAGCAGGGCAGCCAGGTGTTTGTAATCATGGAAACAATAAATTCCCAGAGAACTTGAGGGACTGTGTTGACTCTGTTGTGGCACTAAAAGCTCCTGGTTGCTGAGGCTAAGCCTTCAGAGGAAGACTCACTAGATGGGCAAGGTAGGCTGGGGGAGAGAGGTTTAAAACTTAAATTTCTGCATTGTCTT
Organism: Thinocorus orbignyianus; assembly: GCA_013400375.1. NCBI lineage: Eukaryota > Metazoa > Chordata > Aves > Ciconiiformes > Thinocoridae > Thinocorus > Thinocorus orbignyianus. Next base: position 575,982 of record VXBW01007374.1, on the reverse strand, counting down.
TGGTGTTTTGGGCTTTTGTAGAAAAGTTAATTAGTCTAACTTATATTCTGCCAAAATCTTTTAGCTCAAAAGCAGTTTTAGTCTTTTGTGGTGGCCTGCAGTGAAGGAAAGGCCTGGGCAAGTTTGCCTCGAAGCCCTCTGATTCGTGATCCTGCATAGTCTTCCCTACCTTTGATGCAGACTTGTGGGCTAGTACCCAGTGGTATTTGTACTTAATGGGTATTCAATTTTAGCAAAAAGAAAGAATGCTGGAAGGAAACTAAGTATAAGTCTAACTTGTTCCAGGTCAGCTTGGTTAATTAAAGAGAAAATCTAGCCTGCAGCAAAGTCCAGTAGGGTCTAAAGTATAGAGAATCAGTAACGATGAAAATATATTTAAAAATAACATGCTTTTGATCATCACAGAGTTCCCATTCTAAAAGTCAAATCCCTCTCTGTCCAACACCATTAAGAAGTCCTCCTAACTTCTGTGGAAGTTTGGTTGTTTGAAGCTTGCTGTGATAGCCAACTTTTCTTTTAGTACCTTGTTTTGTGGTGCTGTGACATGGGCTTTGGTGTTGTGGGGAAGAGCGCATGTTTGTTTTTTAACTTAATGAAGATGAAAACCCTTTGGGAGAAAGGAAGGTGGGTAGAGAGAGCTCCAGGCTGGGGGGAACCTGGGCAAAGGAGAGGGTGGCCAAATGGACATGGCCAACCTGGGAGCCTGCTGAGATGAAGCCCATAAAAGGCTTCTGCAAGAGGCATAAGGCCTCTTACCTGACATAGAGATTTGTTAAATTAGGTTAAAAGTAAACCTGAAAAAATCTTATGTGTATGGATAAAGGGGTAGGGAGCAGGCTTCTTTTAAAAACTCCACTTCTACCATGTATATTTTCTTCTGTTTTAAAACTGTTTCTATTTAGTGCCTATTCAAATAAAAGTGGATTTTAAACTTCAATGCTCTCACGAGGTCTAGACATATCTACATGAAAGCTGTGGCTCACCCTGAATCCTGCCATGCCTATCTAGTTGGGAAGGTGATCATGTTTGCCATGAGAAAATGGAGAGGATTATTAAAAAAACGGTACAAAAAGTTGTCCTGTACACTGATGTTCTGATTTGAGGGATATCATCTTGCTTCTAAGTGTTGGATTTTTTCCTTTCTGATGATCTTTCTAGTAATGAGAATGCAAGTTATTCAAAAGGCTTTATAAATGTTGACAGTGAATTATTATTGGTCTATTGAGTGTTTAAATTGCAAATATTATACTCAAAAGCATGCTTTACAAGACAAGCTCTTCTTGAAAGATTTATGGCTACAGTCACGTAGGGTATAGTAAATTTAGCATTGAATAAGAAGCTGTATCAGTCATGGCTTTCCTTACTGGATTACTGTTTGCACTAGTTGTGATAGCTCCTACCTGTTCTTGAGCCTCCAGCAAATGGATTTGAGTGCTTTTGGGAAACTGCAGAAGTCACCACCTGATGTAAAGGACTGAAAAATAATGTGTCTGTCCCAGTCCCCTCTGCATCTCCCTGAGGAGAGACACAAAGGAGTGCAGTTCCAGCCATTAGAAATGACACCCCTTACATGTGCTTCCAGATAATGGATTGTGCATTACTTAAAGTTTGTTTCATTTTGCCAACATTACATTATCAGCTGTATGGTAGACATTTTGTTTTTATTATGGACTGCATGTGCTCTTGGGGCTTTTTCTTCAGAAGTAGATGGAATTTTACTAATAAGTCAGCACCTGTAATTCACTTGCACATGCTTGTTCTTTTCTTGATGCTGTGAGTGTAATGGTTCATCAGCTGCAACAGAAACAACATCCCCCACCCCACCCAAATGATGTACTGAACTAAGCACTGTGATGTGAACAGGGAGCTTAAAATATCATCTACTATGAGTGAGTTGCTTGGTAGAGGTATGTCTCTCACCTTCCTGTGTTCGTGCATACCAAAACTAACCAAAGTTGTTTTTCTATTCCTTTTGTTTGACAGATCAGCCCAAAAAAGTCTTGAGGTGTAATTTACAGCACGGTTCCTGTGCTTCACTCCATTCTGAAGTAATTAGGAGATTATTTTGGTCAATATGACTGAACTATGATTTAATGCTTTTCAATGGCTAGTTGCATTAGTGACTCTTTAAGGATTAGCAGCTTAATGAAATGCACACATCAGGGCAGTGACTTAATCTTTTTCTCATAAAAATCTTCACAACAAGATAATAAAACATAGGAGTAAAAATCATTTTGACAAACCTGTCTGGCTTTCAGGCTGTTGTGCAGTCCAAGATAATTACCTGTGGGCCACTTCTGTTATACAGGGGATTGTTGAAAGGGCAACTTCCAGAAGCGGTGTAAAGTTTGTGTGGGAAATGGCAGTTTTAGGCTAGAAATTAAGAGCAAGAACTCTCCTTTTCTTGCGTACTGAGAGATGTAGCCTCAAACATATCAAAGACTGTGTTTGCCGTCAAGTCACTTTAAAATTTTTCAGTGTTGATCTTTCTAAAAAACTCTCAAGAAATAATATGGACCAATAGTTTAGGGTGAGCATAACAAGTTTCTGTATTTTAATATCTTTTGGCAGTCTCTTTCTCTCTTTTTTTTTTTTATTGTACAGCTCTAAAACATTTGGAAAGCTGGGGTTGGAAGGGGGAGCAGCAGCTCTTTCTTGTTAGATTTATATAACTGTTCAGGGAGAAGTAGAACTTGCATAGGGGAAATCTCATTTATCATTGGCACTACTTCTAAACTTGGACTTCTAAGACAGATGCAAGGAGGATGAATAAGACTCCAGGGAGGCTGAAATGTATTTTCTTAGGGATAATGGCAGGACTTCCTAGAGAACTCTCTCTTGTTTCTGCAGACTGGATGCCCTTAAGCTGCTATCCTGACACCTCTTTCCATATTTCTGTCTTCCTGATAATCAAAGCTGAAATGATACTCAGAATTACTACATTTAAATGAGCTGCTTTCTGCTACTGTGGTTTAGTGATGATTTTTTTTTTTTAGGTAGTAATTTTGAGGTTGAAGTCTATTCTGAATCTGAGTTCAGTACAGAGCACACAGTAATCTACTGGTTATCCAAGTAAACTCTTGTTAATTTTTTGAGCCTTATTTGAACTTTTGCATAACTTTGTGATAGTACAGTTAGAAATTAAAATACTCATCTTCTCAAAACTGCTTTTAAAGAACTAAAATATCTTTCAGCATCATTAGAAATCAGACAGAATACGAATAGATGCCTTTTATCAGGGATCTGTACCAAAGCAAAACTCAGAAGCTAGTTTTTGACTCTGCTGCTGTAAAATTGAAATGCTGCTGCTTAATCTTTTTTTATTAATGAGCTAATTGACTGAGCCCAAATGTTGTGACCTGGGTCTGTGGATGTTTTTGATTTATAGTGAACTTAGTCTGACAAGCTGCACTACTGCTACCTTTTTTGTTGCTTACTTCTGAGGTGATGTGAAGCTTGAAGTGGTTCTTTTCATCTACTTTATGCTACTGGTGACTCTGCATGCTTTGCTAGCTAGATTACCCAGCCACACTGTCCCTTCCTTTGTGTTTGCTCACTGGCAATCCTTCCGGTCTGATGTATGTTATCAAGTAGCTAATTCCAAGCAGTATTTTGAGGACAAAGTCCTGATTTGGATGGGAATTGAAAGGTTGCAGGGACGAGATTTGAAGGACCAGCAGGGTACTTACATGATGCTGTATGGTCTGGGCAGAGTCAGGAGTGGAGGAGAAAGGAATATGATCTTGTTTGTCTTGATAAAACAGGGCCTCTGGTATAATAAATAGCTACGTGAACCTGCTGGTAATGAGGGAAATAGGGCTATGGGAAAATCATGAGCTTAATGAATCCAAGGTGGAACAGTCAGCAGGAGCAGATAATAGCCTCCCTCTCAAGTTTCTTGAGAAGGACATAATGACAAACAGAAATCAATTTTTCTTCGGTATGCCTGGTAATAAAAGCTTATTCCCTTCTCAGAAGTCTAGCAACCCCAGAAATCAGGAGATGAAAGTAGAGACCTGTGGAGGATCTTAAAGAGAGTAGTACCTGCCGCAGACAGGCTGTGCTGGAAATCGTTTCAAGTTTAGTAACAGGTGAGGAGGCAAGGTGGAACTGTAGCTGTGTACGGAGGGGAGTTTATTTAAAGAGAGTAGCAGCACGTAGCTCATTAAGGTGTATGCTGCAGGATAGACCAGTCTGTAGCATTAATAATGAGAATTCACAGGTGATTACTGGTGGAAAGCAACTTTGTGAGGCTCAGAACTGCAGGAATTTATAGCAGGAGAAGACAAAAGCACGCGCAAGGCTTATGTGTAGGCTGCAAGGATTTAATAAGCTAAATGTGACCCTTAAAAGGTGCTTGTTTCTGAGGCTTAATTCTCATCTTGAATTTACCTGTTGAAATCATAAGTAGCCCAGTGTTATAAATACGTTCAAAAAACTGGACATTTGAAAACACAAGGAGTTTTAGCTTTTTAAAACTTGGGCAAATAACCTGGAAGTGAGAAGAAAACAAAGGAATTTTGCCTGAGAGGAGGCGGACTCCAGTGAAGAAATGTAAAGAGTTAGTCATAAAATGTTGGTATGTGGACTTCCCTTGTTGAAATAAAGTAATATGCTTTTCAGCAGCGCAGAGCAAAATTAAATACCCTGGTGAATGCAGAACTGGCCATGTGTGCTAAGGGAGGACAAGCTGTGTTGAGAGGATGTTGGAATGACCAAAGAAACAAATGACTGGGCCAAAGATGCAGTCCGGTTGCAATAACTGAAAACTGCATCTGGGGAAAGCTTTACAAACAGGTTGCAGCTAAATGCCAGGGCTCTAGGAAGACTTGACCTTCAGCCAGCCATTTATAAAGGAGGTCAACTGTATTTAGCAGACTTCACAGTTGGGATACGTATCCATATGGGGGGCTCAAGCCAAAATATGAGAAAGGAGGGCTACAGTATGTCTTCAGAGAGAATACAAAGAAACTTAAACATGTCTGAAAAATGTTAGTAGAACAATTTTTTGCTGAATGGATCAGTATAGATGATTGATAGACATGACTGTTAACATGTAGAGATTATAGAAAATTATTACGAATGAAGTCTTCAGCCTCTGGTGGTAACTCTGTTCTGTACACACGTGACTTCCTGCTTGTGCTGTGCATTAGTGTGTGTGTGTGTGGCTGGAGGAAGAAAACTGATAGTTAGGTGAGCACCTCACGTGTGACTTGCTGGACAAGGTATAATCAAGGTTAAATCCTATAAATAAGGTGACATATCTCAGGGGACGCATGGAGTTTTCCAAGATGAGGAAAATTTGTTGAAAGACACATTTTTGTAGTGAGGATAGAAGAGCTTTCCCTACTGAAAGAAATAAATCTGAACATTTGTTAGTGTTGCAAAAGGTGTTTACAAGATGACGACACACAGGTTTTTGCTCCTTTTCCTCCTGGAGCCAGATGTGAAATACTTGAGATGGATGGAAGGATGTTCTTGGTAGTAGAGACTTCATATAGTTTCAAAACTGCATATGCAATTAAAAAATGGATGAGGGAGGGTGACAGTTCTCAGGAGTCTCATGTACAGTGGGGGCTGTTTCCATTTCACCTCTTTTACTTCAAAGCTGGAGGGCAATTTCCAGGAAGAATTTGATGATGTTCCAGTACTGTGTTTTGGTGGGTTTTTATTTAAAGAGGAAGATGCTAAAGTACTCTTGACGTGTGTTCTTCTCAGGGTTTAGGCCACATCAAGACATCGGGGTATATCAAGAATGACAACTAGAGACTTCCATAACTTAGCAGAATATTGGCTCAGCTGCTTTTCATTGGCTTTGAGTATGTCAGAGCAGGGGAGAGAAAATACGTAGATAATACAGATCAGCTTCAGCGAGCTTGTTTTATAAAAAGTTTTTTAAAAGTTTAAAATGCATGAAAAATTGAAGTTTTTTATTAAAAAAAACCCAAACCTGACACATCAAGATTGGAAAACCAAATGACCTGTGAAATTAAATAAATGAGATTACAATACCTAAGCAGTACAAAGAGACTTAAATATTTAAGACAGCAGCTACAGCTTTCCCAGCAAACAGAGGCTGCTATTAGCCAATGTTTTGCATGGACCTGTAATGGGGACCTTCCAGCATGGACTGAGGAGTGGGAGAAAGTGTGAGATGAAAAGATGCAGAGCTGAAAATCATAACCAAGTATAGAATACTTCAATATTTTATGTGCTTGACATAGTGTTCGCAGAGAAAGGGCTTGTGGGAGATGTCATTCATGTTTTTCTGTCACCCCACTATTTGAAATATGGTTGTACTAAGACGTTGTGTGGAATGTTATTGTGTCCTTCACATGGCTCCCCATTTACTCTGTGTGCTCACCATTGCACACCCTGATTTTTGGACCGCAGCTCTGAGCAAGTGAAGGCTTTCTCCTTTAGCTTTCTCTTCCTTTAGCACAATGATTGAAAAAGTTTTGTGCATTGATTGATGTCTGCACTCTGAGGTATTGATTGGGTTTGTTGAAAATGGTCAAATAAAATAAAGTAGCATTTGGCTTGGTGCAGACTGAAAAATTCATCTTTTGCAGGCTCTTGGTGATTAGATCGCACTGGGCTTTTTCTTTGCACATCTTCGGCTCAACCTGGCACTAAAAGCTCTCGTGATGCCTTAGCTGAAAGACCACAGTAAATAGCTCAGCCGTGTTTCTGAGGGCCTTTAAAAAGAACATCTCCCTCTACAGCAAAAATGGACTGAAGCCACTCGTAAGAGGTGAGATAGAAGGAAAAAAATTAAGAAGACAGGCAAAAGTCACTTCTAGTGTGCCAGATATAAATGGTTGTGAAACTATTTTTGCCTTCCACAAAAAAAAAAACCCAAGCAAACAAAAAATACCAACCAAAACCAAGAAACCACCACCACACACCCCCCAACTCACCCCACAAAAAAACCCTCAGATCCCTATGTTTTGCTTTTACCTGTGAAACTGATGATTATCATCTCTTGAGGTTAAGGTTTTGATAAGAACTGCTGAACAGTCAGCTGAATGATATTAATACCTTTCAATTTATTAGATCCAATTTGGTAAATTGAAAGAACTCCAAAAAAAAGTGAGTAAGACAGTCTCCTGATACCTCTCAGCACTACAGGCATTTTAATCTCGGGCATAGCAAAATTGTTTCTTGCCCAGCTCAGTTAGCAGGGAAGTGGCTGCACCTCTTTGTCAACAGGGATCTTATATAGAGTCAGCCTTTTTCAGCCTGAGTTCCAGGGTTTGTAGTTTGCAGGAGAATCTGAGCAGTACCCACACAACTGAGGGGCTTTGTGTTTGCAGCAGCAAGGTGCTCAGTCATAGAATCATAGAATGGTTTGAGTTGGAAGGGACCTCAAAGATCATCCAGTTCCAACCCCCCTGCCATGGGCAGGGACATCTCCAACCACACCACATTGCTCCAAGCCCA
>VXBW01007374.1:536188-568474 GCA_013400375.1 Thinocorus orbignyianus | reverse complement strand
GCTGCCAGTCAAAGTATGTTTGCAGAAAGCATCAGGTGAAGATTAAAGAAGTACTCAGTTCCTGAAGGGAAAAATGCAGAGTAACTTTTTAACCTGTTGACAGTTGTATCAAGATGAACCAGAGTTGGCACAGAAAGTACTTTTGCTTCCAAAGGGTGAGGAAGTAGGTTAAAATAACTTTCCTGAAGAGTAGCATAGTAGCCAACCGTGACCTACTGTGCTGGATGACGTTTTCCCATAGCAGAATATGTGTAGCACAGTAACCAGTGCTTGAACCCTGGTACTCACAAGCTTAAAGGCTTTGGAGTGTGTATGATTCATGTTAATGCAGTTATATTTACAACTGCTCATGGGAGTCTTCAGTAACTGTTAACCTCACGTCACCTGGTAGTTGCAGGTGATGTTCCTACAACTGCCGTACCATTTATTTTATACCTGCCCATTTGGAACAAAAAGTTATTGTGTAAGAAATGAATGGTTGTTCTTGTTCTGCACTGACAGCTAAATGACTGGATCTACATTGCCTGTTTGCTTCAGTGTACTGCTATCATAATAGAACATTTTCAGTGGATTAAAGATTTGTTTTAAAAACAGTTGATTTGTCCTTCGCTATAGCATTAAATTCTCTTATTCTGTTTTTTTGTGAAATAATTTGTTTCCTCCTTTTGTTGTCTGCAAGAGAAGTATTTCAACCACTTGACAGAAGAATAAACAGACACAGCTTTAAAATAACTTGCTCAAAATCACAAGAAGCTTCTTGAAATGGAAAGAGGAAAAAACAGGTGTGGGAGAACCTTATTATTTAACACTTCGCTACAACAAGAAGATGTCCAGTTGCAATGCCTTTGTTGCTCTGTTAATGACATAAGTTCATTATTATTTTTTAAAGTCATCAGATAGGAGAAAACTTGGAGCTTCTTGCGACTCCCACTTCAAACGCTGCTTCACACCATTTCTTAAGAGACTTTGGTTTGGTATATTTGCATGGGTAAAGCTAATAGATTTAAGATAAGGATATGTTGATTTGGAAGTTTCTTAATCCAGAAGCATTTTCTGTAAGATACAGCTATTTCTCAGTTGTAAGTATAAATGTCAGTGTTCTGTTGTGTGGGTTAGCAGTACTTTGTGTAACCTCGACTCTCTGTTTTTCTGAAAACAAAATTTTATTCAGCAGTATTGTGCAAATGCTTGAGCTCCTGTGGGTAGAAGATGGGGGAACATTGATGTAATCCAGATCAAGAGCTTTCTTGTTAAACATGGTTGCTTAGCTTCATCACAATGATAGGAAAACTGGTAAATTCTGGTGTCCTTGGTGCTTTGATCACTCTTCAGATTCAAGAAGCTCATGGGAAGGAAAAAAAAGAAAAGAGTTCTGACATCTGACAGAAATATACATCAGAAATATTGATGCTGGTGAGAAGCCCCTGGCGAGCTATTTGGCTGAATAGACTGGAAAATAGTCGTGTGTTTCCCCTTTTGTGCTCCATCAAGTCACAAAGGAGCATAGGGCTAGCAGTGTGGTCAACCAGTTATTCCCATCTCCCCACCTTCAAACTTGCCCTTATGAATGTGTTAGCTCCGAACATCCATAAACACTGAGAGGTTTCCCATGTTAGCTGGTTGTTGGCCTCCTCTCTACAGCCACACTTTGATCCTTTCCTGGATAGACATGGTACATTAGGTGTCTCTCAGTCAAGATTTTTAGATGTTACCTGTATGTGTGGGTATTTTTTCCCAAGTTTATCTATGGAAACAGGACTGTGGTGGTGTCTCAGCAGCCTGTGGGTAAAGTCAACAGTGTTTGCAGGACTTGCTCACTATGACATTTAAAAAAATTAATTATTTTTAAAAAGTAATTACTAATGTAGCTTTCATAAGGCAGTGTACAAGGTACGTGAGTGAGTTCATACATGGGTTAAGGTACATTGGGTGCTACAGATTTGGACAGAAATCCTCACTGCGTTCTGGTATCTGCTGCTACTGTTGCATTTCCAGTGTGTGAGATGCAGGTACCTTGTTGGCAGTGCTTAAGGGAGTCCTATGCCAAGTACATAGGACTTGGTGAGCTCTAGAGTGCCTTAGGAACTTTACATTGTCTGATAACCCATTTTCTCCTGAATCATTTCCTTCATTCCAGATTGTGTTATTAAATGAATTGATGGGTGCCAACAGATTGGACTGCAAAGTCTGCGTGTGCTATCTATACCTGTGTCAAAGAAAAATACAGAACGGGGTGTGTGGGGCAGGGTGGGGGGATGGGGATTAAGGCTTCTGAAAAACCTAGATAGGAGAGCACTGAAGAAGCAAGGTGAGTGCCTTTGATATTTGGAGATGGTTTGAAACAAAATTATACTTTGTGCCAATGTTTCTTGGAGTATTTTCTCATTGTAGGGCTCTTCTAAGTATCACTAAAGTGCTGCTTCTATGCTATAAATTCCTAGATTTAAAACCAGAGAAGTAGGTAGAGCCACCTCTCCAAGAGACCCTGTAATTACATTTTTGATGTCTCAAGGCTGGTGTTTGTCTTTTTGTTTGATGCTGGCAGGTAACATGTAACAAAAAGGCTTTTGAAGTTAACACCTAATTAAGATGGATGGAGAAGGTCATAGCTATTGGTTCAGGCTGTTGACTGCCTCAGTAAGACATCAGTGAGAAGATTTACAGGTAACTGTCCTACGCATCCAGAATGGGGGAACGTTATTTAAAAATCAATCTGTAAACAAAAGCTCCCGAGTTCTGCACACGGAGATAGCTGTCTGCCAAACATGAAAGCTGAGGTACTTAACTTTCCTGTAAGAATATCCTCATCTTCTCCTCTGATTAAATGCAGTATAAGAGAGGCGAGATTCACATGTGGGAACTGGAAATGTTGCTGCTACATTCATAGGTGTGTGATGTAGATGCACTCACAGTTTGAATATCAGGCTCCATCTAGATGGGGCAACCAAGAGCTCTGGCTGATGCATCCCATTCCTCACCTGGGTTCTATAGGCTGTGGTGTAATCTGTGCTACTATAGCTAGATTATTGCTGGTACCTGTGGCAGCACAACACTGAATCTACGTATAGGATATGAGCACTGAAATAAGGACAGGGACATGTTCTCAAGTGTACCCCTAATCCTGAGCTGATGTTACTCTTTCAATGCAAGCCATGTGTGAGCTTTAAGTGAACCCTAGACCATATGACACAAGAGAAAGGGAAGCACAAGGCAAAGGTTTTCGATAACACTAAATTAGCTAACACTCCTCAGAACCCAGCTCCGTGCATTGTGCGGTGTGGATCCAAGATATATACTGAGATAGAGGTCAAACTATCTTACAATAACATAAAGTGGACAAGGTAGCCAGATCATTTCCTGAAGGGATGATGTATTTTGTGTGACTAAAGCAGGCAAGGGCTAACAAGTACCTGAGCTGTGGGAATTCACACAGCTGTTAGACTGGATATAGAAAAAACAAACTAAAATGCATAGGCTGCTGTAGCCTGCTGTGTGCATCTATGAGTTTATGGACAGCAAAATTCTAATCTGTCTTCTGAGCTGAGTCCCTGCTTGCTTACATTTGCAACCTTACTGCTCTTTGCTCACCACTTCTGCTCAGCTAGTTGAGAGCTTCCCAAACCTTCGATAAAACATTACTGCTGTGGTCTCACGGTGGAGAGCTAGGAGAAGGTGGTACAGTTGTGTAAACCCTATTTGAATTCAGGATAAATAGTGAGAAAGCACTGTTGGATGATGACAGTACAGGAACTATTTCATCCTGGATAATTCCTTCCAGCTGAAAATGAGGTCATCTTGGTGCTTTCTGAAGAATGAAAGCACTTCTCGGGAGCATGTTGGTAGCCCAGATAAAAGCTTCCTTTGCAGGGGATGGCTCTGTTGTGTCAGAGAGATATAACACATACCTCGGTCTAGTGCTGGATGGGTTGGCATGTTAGGTTGGAGAGAAAACCCCCGAACTTTTCCATATAACTCAGTTTGTGCTAACTACAACCTTGTTTCTTCATGTCAGTTTGTTATTGCTGCCTCCTACACGTTCCTTAGCACATTGGCCCTGTCATGGTCTCTCCTGCTGCTTCACATAGTTAGAAAAGTATATACTCGTGCCTGCAGTACAGTACGTGGTTAAACAGGGAAACTTTGGAGGTGTATTTATGAAGATGTGGAAAGACAGGATGGCTGGTTCAGTTGTTAATTCTCATGTGAAGGTGTGTGGGTATTATAATTGAGCTTTACACTGGCTCTGCTACCTGAGAATGGCTGTATTCTGTAGCTATTTTCAATTAAATTTTATTTTTCTTGCTGTTTATTAAATGAGTTACTGCAGCAAAATGCCAAGATTTGTTTATGTTACTGTATTTCTCTTTAAAAACTTGTAAAGAAGTCCTTCAGCAATATTAGCAGAACAAAAACTTGGAAAAAAAGCAGCAGCAAAAGTATTTTTCAACACTGTTGCAAGTGTGTCCTTACTGATTTTTGGAGAAATTTTCAGCTAAGATTAAATTAGTCTCTTTGTCTTACTTTGTTCAGCAGCACCTTGGATTAATTATAGGGAGGGAAATGGCAATTTTGCTGCGCTAGAGGAGATTGCAAAATACCTAGATCGGTAGACCACCAGAGCAGAGAGAAGTGGAGAATTAAAATCTGAGCATTTGGACATCCATTAGTAACGTGCATTTCTTTAGTTTTTACAGCCCCTACTCAGAAGTGGAAATGTGGTCCTGAGAAAGATGGAAGAAAAATTCTTGATGTGAAGGTGTCAGTGGTTTGTTGTGTTTAAAACTCTACAGTACAGGGCCGTGGCAGTTTATAAACAGCCATTGCAATAGAAGCATTTACAGTAGATCTGGGGATTTCCTCCTATTTAAAGACCTGAAAAGTGTTCATGACTGATTTTTACCGAGCAGACCATCTTTTTTTTTTTTTAATCAGTATTTCAGCTGAGTGGGAGAGGATATGTGTAGGGACTTAGGTAGTGGATTGCCCTGTGTATTGAGAATGAGTGTGTTGCTAGGAGGATGGGGAGAGGGGAGGAGGAGGAGAGCCTTTGGTATCAACAGCCAGAGAATGTTGGCTTTCTCATAGCTGTTTTAAGGGATGGATCCTTGTTCTGGTGGCTCCATCTGCTACACTGAATGCCCAGTTATTGCTCCATTCCTTTTCTCCTTCCTTTAACCAAGAGTGCTGCTGATTTGTTTGAAGTCAGTGCAGTGACAAACATGTCAGCATTCAGAAAGAAGGACCAGGAGTGCTCACACGGAGATTTAAACTGGACATGGAGTCTTCCAGGTGAAGCTACTGGCACCTTTCAGAAGTGAAAGCATCTCCTTTGGCCAGTCACAGTCATCCTGCTCCTTTTCCATTCCAGTGTGTCTGAGCCCCTGAAGTCATTCCTCTGACCCTCCTGCATTAATTCATATGGGAAGTTCATATCAGATAAATGACAGGTAATGGAGACGGAAATTAAATATTTGGTGATGAACTCCCCTACTGTAGAGAAGTGATATCCATCAGTGTATTGCTGAACTGTAAACTTTGCAGGATGTAAACATAAATGAATGCTGGGGTGGTGGTGAATTTGTTTATTCTGAGTCAGGATGTGGCAAGGTCAGGCCACCAGAGCAATGCCTGGGGGTGTCTGAGAACATGGAGGTAAAATAGACTGTAAAAAAGAAACAGAACAGGAGGAGGAGTGTTTTGAGAACTAAGGAACAGGGGAACTCAAGTGTGTGAGGAAGAAGAGTAGAGAAAGTGGAGGAAGGTTTGTTTTTTTGAGGAATAAAACCAAACATTTACAAAAACTAAAAATAAGGAGGGTTGACTAAAAGAATTGCTATAAAACAAAACACTTCTGAGGCTGAGGAAGCAGTTACCAAAATGTCATACAAAAACAATATTTAGCAAGGATGATTGAAGGTCTAGGAAGATGTTACTTGGTAAGGATTTTAGGAAACTTTTAATCGTGCGTGTAATATGTCCCATGTGAGTGAGGAAATCTCTGTGTTCCCAGGCTGATGAGTCTCTTGAGGACATATACATTGCAGTCCCCCACAAGGGACAATGCAAAGCTCTGCGTCAAGGCTCCTGGGTGCTTTGCTGTGTGTCAAAGTTTCCTGGAGAAACCCCAGCACTGGGGAGTGTGGGTTTGGGGGCAGAAAAGGCTGCTTGGCTGCAGCTGCTCGTGTCCTTCCCTGCTATCATGGACCGTGGGGCTCCTGGAGGGAAGAGCCTGAAGTTTTCAGACTTTCTAAAAAATTGTTCTGGGACAGCTGAAAAATAATGCAATTTTCCAATGGTCCTGTTGAGCAGCGAGACAGCATGGGTTTGGATCATTATTCTTGAGATGTTAGCCTTGGTCTTCAGATTTTTTTTTATTTTTTTTTTCCCCCCTCTGGTTGTTCAACCACATCTTAAGCTACTGTTACTACTCAGGTCATTCCCTGGGGAAGATGGTGTTTGCCACCTGTGTGCAGTTTGCTTTGCAGTTCTCTTACATTTTTAAGCAAGAATTTTGCTTGTGCATTTGGTCAGAGGGCACCACATTGCCACTAGCCTCTTCCTAACACCCTTGAAAGCTGGCATAAATGAGATCTCCATTGCTAATGTTTATTAGTGTGCTACACTACAAAGTACTTTATAGCCTTTCTATCATATGTGTTTCAAACGATTCCACTTCAGCCAAACAAATTGTCCAGGCTTAATTTCCGAGAAATCATTGTCAGAATTGCTGAACCAGTTTAATTCTAAAGCACATATTTATACTGAGCTGCACAAATCACATCGCCAAGTGAGATTACAAATGGGAGAGAAAAGTTTAATCAGAAATGAGATTAAATTTGAAAATGTAGAGTGTTAGTGATTGCTGCTGAGGCTCAGACAGGGTGTAAAGTCATAGATTTTTCTTAGCAGGGCTCAGAATAGCTCGCTTGAGGAAGCTGAAGAGCACATATGCCCTTGTGCTGACAGCGGGAGAGTGCGGTGGTGGCCTGAAAACAGGGAGGCTGTTATTTGTAGCAGGTTGCTGCAGTGTTGTGTTGTGGAATGAAGTTAAAGTGGGAGGAAGAACAAAATTTGAAAGGCGTGTCCTGGTTCCAAGTGGAGTTGGAGGGATAAGGAAGAAATGAACTGGTTTGTGCCAATGTTTTTGGAGGTCTGACCCACCCACCCCCAGCAGCTCAGAGGTGAGTGGTTGAGGGCTGTTGGTTTGTTTTGAGCAGACAGACCTCTGTGTGTCTCTGCAGAAGGATGTGTATACTGAGGTTAAAGGAATGAGGTCAGTAAAACAGCATTTCTCAATGGATGCCAGCATCCCTGCCATGCTCCAGCAGTAAAATAACAGTGCAGTGCTTACTGATACCAAGGCTCTCAATTTTAAATATTGCCCTCACCTGGACTGTTGCAAGAGTTGTCTTTTTTTTGTATTATTCCTTGTACCATTACAGTTGGATGGATTGTCCTTGTTCTTAACAATTAATGAACAGTTGTATAAATATATTTTATTTGTATCCACAGAGCTCTGCGGTACTGTGTGTCTGAGCAGCAGGTAACTCAATGGGAAGGAGCATCAGTTTGCAGGGAGAAGGAAGAGGAGACAGTGCTGCACAGCAAAATGTTCTCTGAATCTGTTTATTCACTATACTTGATAGTGCTTCAAAGTTTCTTGGTTATAGCTGTTGATAGTTTCAGCTGTAGGAGAAAATCTGGAGCTTGAAATGGGATATTTTGTCTTTGGGGAAACTTTTTTTTATTTTAAATGCTCCTTTTGTGGTCTTTCTAAGTCGCCTCTTAAACACTTTCAAATATGAAAGAAGAATTGGTACAAGCCTACTGTCATTACCATATTCTCTAAGCTTCATGATAAAATAAAGAAGGCTGCAAAAAAAATGCCTTAATTGAGAACTGAGCAGATCCCTACCCCAAACACTTAAAAAGCTTATGTGCTGGCTTACAATCACTGCAGGGAGAAGCAAGGCATAGCAGCAGCTTCTTTTATTACAGACGAGCTAGGATGTGCCCAGTAATCTCCCAGCCCAGTATTAAATCTGGGAGACCTCACTTCAAATTGCAGGCTGACTAGAAGTGCAGCCCAGGAACAGTGTTACCATGAGTTTGATGTGTGTCATAGATAACACTATCAGTTTACCAGTAGCTGGTGTAGTCTGCACTCTGAAATTCACATCTTCTGGCCACCATGGGGTTCCTAATTCTCCTTAACTTTTTTTTTATTAATCATCAGTGAGAGAATTCCTGATTTAAGTCTTGCACTTCTGTGTCACCACTTATTTCTCAGCTCTGTTGGTTCTACCTTTTTTTCTTTCTTGCAGCTCTTCAGTTTTGCCTTTCCTCCTAAAATTTGTTCATCAGGTAGTTTGTTCTTGCTGATGGGTGTTTTCGATATACAGTGGGGTGTAAATAAGAGGTGGTATCTGGGTTTAAAAGACTCCCATTTAAGGGATCTTCCAAGTAGTACCAAGGTACTGTTGCTTCTCTTCTTGGTGCATATTTGCTGCAAGGGTAGAATGGAGAGATAAAGTTGTCTATTCCTTGATGGAGGATATCTGCATAAAAACTTAACCCATAGAGTGTTAACTGGGACCAATATAGAGATGTCATAAACCACAGAAGAGGCACAGACCACTCAGCTGGATTAATACATCAGATGATGACAAATGCTGAGCATCCAAGTATCCTCGCAGTAGGCAGAAATGGTGAATAATCCAGCCTCAGGCAAGTCTCCTACCTTGTTTAAGTCTTGTCATTCAAAGTTCTGCTGCTTTCGAATTACCTGTAAAGCTGCTTGAAGACACATTGGATAAATATATTTGTCCCGGAAATAGGGTGGAACACCCTAGGAACTGGAGAAAATGCTTTCGTTCCTTTTCATGCTTGTATTTCATGTTTTGCACTATATGGAGTAATGGTTAATGGTACTGGATTTATAGCTGCAGACTAAATTTTGTGTTCAGCTACTGTGGCTGTGTTTTAAAGTGTTGGAAAACTGAGGAGATCGGTGGCTCAGCAGGCCTGGCTGCTTCGTACAGATGTGAAACTTGCAACAGTGTGCTTCACTGGTTCCGAAAAGACCAGAGCTGTGATATAAAACAAGCAGCTCAGCCTTTCCTTTGTGTATAGGTAGCACAGTTCTTGTGAAATGTCTCCTTTTGTAAGTAGTGGGTAAGCTGGTGTTCATATATTTTAAAAAACAAAAATGAAAAAAAAATCAAAACAGACAAAAAAACAAACAAACACCAAAAACCCCCCAAAAAGCAAAACCCGAAACTTCCTGACATGCAAACACCTGATTGCCTGATTTAATATTCTAATATTCTTTAATTTAGTGTGATGCTAGTTAGCTATAGAGTAGATTGTAGAGCTGCTATTAAGGGCAAGTAGTGCACTTGGTCTTTTAAATGCTTTAAAACACCTCTACTGACTTTCAATATAGTAATGGTAAAATCAGCCCGAGAAGTCTATTGTCACTTCTACCTAATGTAGAATTATTAAAGCATATAAGGAGAGGAGCAGAACTGAAGGCCTATACATCACATAATAGACTTTGTGTCAGGCTGCTGAGGGAATGATGCTCATGGAGGATAGGGCAAAAGTGATCCTTTGCAAGTGAGCAAATTGGACGAAGTGGCAGAAAACTGTGCAAACATTAAAGGAAGGCCTCCAATTAGGAAGGAGGAATAGCACTTCTGAGGAGAAGAGGAAGCTGGTGGTCATGGCGAAGCATGAGCCATGGGAAGGAAGGGCCGTGCTGATGAGATGAAAACTTGGCACTACAGAGAAATCTGTAAGCATCCCAGAGGGACCCATTAGGCAGTAAACACTGTATGTGGTCTTGCACCAGAACAGTTGTGAGAAACGAGGGATTAATAACATGTGGAGTATTAAGTTGGTTGATAGCATGCCCTTAAGAGTAATGATTGCTACAGTGCTAAAGTGCCACATGTAAAACACTCTGATGTACTGTGGGTGTTTTCTCTGTAGCCATAAAGAGGTGGCATTGTCTGCATATAACAAGAAAATGAAAATGTCAAGGAAAAACTGAAGTGTTGTTGTTCCTTGGAAAACTGGTTAGCTTTGCATTGACTGAAAGGAGAGTCCCCTCACCTGCATAAGCATGGATCCTCTCCTTGGTTATACAGGCTCTTGTGGTGGCTTCCAGAAGTTCTAGTGTAGAAAGGTACAAATTAGTCTGTAACTGAAATCTGAGCTCTTAGACCAGGAGTGAACCTGACTTCTAATTGTGTAGTGCCAGTACAAATTGGATGGGTTTGAAATAGCTGGTGGGTTAATGAAGCCATTAAAAGCATGGCTTTCTGTTGTGCTGCTATCATCCTATGAAGGACACTTAGTCAATTATTTTCTCTTATTCCACTGTCCCTAGGAACATAGATATAAAAAGAGACAAAGACTGGAGAGTGAGACGGTAATTTTGTGGCGTTACAAGGACTCTTACTTTGTTCAGTTCTTTCCTTCTCTCCCCTCAATATTTTGTTCCACGTGTACTTTTACTTCAAGTCAGTGCTGTAGTTCCTTGCAGAGGACACCTCTGAGATGAGGTGACCCACATGAGTTAAGTGTGGCAATCAGCATGCAGCAAACTAAAGGATGAAAAACTTTGTCTATGGACACCAAGTTTACAAAGTGTCTTTATAAAATAGCACTTGGATCTCAAGAGCTTTATTGAGTATTGAAGAAATTATTACCTTTACTCCATGCATCCGGCAGCTGGTAGCAGAGACAACAGCAGTTTGATAGCTGTAGGGGAAGACTGCGTGTGATCAGTACAACCCAGTACTGTAGTCAGGAAACCAAATTTGGGGGTGGGAGGGGTGTCATTTGAAGATCCCAGAGGAACTCTGTTGTGCACTTCAGATCATAAAACGGTATGAAGTTTTGTTATTTTTGCCTTAAAAAGAAACAATGCCAAGCAGATCCTGTTGAGATTTGAACTTGTAGTTCCACCACAGCTACCTGTTTAAAAATTAAACCATTTGACCAAACAGCTAATGTGATGGCAGCCAATTTGGTGTGTGAGTCACCACCAGCACCCTATGAAGGGATGTGTTTTTGTGATGGAAGGTTCTCACTTGCTTCTGTCAGCCAACCAGAAACAGATTATTCTGGAGGAACAAAAGATGGACCCTAGGCCTTTTTCAGCTGCAGAGCTGTTTTTCTCTGGTTGGCAGCCAGCAACTTGCTGTGCTGCTATCCTGTTCCTCAGCTGGGGTTCCTCAGACAAATTTAACAGCAGTGATGATGGAGAAAGAAGTGGCAGCAGCACTTAAAAGATGCCTCTCAGATTCACATTTGCTTAGTGAACCAGAAGATCCTGCAGAGTCTTATGGGGATGGAAGTGGCAGTAGCTCTGCACCAACATGAGATTTTTCTACACGTGCCCCTCCCTTTTTGCTATGACTAAAATGGGAACTGGGCTATGTTCCAGACCTGTAGCCTGTGGCATTGGGCTGAAGAGATAAGAATTCACAGAAATGTAGAGCACCAGAAAGTGTTTGAGAAAAATTGAAATGACAAAGTTCTTAAAGGATGACTTCCATACCTGGAAATGTTTCAAACTGTTTCATCCTTTCAGATAAACCCAGTCAGCTTTCATGCTCCTTTCGTATCTTCTCCTGCCACGTATGCAATTATCAAAAATGTTTGTTTAAACACTTCCCTTGTTTTGGATTTGTGTTCTGTGGAAAATGCTTAGAGCCAGGCTGAGTGTGCGCACAGATGCTACCTCCCAGAAGCCTGAGCAGCGTGCTGATGTCTTTTGTCTCTATCTCAAGAACTAGTTGTATGCAGTGGAGCAAGGCTTGGTGTTTACAGACACCTACAGCCCAGGTAAGCCACAGTCACTGTGCATGCACAAAAAATACACAGTTGTTTGCACTGAAAAACGAGATATTGCTTGTTTGTAAATGGCAGATACAAAATTTTACATATGTAAACTATTTTGCAGGCACGTTATTCTGCTAAAGGACTGCTTGGGTCCTGAAATACAGCTACTTCTTCATCGGTGTAGTTTTCTGATGCACGGGGAAATGAAAGATGAGCTGGCCAAAGAGCTTTGTCACCCTGCTGTGATCTTTCCCCGCCAGCCCCCATGTTTGCTTTTCATCAAGTTGTTCTCACAGTAAATTGACAGCATTTTGGTGGTAGAAGTGGCTCTTAACATGGAGAGGCCTCTAGTCATTCAGTGGGGCCCTTATGACTTCAACAGCAATGAAAATTTCACTGCCTCCTAGTTTCAAGAGTAGGTGCTGCTTATATTATGGGCCTGTGGATGGTACTGTTATCCACAGGGGTCATGGGCCAGAACCTGTAGTTTTTCACTTTCTTCTAAATTCTTTAGTTGCTTTTGCTTTGCCAACGGGTAAGTTCCTTGACTTCTTGCACCCTTAAAAGTGTTTTTTTTCTTATAGAGTCATTTACCATATTTTCAGAACAGCATTGCTAGTCAACAGGTGTCTTCATAATAAGCCTGGCCAGACATCAGGAGGGACGTGTGAGGCATGACCTTGGCCCCATTGTGATGTACCATAGTTATTGTTCCTTCTCTGCCTAGAAACCAGGATTCTTGTCCAAGACCAGCATTTAGGGATGCCTCACTGGGGAGTGTTCAGATCTCTATTGCATTCCTTTTACTGTTGTTTTTCTTACTCTTGATGCTGAGTAGGATTTGGAGGATCATAGAGAGAAGACTTCAGGAGTAAGTATAGCCCGTCTGTGCACGTGTATGGTCTCCATCCTGAGCGATGTTCTTTTGCCAGCAGAAGAGAAAGGAAAGGATAATGTATAAATTTGCTAGATCAAGCTGATCTGATGAATGTTATCAGTCTGAACGGAGCTCTTGATGACAATTCAATAGCTGGAATAGATTCAGCAAATTTCCCAAGCCTGGTAGCTCGGAATACATTACAGACTCATCTATTGCCGGACTCTCGGCATTGTAGCTATTGACAGTTGTGTAAAGCGAGAGATGCTGTGCAGTTCTGTAATGTCATTCCATGGTAGTGTGATTTACATTACCAGGTGTAAGTGGTGCTATCTGTTAGAAATACAATGCAATTTTTTGCTTTTATATCATAACTGGGACAAATCTAACACCCATAAAGACTTCTCTATTACACATGCTCTGTTTTATATTATATACGCATACATACCAGCATATGCTTTTCCATTGCACTGCAGGACTCTACAGGGCTCTACCTTATTTAAGTCTCCACAGCAGAAAAATCCATGTTCATTAGGGAAGGCAGAATTTTTTTTTATTTTTTTTTTTTTGGTGGGGAATGGTGAAGGGAGGGAGGGGGAATGGGAGGGTGAAATAACATTGACATTTGTGAGTGAATAGATGGTAATAAATGAATGTTGTAACAAGAGACACAGTGATACTTTTCTCCTCTTACTGACATTCAGTGATGCTTTGAAGACAGCAGGAGGCTTTGCTTTGAATCCAGAGCATATCAAAATTAGATAATTTAAATTTTTTTTTTTGCCTCCAAATATACCTTATCCTCAAGCAGTTTTTATTAAGGATGCTAATTGCCCAGACCCTGACTAATGCAGGCTGTACTGTGCTGCTGGATTATTCTCCCTTGCATCTTCTGAAGTCAGGCAAGGCAAAAATTAAAGCAGAAGATGTAAGTACCCCTTTAGTGTTTTAATATTGCAAATGGCATTGTAAGTGTAATTTAGCCTGAAGCCATGGCACCGATGGACAGCTTGAAAAGTTGCTGTGGCTGTATTCCCTGTTAGTATATATGAACCAACAGCATTGTGGACATAATATCTTGCATACCAAGGAGCTGGCTACAAATTTCTTTGGTCTATGTCTCTAATGTATATGGACACACACACTGAATATATGCGCTCGTATAGTGGATACCTTAATTGGGTCACAGTTTCGAAGTATCACGTGGTATATCAACTTCATTAGTTGCATAATTAAACTGTATAGTATACAGTAGAATAGTTGTCCTGCAGTTGATGCCTGCCTATGTGTGTCCACCGAATGTGCAGGGGATGCCTGCGTTCATCTTCCACAGCAAACATCTGCTTGGCTGTAAGTGTGTGCATCTCAGATAAAAGGGACTCTGAAGTCTAAGTGACAGTCTGCTGCATGCTTTCCTCCTCCGTTGCTTTAAGGCAGCCTTCAGTTTTCCCTTTTATTTTTTTTTTGCATTACTAAATATAATTTGTCAAATATCAACACTTCCTAATGATTTGTATTCTCAAATCAAGCCTTATTTCCCTATAGCCTTTCAAAAATTGTTATGTTTATTTGGTATGTTTAAAGTAATTCAGGGCTTCTTTAAATATTGGATTAGCTGCTTGACCATTTTCTTCGATACTACTTTCATTGGTAAGGATTGAGGCTATAGGTGTTTTCTGGTGAAAATGGTCTATAGGGCAGTGTTGTTTATTCCAGATAACAGCTTGAAAATCTTAACTGCTTTCTTCACAGGCTGTAAGTACAACTAACTTAACAGCTGTTTATGGATTGCATCCAGTTCTAGCTCTTCATAATTATTTAGTTGTTTTTTATTTTTTATAAGGATGCAGGATGACACCATAGCATGCACTATATATTTTCATTGTCCTTATAATTTACATTTCAATCTACTTTTCCTCTTATGAACTCTGCCAGTTTAACTGGTGACTTATCTTGCTGCTTTTTATATGGAGAAGAAACTAATTAAAAATACAGCAGTGATCCAATTCGTCAGCTGATGATACACAGCAGCTCTCTGGGCGCCCTCAGGACCTCATCCGCATTCCAATGGCAGTTTTTTCTCCCTGCTCCTTGGATTCACTCCAGCATTGCCTTTTTTTTTTTTTTTTCTGCACCCCTCAAAGACACACATCTTGTACTGCTGACTATTTCTTTGTTAGCATAGGGCTGACCTTGGAGAAGAATTCTTGTATGCAGTGCCTGGTACTGGGCTTACCAGAAGGAACAACTTGATCTGAGAATGAAGTTCTGGAAAGTTTTACTTGCCCTTGTCAAGAAGGACTGCATGAATCTATCATTGCAGCATGTCAGATCAGCTTCATCTTAAGTGGAAGTTTCAGGCAGTCAGCAAAAGTTAGGGTGCTTGTGGCTTATCAGAGAATAATTGCCCATCTTATCTAATTCAATAGCCTACAGAGCATCTTTCAAGTTACAGGGCAAGATAAGCTGTTTGAAAGAAGTATCCCTCTCATTTGCTTACCTCAGGTACAGCTGTGTGTACAAAAAGGCTTGAAGTTAGTGCTTCACTCTGGGTGCAGGGAGTAAGAAGTGTTTTGGAAACACAAACTTTCAGAGGAACTGAGATCAGTCCTGTGTTGACCAAGGTGCAGGTTTGCTCATTGTCTAAGCCAATTAGTCTTAATTTGAGCATCTTAAATGGGTAATGGAAAGCAGAACTTCTTGCAACCCTGATGAGGTGATATAACAAGAAAGTGGTAAAGTTTTACGGGGGACTAAAAAGAGTTCAGAAATACATCCCTCCCCACCTCGACTATCAATTTAAATGTGTCATGTTCAAGTCTGTAAGTGGCTGAGATGCCACAGGGAAAACTTTCATTATTTGTTACTAATTTGCTGTTTATTTTGGCTTGTATGTTCTGGAAGCCCTTACAGTAGCAGTGCCTATGATAACAGGCATGTAAAGTTGTGTCCTAGCGAGGCATTAGAAATACTGGTTGGGTCTAGAGAGCTCTACAAACCATCAACTGGAAACCTCTGTATGTGGTATCCTGTAGCTTCTGTTTACTCCGGGTGGATTCCAGCAAAAGCATGTGCGTTACAGGTATAAGCTTAGGTGTTTGCACTCTTATTAGAGCATCTTTAGGAATTAGAAAAATCTTGCAGGGCAGTATTGGCATGCCATGGGCTATTTCTTCAGCACTGCAGGCCATGGGACTTTCCCACTGATATTAATGATTTGCTTATGCCTGGAACTTGGCTTATGCAACGTGACAGTTGAAGGCTGAGAGGGAGGAGGGATCAAGATTAACTTCTGGTATGAACACCTTGTAGTCTACTGAAATATTTTCCTAAAATTGTGATCCTCAGTCCTGTTTTGAACAGGGTTTAGAGAATGAAGATACATGGATGGATATCTCTGGATGTGCTCAATCAGTGCTTGCAATTCACCTTGAGCCTTTCAGATTAAAAATGCTACAAAAGAGTCAAAATGCAATTTAAAACAAAGAGCTGTTTGGAAGATATAGCATCTGTAAATGAGCTAAACACCTGGTATCTGTACCTAGTTTGAAGCCTTCGGGACAGATCCTCATCTTACTGAAAACAGATTTGGCTGGGGCTTTGGGAGAAATGGGGCAAGGGAAAGCAGAGCTCAGCAGGCACTTTGCAGCGAGCACAGGTGAACTTTGAAGTTGAGGAGTGAGCTTTTATGTTCTGATTGCTCTTTATTATTTGTCACTTCTATTGAGTCTTCCCACTGGGTTGGTATTAGCTGTATAAAATATGTCTTCATGAAGGTGTAGAAATGTCATAGGCTCCTTTTTGTTTTGCTTCCTAAAAAGCACTGCATGCTGGGCAAAGTAAGACGAAGTACTGTGTGTTTACAAACTGCAGGCAGAGAATAGAATAATAGGATCTTTGTGAATTATGCTGTGCATGGTTTTAGCTTCTTAGCAGAGAAGCTTATCTTGAAACCAGTTTTGTTCATCAAGGTGATACCCCGCTGTCATTTTTGTGACAGTTTCAGTAGGTTTAAGACTGAAGCAGGAATGAGTATCTCTACGAAGTCAGCAGTGGGCCATATTTAAGAGTTAAGCCATGTCAGCTTGGTCTTCAGCTACTAACATCAACATCCCTAATAACCACTTACACTGCCTCACAAGGTGTAATTTTTTTATTAAGGGTGATGGTGGGAGGGGTGAAATAATGTTTTTGGTGTGTGTTTGGTTGGGTTGACTTTCTTTTTTTTTTTTTTTTTTCTCCATAGTGGTTGGGCAGGGGAAAACTCTTGCCAAGTTTTTAAACTTGTCTGACTTGGCCCTGCAGACATTGCTGCTTGTTATGTCATCCTCTATTACATTAAGAAGCTCTTTAGTAGCTGGTATCTTATCCCCAAGGACACACCTATAATCAAGTCTCTTTCAATCTTTTTGATAAAATAAACAGACTGATCTGTCTCTTACTCTCCATTGCGAGACAATTTCTCCTCTGGTCTTAAAACAAAAAAGCATCTGGATTTATTCCCATCCCCCCCAATGTCATCTCTGAATACAAACATGAGTTTTAACCATTCTGGTAACAGTCTCTGTTCTGCCTTATGTAGTGGTGGGAATAACTGCTGTTCTTGTGTTTCATACAGCTTGGAAAGCTTCATTTCTTTAAAAATGCTCAGGGAACTAACATTTTATTACTGGAGGTTTTACTGACCTATTAATTTGTTTGGTTTTTTTTTTTCCTTACTATTACTTCCCATTCCACATGTACTCACACACTCTTAAGAACGAGCACTTAGCATGAAGTTGTACTAAAATACTTTGTAGGAGTGGATGTGTACAAGTCAAAGCCCTCCAGTCTGATGAATGTGACTGACCACAAGTGACTGGAGAACTAGTAAAAGAAGATTGATGTGTTTAGGTTTACCCCAGATGACTGATAAACGTGATGCTATCTGACATACTTATTGTCCGTTGTTAGAGAGCTCATGGCAAAACTGTCTCATTACAGCTCCTGGATGATGACCGCTGTTGTGGAGCAATCAACTTCCTACTGCTTATTCCAAGTGTTGTATTTTTCTTATAGCTTACAATGTCAATTAAAAATTGGTATTAGAGGATGATGTGCATGACAAAATCAAATGCCTCTAAACCTTGAGATATCATTCAAGGTATCTCACATCTGTCAAGGTCAATTTTATGAAGTTGGTTAGCTCTGGGCTATCTTTGGCAAAAAGGAAAAATGGGCCCAACAATTTAACTCAGTTACAGGGCAGGAATTTATGGAAGATTGGGTTATTTCATTTGCCTTGGATATTGGTATGATGTCATTGCTCTTCAGAGAGGTAGCAGAACTAGTACCAGCAAGTCAAACATGTCCCAGGGTGTTTCCAGGGAGTTCCTGTTGTTATCTTTCCTGAGTTGCTCTTTACTGCAGTTGCAGTATAAAGTACTTCATCTTTCTGAAGAGATACAAGTATATCCTCCTGCTTCTTTCAAATGGTGAACCAGAAATATTTATTAAACTTTTCTGCCATTACTAATAATTTTACCCTTCTTAGACAGTTATAAACAGCAGTTATAAACCTATGCTAGTGAAAAAAAATCATTATACTTTAAAATAACTCCTTATTGTACTTGGCTCTTCTACTATGGATTTTCTCTTGTGTCTTTTGATCTGTCTGTCAGTTATTCCACACTTTATAGTCTCTCATGTATATTGACCACGCTCTATTACTCCATAAACGTGTTGGCTGGTCGTTTGGTTCTTAATTTTGAACAGCTCCCTTCATTTTCTTTATTTTATTTTTTTTTTAGTTGAAGCAGGATGAATTTTTAATCTCTGGCTTCCCGTTTCTTATGGAGAGGTGTGTTGGTTCCATGTTAAACATATCAGAGGTGATAATGATAAAAAAGCTCAGATGAGAATGAAAGGAGAAAACTGCAACAGAGCAACTCTATGTGTAATTGACCTATTTTATGTGATAGCCAAGTCTTATCTAGCCATCAAATTCTGATGCTGGATAGCGCATAAAATATTATTTTAGAGTAAATCAACCTTTAAGAAATCTTTTTTTAATGTCACTTGAGGGAACTCATTTTAACTTTCATGGGATTTATTGGAAGCTTAATGCTACCTTTGTGTCTCTCTAAACTCCCAGCATAATCTTTTTTTTTTTTTTCCTCTCATAAATGTCATAAATACATGCTTAAGTGCTGTTGACTTTCCATAAGAAACTGATTCCGGTATCACTTTCAAAATTGTAACAACCCACTCTTACAAATTGTTGCTTTTTAGTTTTGAACAGTCAATTGTATGTCACTTAACCCCACATGGTGCACAAAACCTATGCAAGGTGGAAGTGGATCATGCTGGAGGCTTGGTGTTACGTGCTTCTTGTTCATAGGGGTAAATTTATTTGGGATTTGAGGGGAAGAGATACTAGATATTGCAGAGGACCAAAGTTGTACCGGTTTGTGATTGTTGGGAGTGCTTAATCTGATGTTATGACTGAGTGAACTGGATTCTTATAAACTTTGTGCTGTGGTTGTGCCCTCAAGTTCAGAGCAAATCTTGTCTGTTTATCTCAGAGGGAAGCAGAACTAAAGACTTCTGCCTTCTAGGAGCTGTTTTGTTGCTGTTACCATATGACATAGGCAGTGAAATTTAATCTTTAGCTTGCTGAGCCTTAAGGCTAAAACTGGTTTACCTGTCCTGAAAGCGAAAGTTTGAATATTATTAACTAGTACTCTGGGAAGTCTTTGAGATAATGTGATGGGGGCTGTCACGCAGGTGAAAGTGTTGCACTATATAACCTGCATTGTTTGGTCTTTTTTTCCCTTTCCCCAGTAGCAGGTCTGTTAGGTGAGCTAAAATAGAAGAAATCTGTTTCTGCTGGCAAAAGCAGTAAGAGTTGGGTGAAACACTTCCTATCTGGAAGCCACTCGGATATGTATTACAATTAGTTAGCAGAATGTTCCCATGTGAGATTTCTCTGATTATATAGATTTCGTAAGTTGCGCTTTTACAATTTCACTCGTCAAGGTATTGCTTTTACTGCAGACTTAACAGGTTTATTTCTGGCTCCAGCAGAAAGCAATTACAGCAGATACCAAAATATTGAGTATTGAACTAGAACGTTCAGCTGCAGAATTTCTGGGCCTTTTTTTTTCTTTTTTTTTTTTCCCTTGTGAGGCAGAATTTGGTGGTGTTATATTGAGATTAATTTGATTTCTGGTGGTTTGACTTAAAAAGAAACAAAAGACTGAAAAAACCCAGATCTCCAAAATCCCAAGTTGTGGTTTGAGACTTAATGCTTGTCAGGGTGGGTTTTGTTGGGGTGAGGTGTGTGGGAGTGTGGTGGTGGGTTTTGTGTTTTGGTGGGGGTTTTTTGTGGCTGGTTGTTTTGTCTAGTTGCTTTGTTGGTTTCTGTTGTGTAGATTGTTTCAGTGGATTTTTGGGGGAATCTTGATTTTATTTTTTTTTTTTAGTACAGCAGTACATCTTGTTTTCACTTCCCCTTAAATCAAGGGTGAGGTGAAATCTCAGCTGAGGATCCTGTTTTCTGCTTGGACATCCACTTTGAATTCAGTTTTGTATTCACCAAAATCAATGTCAATGCTCCTATCACCTTTCTGGGCACACAACTCTTCATAGTTTCAGTTGCAACGTGGCCTATGGTTACTAACAGGAATAAATCATTGCACCAAACACTGGGTGAATGCTCAAATACTTTTGCAAATGTGACTGAGGTTTTCCTGTTTCATGAGCTATTGAAATGGGACATGTCTATTTTAGCAGATACACCTGAAAGAAATACTTTTTTTTTTTCCCTAAATGAAGCTATTACTTGGTGCTAATAGAACCCAAATTTTGGCTGTCAGCTGCAGGCACTGGGTGATCTGAGTGGGTTGAAGCTGGCCAGCAGCAGAAGAAACTCCAAATACCAAATCCTTGTAGAGAGCCACTTTCAGAGCGTGGTGGGATTGCTGCATGCATCCACTGCTCCATCAAATGAGTCAAGCCTGTGGAAAGAAGTCTACCTATTGCTGGCTTAAAAAAATAATTGAAACATTTCCAAATATCTTTACTGAAAGCTGAGCTTTTGGAAAGAAAATGTGGTTGTCTGCTATGTTTTCAATCCTTGGGTTTTTTTATTTGATTGCTGTGGGCCATAAGGATACTGATAACACTGTAATAACAGTAATAATTACAGGTTTTAATCCTAGTTCCACTACTTACCTCTTCAGTGTGTTGGGAGAACTTGACCTCTCTGTCTGTTTTCCATCTGTAGAATGGAGATAACGATGCTACTCGGTTTGGCAGGGTTATTATGAGGGTAGGTGCTTGAATGTGCATAAGAGGATGTTAGCTGAAAAAGAAGCTTAGAAAAAAAAGTATAGGTATGCCTATATGTCATGTACATAACCAGAAGAATTTGTGTTCTTTGTTTAAGAGTGGGAGTAGCCATACAATCTCATAGCAGGAGGGCTGAAAATACGAGGTTAGATGCTTTTATAGAGAAGTCTATAAAACTTTCCTTTTTATTAGGTGGTAAAGCTGATGCTTTTGGGTACAGAGATCCTTGCCATGTTCCCAGCAGGGGACTGATTCTTCACATACCTCTTTGAGTGCGCAGCCACTTAGTAACTGCCTAGGCTAAAATGTTTTCTCCCATCAAAAGCTTGGAGCTTTTGAGTTGCTGGTTGGTTTGTTGTGGTTTTTGTTTCTTGTTAGTTTTTTTATGTTGGTTTTTTTTTTTTTTTAAGAGATCCTATGTAAGTGAGCTAGAAATATCACCAGTAGCTGTGATTCAAGTGAAATTCCTGCTGCTAATTACATGGGCTTTTTGCTAAAGGTAGTAAATAGAAATCATTCATGGGTCCTTAGAGGCCTCAAAAATCATTCAGTATTCATGGTAAATATATCAGGGAGCTTCATAAGAGAATTATTTTAAAACAAAGCCTGGTCAGCTGTTTAATAATTTACTGATAGTGATAGCAAGGAGAATATCTAATAACTAGCGAGATTGGCTTTCAAGTAGAAAATAAATTAGTGTTAGAGGAGTGTTTTTTCAAAGAATCATAATTACCGTTAGAGAAACATTTGGTTACCACGTCAGTTCTTGATTGCTTTACAAACACTTACCAAGGCAAAGGCATTTTATTTGATTATTTAGGAAGTTGCAAAGCCAGATTTATTCATGTGACACTGATCTGAAATGGGTAGTACTCTTAACAGTTTTATAGAGTCCAGCCTCAAAATACAAAAACCTTTTACTGGGTTGCAATAAAAACAAAATACAAAAATGTTTTATTGCTGAGTACAATATCTGATGCCAGGCCATATTTACTGTTCTGCCATGGGAGAGGACACTTCTTGACTTGGGTCAGCTGTATACAGCTGTTTGGCTTTATTTTTAAAAGCCACGTTTAGAATAGCTACAGGAATTCAACAGGAGCTACAGACTTGCACAGAAAATCCTCACTGTAGGATATACCGCACCTCTTGATGATGGTGGCTCTGGGAAATACAGACTACAGCATGCAGAAGGACAATAAAGGGAGAAAAGAAAATGTGAGCAGTCCTTGGTTGCATCTTTTAGGTTTTAGGTCTGTTTTGGTCCAAGTGGCCAAAGCAAGTTGGCCACTGAAATGGCAAAGCAAGAGAGTTTTGTAAACTTGGTTGTTATGGAGGTGTTCAGGCTGTCAGATGAAAGAGATCAAGAACCATAATGTAATGGAAAATGTAGGGAGGTGGGGGCTTGTGCTGGCCTCAAGGGTTCACCTGCAGTGATTGGTAGCATTCATCTAAAAAGCTTTAGATTGACTGTGCCGAGGGGTGGGATGTTTGAAGGAGGAGGTAAAGTTGAATTCATTAAGAAAGGGTGGGTGGGGGTTCTGAGTTTCCTGCAGGTCCTTTGTCTCTAGCACCATATTGGCATGTGGGAGAAATTGTTCCTCTGTTTCCAAAGCTAATAAAGCTCTGCTGTGTGATACTGTGCTCCTGCCTCTTTTACTAATGACTGCTAATGACACAGTGCTGTAGCACTGAGGGGAAAATATGGCCTTAATGAACCCTGATGAATACTTATGTCTTATAAAGGGATTAAGTGATATTTTTTTGAGGCGGGGAAGGGTGAAGATTCAGTAATTCTGGTAACATTTTTTTTATGGTGCTCTATATTTTCCAAATACTTGAAAAAGTTTGCGCTTAGCTGTGGTGCTGTGGTAAATCCCTAACAAAAGAAAAAAGTTTTTTACCATGTTGGCTTATAAATTTCTCTGTCTATTTTTGTTAGGTGGAGCTGCATGAGTAATCCATTAAAAATGGGTGCTCTAGAATTTAGAGGTTTTTTATGTAGTTTTTTTTGTAAGCTTCTATGCTTTCTTGAATGAGTGCATAACGGATATGACTCTTTAGTCACAATTCATTGGCGTATTGCTGGGGCTGGTGTTTAGCATGCTGTGCGGGAGGAAAGGCTTTACACCTCCTGCAAATACTCAGCTGCTTTCTTTATGTGGGTTCAAATCCCTCAGGTGCAACTCCCGAGAATAAGTGAACAATTTATGGTTCTGTGAGCTAACGCACATCATCATAAATTTTAACATAACTGGTTTATTTTTAAAATAATTTCTGCCTTTCACTAATGTTCTGGGCCTTTTTCTCCTCCTAAAGGCTGCCTTGTATTGATCACTTCTGTGGTACATCCACGTAGTGACAGAGATGCTGCTTTTATCTGCAAAATGGAAGCAAAAAAAACCTGCTGTAGGTTCACCAGCATGAAGTGCTGAAGGTTTTTTTGCTGTTCTGTTCTGACAAACAATGCTCTTGTAAATTTATTGAGTTGGTGCTGGTGAGAGCATTCTTTGCTGACCTTCATTCTCCACTGATTAACTTAAATGGCCTAAACTGATCTGGGGTGTGTGTGTATTGTGTTTGTTTGCTTTCTGCTTTTTTGAGTTGGGAATTTGTGAAATGTGCCTTGTGGAATCTGAATTTTGGGGGTGGGGGGATATATGGACGACAGGGATGGGACATGACGACTTCCAGATATGCCAGCTAGAGCTAAACTTGCTATAGCTGTTGATTCTTCCTTCTACCCCTAATAATGAAGGAACGATAAGGTGTAAATAACACCACAGAAGCAGAATTTGTATCAATATAACTGGAAAATATACCTGTACACTGAGGAGTAATAATTACATTTACATTAATAGTCAGTGCAAGTTAAACAGATTTGCCTCTGAGTTTGTGATGCAATAAGTCAGATATGATTATGCTTCGTATTTTTGCTTGAGCCTCTCTTGCTTCTTAATAAGCTTTGCCTACAAAAGCACATAATATTCTTACTAATCGATTACTTGGCTTGTAAGGAGGAGCTGTTTTGCTTTATTGGAGCAGCAGGGTATGATTTAGAACTGCTAAGTGAATGCTCAGTAAACGGGGCATAGGAGATGGTGCTGGTTATGTTGGCTTATCACCTTCTGGCAGGTCTTGCTGTCTAATTATTAATCCCATTTGTTATAGTGGTCTCTGATGGACCCACTCCTCTAGGCAGAGTATACACAGGGTCTGTGTATACTGTAAGCCTGAGAGGTTTTCATGTCCAGGGCAAGTATGTGACGAGGTGGCTTGGTTTTACACAGTTGTCTCTCCACGCTGAACTTGGATGATGTCAGGAGACTGAAACTCCAAGATTCAACATGCGGTTGTTGGGGTGGGAGACAATCTTTCATGGGATGAGTCAGTTTGCTTGAAGATCAAAATAATTTCCTTTGGGTATTTTTTTTTTCCACCAACTCTTCAGTTACCATGGGGCAATAGGACCCTCAATTTAGTTGCTCGAACTGGCATGAGCCCTGGCAAGAGTGAACTCTAAGATGGCAGGGAGTAGTGTGAGATTTCCCTTATTTTTAATGAATTTGTCCAAGATTTAAAAAAAAAGGGGGGGGGGGNNNNAATGCAGAAGGAAGTGTATTGAAGTGGTGTGGAAGAGCAAAGGAAGAGAGAAATTAAGGTAAAGGTCTGGGGGAAAATATCAGGTTAAAATTCTAGAAAGGGTTCCAAGTACTGGCTTCTTTTCTACCTGCTGAATTGGTTACTCATGGTCTCCAGCAGCTGAGTATCTGAGTGTCGTTTATTCTTTCCCTTACTTACAAGCAGAACACACATCAATAGAGGGATGACTTCTTCCCAATACTTATATATGAAGCTGAAGCATAAGCTTTAGGTTGAGTTTCTGCTTTCACCAAAGAAAAAGATTAATGACAAAGGATAAATACTATACTGTGTGGAGGAGGGGAAAAAAAGACTTTCCTCCCGAGGTGCAGATGCAGTCACTGCTGTTCTGTCACTTCCTCCTCTTACAGCAGGGAGTGTGCTCTGTCATTACACCTGGAGATGGGGGGAAGCTCCCAAAACTGGACAGTTGCATTTGAAACTCTTTGTGTGTGATTATTTTCCTGAATGTAAGTGACATCAAAGTGTCTAGACCACAAAGTAGTAGAAATATTAATTAAAGCAGAACTTATGCTGCTGACTGCGCCAGAAACTGGACTTGGAGGAGTCTTTCACCAGAATGAAACTATTTGGCCTCCCTTCTTTATACCTAACAGATTCAATGGCTATTTCTGAATACAAATAGATTGAAATCTACAATGATATCATATCACTTGCAGATGTTTATCTGAGTTCTCCTGTTGCAATAAGAGTCTGTGAGATGTCTGAGGTAGATAGCAACAAATTTTTGTTCCCTACCTGGAGGAGCTGTCCCTGTTACTTGTGACTAACGAACAGGAACTTGCTCCCACCTTTAATGGCAGCATCCTCTGGAAAGCTATGCTGAACACATGTAGCCATCTGCTTTGTAATACATATGTAATCTTTGTTTCATAGTGTTAATTCAAGAAAGTTTTATCTTGAGCAAAACCAGCATGGGAACCTTTAATACGAAAAGTGAGCGGTGTCAAGGATTAGGGCTTAGAATGTATCATAAGTGATGAAACCCAGGTAGAACATGAGTTATACCTCTTCACTGCTTTGGAAACAGCTGAAAATGGTAGGATTAGTGGAAAAATATTGCATGCAGAGAAATGTGCTCTAGGAAGTACTGAGTCAGAAGATGGCAGTAATGACACCGACATCCCTTGTCTTTCTTTACCTTGAAAGTAAGTTACAGCTAGCACTGAGAATTGTGAGCTTTCTAAGATTAGTAAAGGCTCAGAGTGATCTGGAAAATATTGAATAAAAATAAGAGGTTGGCTAAGCAAATCTTGCCCTGTCCACTCTGCTCCTTCAGGGTCAGCCTCGTCCTTCAGGTTTGCTTTCAGCAAACACCACAGTGGCTTCCTGCAAGCGCTGCAGCATCTATTCTGGGTGCATAAGAAAAGCCTCTCTAGTCCCTCCAAGGCTGGCTGCATATCTGCTCTTGCTCTTCTTTGCAGCCTCCCTAACTGTGCTGCTGATGCAGGCTCCCTTTTGCCTGGCACTGATTTTTCTGTCCCTGTCCTCTCAACCTGTACATCAGGAGCTTTCTCCACCGAGCATACCTCAGGTGTTTTCCAAAGGCAATATCGCCTCTCCCAGCACAGGGTTTCATCCACCTGGAGTCAGCAGCCAACATGAAGAGCCAGGTGCTGCCTCTTTTGCTGTTCAGCCTTTTAAAAGAAGCACAATGTGTATGTAGTAAACTGCAGACAGGCAAACTAAATGTTGTGTATTACAGCTGTCTCTGCAGTTTCATTAATTTTTATTTATAAATTGAGCTACAACTGTGAAAAATCGTGGTTTGTTTTAGAAAGGCGCTTATCAGAGTACTCTGCCCCTTATTCTATTATATAGCAAGATGGAGAGTTTAAGTTCAAAATTCACTGCTAATGGAGAAGAACCGTTTGGCTGTCTGACATTTTCAGACTGTTTTGGTGTTGCTGCTTCACTGTACCTCTCTACTTGCTTGTGTCTGCCTGTGGGATTAATATATTGCTTTTCCATGATAGAGTGTTGTAGGGAAAAACTGTCAGATCCGGGCCTTTTCAGCGTTTCCTGGAAAGTGTCATTGTGTTAGTATGTAAAGGTGAACTTGCGGTTCTGAATAATTGATGGCTGGTAATTAGTTCTTTATCTTCAGAAAGGAAGAAACTTATTAATGAGGATGATGCATAAGAGATCAATGCCAGTGTGTCTGACATCGATTAATGATTTCATAGAGTAACGAGACTTTAAAAAAGCACCTGGTATCTGTGTTTGCTGATGTAATTATCTGGAAATGTGCTGATAACTTGGTGGGAGTGGAAAACAGACAAGGTACCACTTAAAGGGTACAGGCAACTGGGCAGAGGTCTTCTCCCTGGTACTTGCTTAGCTGGTCTGCCATATTAACCCCTTGGTATTTCAGGTGATGAGCAGCTGTGGTTCAGGTTTGGTTTTGAAAATGAATTAAATGTCTGTGTGCCTGTACATGCGTAAATATGGGTGAGTCCCTGAAGGTTTTTCACGCTGTTGCTGGAGACAAAGTATTATTATTAAGAACAAAAATTGAGATTGGGAAGATGGATGAGTGAAGCTGCAAGTGGTATCAGGAG
The DNA here is from genome assembly GCA_013400375.1 of Thinocorus orbignyianus. Classification (NCBI taxonomy): domain Eukaryota; kingdom Metazoa; phylum Chordata; class Aves; order Ciconiiformes; family Thinocoridae; genus Thinocorus; species Thinocorus orbignyianus. Next base: position 541,189 of record VXBW01007374.1, on the reverse strand, counting down.
AAAAGCACAAGGTGTGAAGTTCCCTTCCTTTTAACCCTGGTTCGCCAGCAAGGACAACAAAAAATTAACTATGTTCTAGACCAAAATTTGCAGTGCACAGTATAAGGAAGTGGAAACATTAATCTACCCTTTGAACTTTACCTGTAATTCTCACCCATGAATCCTGCTGACTGATTCGTAAGGAAGATACTGCAGAATAGGTAGCTCTGTAATGAAAGCTGCAAGCTGTGTGTGTCCTTATCTGAAAGTATATACATACTGCTTGCCCTGGGGGAGAAAAAGTTTACTATATTGGATCAGACAGGTCTTGGTGTGTACTGAACCTCTCAAAGATGAGGATCTCTGCACGCACCCATTGGGTGTGTGACGCTGTGTAGATGGAGCATGGTTTTTCTGGCATCTCTCTGAATCCACCTGTACCCAGAGAGTCGAGTGGCAGTTGTGTTTTGGTGCCATGTGCACCACCAAAGAAGTCCGCAGAACTGCTAAAAGATGTCTTCCTCTCTTTAAAAGCAGCAGCACGTGGGGCTGTGGAGTATTCTCCTTAATTTTAGGAAGAGGACCGGTGCTGTCTCTAGGGGGCAGAGGCAGCCTGGCTGCTGCCTGGCTGCTGGAGGTACCAGGGATGTGCACATTGATAGGAGACCAGCAGATTTCCTCCGTGGTTCTATTCTAGCCTGGTAGAAGGCTTAGATATTTGCAGACTAAGTTGTTTGTTAAATATTTCAAAAACATACGTGTTGTTTCAAGTCCATGAGCTGATTTTATTTTTAATTTTTTGTTTAAATGCATTTGGACAGTGCCTTCAGTTGTTTCATAGGGCAAGCTGTGCCGTATGTGGGCGAGTAAAATTGAGGATTAAATTTTATTCTCTTATCTGACACAGTAAGGAAACAGTTTTATGGAGTTAAGGAGTCTTGAGCAAAACTCAAGAACTTCAAGTAAACTTCAGAGCTTAAGTTAATGGTTTCTTTTCTAAGGTGTTTGAGACCTTGCTTGAGTTATTAGCAACAGCAAAATAAACTGATAATATATACTAGGATGGGGCCAGATTAAAACTCTTCTTTTGCCACTTTTTTAAAATAATATTGTATTGGAAACATTACCTGAGAAAGGTAGAGATCTAACAAGGTGGTTTTGCAGGGATTTTAGTTCTTTGTGCTGACTCAAAGTCCACACTGTATGAAAGCATATAGAGTTGAGTGCTGTTTCTTGGTTAATGTCAGAGTTTTGGAGCACAGTTTGTCCTTATCTTGCCTGATAGTTCATTACTGAACCAGTGTTGTGGTTCTGTTGGAATTTCAGGGGTTCCCTTGGCTGCAAATAAGTTATACTGATAGTATGTCTGTTTAATTTTTAAATCATATGTTCCCAATCCAACAGCATGTTTTCTCATTGCCCTCCTCCAACTTATTTTAGTAGCTGGATTTCATCCCGCTGCTATACATCCACTCCTCAAAGATGTTGTCGTTGTTTGGAAGACTATTTCAATCTTCCCGTGTTGCTAATATCTATTGACTTCTATCATCAGAATTTTCTACTGGAAGCCAAGCAGTAATGTTAATGTAATAATTAAACTTTAACCAGACTCTAAGAGTACCTGACTGTTAACCTCGAGTCCTTGTGATCTCTGCTGGCAGCCCTGTCTTGTTGCCTTTCTCTTCTAGGGCAGCTCCTTGCTGCATATATCTTCTGTAATATTGCCTATTTTCATGTGTGCTGTTCAACTTGGATGTTCTTGTAAAACACTGACAGATGTGACCTCATCTTATTTTTTTTGCTTACAAAATCACTTGTGTGTTGTGGGTTTGTTTGTGGTGTTTTTTGGTTTTTTTTAAGGCTGGATCTAATTTCCACTTGAATATCCATGATGTGTTTAAAAATATTTACTTTGTTTAGCTCTACAACTTCATTCCTTCATAGTTCCTTCTTCCAAAGGCCTTGTACACTGTGGGGAAGACCTGTGGCTCCAGAGCTGATGCTGTGCTTGTTGTTCAGCTTTTAGATTGTTACCAGCTCAGTGTTGTTAGTAACTGAAATATTTACTTCAGGATATGGGGGGGTTGTGCTAATACCTGCTTAATTTTAGTTTATCCTGTCCTCACTGCAGTCTTCCTGGATGTTCTTGTATTCTTTGGTTTCCTTTCTCACAAGAAAGTGGTTTTGAACTCAGGCAGTTCTTTATAAGTCCTGATTTAGTTCAACTGAACATTTGGCTTTACACTATTTGATGCTTAAGGTATAGTTGTCTCTTCTGATCATCCTTTTTCTAGATCCTTGTAGACTGGATTTCTAACCTCTTTCTGCTTACCCAGTTAGAGGTGAGGATCTTAGCTTCTGCTCCTCTCCATGTTGCTTATGATGCAAACTTTTTTCCCTTAGGTTGATGCCTTTCCTTGGATAAAGTATTAACTTTCTCTACTTTTCTCACTCCCTAAGCTCTTTGGACCTCAGCAAATCACTTAGTTCATCCCATTTTTTGTCATTCTGAGCATGAGTTGCACACTTAAATAAACTAAATTCACTTCTCTTTTATGTAGAAACAACCAGTGATCACTTGATTTAGAGTTGGATTGTGTTTTTTTTTTTTTCCAGCTTGTTCTTTGCTATTCTTTTCTTTGCTCCTTAGTGGCACCATCTCTCTGTTTCGAGGATCTGTGTTGTTATTGTCCAAGCAATTTGCATTGATAGAGAACTATTCCAGTAGTTTCTGACTGTGCCTACTGTGCTGGCTGGATGCTTTCTTCTACCTAGCAGTCCACTTAGTGATGTTTTCTTTCTCCTTGCTGTTCTGTTCTCTGCTTTCCCTTTATCTCTAATTGTATGCTTGTTTTTGACTGTCCTCTTACTCAACGAAAGACAGTGGCGTGCCATAATTTTTAGTGATGCTGACGCTGGAGGAAAGCACTGTGTTTCACTGGTCAGAGAGGTTTTTTTGGACTGGTTTTGAGTGAGATATTTGGGGCTTCTCGCAAACTCAGCTCTGGATGGGGGGTAGTTAGCTGTAGCAAATGAATGTATCCTCCCTTGGGTGACCCTTGGCTAGCAGGTTCTAGCTCTCGCTTGACTGCACAAGGCTTGCAATGTGAAATTCTTCAATGGTGACTTCCAAGAGTCAAGCTTGGCCCTTCAGTGCTAAAACCACAGGCCTCCTCACCTGACGAACACCACAGCTTGCTTTCTGTGTGTCTTCTCTACTCATTGAAGGTGAGCTGATTCAATTTCTTAGGGGGGCAGCTAAACATGTACTTTGTGTACTCCCTGCTGCCTTTTGGGGGGTGGTGCAGTGCTTGGCCCTTGCAGTGGCACAGGAGAAGGCTGCTGTGTTTCTACCTTGAGTGGAGCAAAGGCAGGAACCTGTCCCAGGTCAGAGAGAGAGGTCCTGAAGACATCCAGAGCTCCGAAAGAAAACCACCTTTGTACTTATCGTGTGATTTTTATGGTTCTCAAGTATTTCATATAAAATGGGAACTAGCAGTTTTACATGCAAATTGGTGTTAATGCTAGAGGTCCTCTCCTGGTTTGGGCAAGAGTCAAAACAAAAGGAACTGGAACATCTCTGTGAGGAAAGATTGGGAGACGTGGGTCTGTTTAGTCTGGAGAAAACTGGGGAGAGACGGCTCTGCTGAGCAATATCCAGAGGGCAGGTGTCAAGAGGATGGGGTCAGAGTCTTTTCAGTGGTGCCTGGTGACAGGACAAGTGGTATCTGGCACAAGCTGAAACACAGGGAATTCCAGCTGGACTTTAAGTTTCCAGAGTCCTGGAAGAGGCTGTCCAGAAGGGTTGCGGAGTCTCCTTCTCCAGAGATATTCAAACCCTGCTTGGACACGTTCCTGTCCCACCTCCTCTGGGTGACCCTGCTTTGTTGGGGGGGTTGGGACCTCTGGAGATGAGCTAATCCCTCCAACCCTTACTAGCCTGTGGAAAAGAAGAATAAAAAGCGCAGGAGGGAGAGCTCTTCTTGCTGGTGAAGATCCTGTGCGGCTGGTCCCAGCCCTGCTGGCTGGGTCCCGCAGCTGAGCTGCCTGCGGGAGCCTCAGCCCTTCCCGGTGCGGGGCCGGGAGCCGCCGCCGGTGGAACACCCCNNNNCCCCCGGGGGTCTCGTCCCGCCGCTGCCGCGGGGATGCGGGATTGGGGGGGGGACATACACGGGCTCCGGGGGTGATGGGGGAACGGGACACAGCCCCAGGGAGGGGAGCAGCCAGAGGTTAAATGACACTAGAAGCAGTGTTAAATTTAATAAGGAAACAGGGTTTGATTAGATGTAGACTGCTCCGAGTAAAAGCGTGCCCAGCCCCGCTGGAATTCCTTTCTTTTGCAAGTTGAGTTGAGTGTCTAAAATCATCCCCTGTTGCGTTGACGGTTAAACAGGTGCTTTATCCTGTTGGTCATCGCTTTCCTTTTCCCTGTGCAAATTCAAGCTTAGATGGTTGGTCGATAGTGAGATGTCTCCCACTTTGTACACTTTATTTCTTAGGAGAGGAGTGTGTGTTCGGGGTTTTTTTTTTGAGGGGGAGGGGAGTGGGGGCAGGGTTTTTTTTCTTCTGTAAAGAAGTTGCCAGTAGAAAACAATTTTTCGAAGGCTGTTGGAGATTGTGTCTGTGCCGGTGTATAAAGCCTAGGAGTGCAGTAGCGCAGGGTGTGATTTAGGTATTTAGCGGTTAACTCTCTCGAAAAGTAAAGTGAATAATCATGAAAATTACTATTTTCAGCTGCAAATGCCCGTGAGCTGTTCCTAACAGCCGCTCTAACAAAGGGCCCTCTGAAACCTGCAGTTTCTCGCCCGCCTGCCTCTGCCAGAGGGTCGCTTCTTCTCTTCCTTCCTTCCTTTCCCTTCCCATCCCCGCTCCGCTTTAACGCAATTCCCTGCATTTACTCTCCATCCCCGCTGGAAACAGGGCAGGAGCAGGAAACCTGGATTCAGCTGGCGAGATGCTGCACTTCAGCCGCTGCCGAGAGGAGCTTTTTTGTGTGTGCAGCTGGGCTTGAATAGGAGGGGG
>VXBW01007374.1:472490-536109 GCA_013400375.1 Thinocorus orbignyianus | reverse complement strand
CCATCCCCCCCGGGTGCAAGGTAGCTCTCCCCGGCAGCAGCGTGAACTCTTGGCTCCATCATCATCTTCCTCCAGCCCCTCGGCCTCGCAGCGAGCAGGCAGGGATGGAGACGGCTGGGGGAAGGAGCAGTTTTATTAAAAGTCNGGGGGATGGGGGTGCTCACTCCTGGGGAAAGTTGGGTGTTTGGGGGGAGATGAAAGCATCGCCTTTATCCTTAGAGTCATGATATTTGAGTCCCTTCTGGAGTAAGCGGTCTCCGGGAGCAAGTCAGGAGTTGCCTTCTGAAGGATGCCGCTGCCTTTTCCTGCCGGGAGAAGGGGTTTGGGGCTCCTGGTAGAAGTTTTGCAGCAGCTTTCCCCCCCCCTCTACACACACCTCGCATCCCACAGCTCAAGTAACTTTCTCGGGGGGGCCCTAAGCTACTCGGGCTGGCTTCTTCCAGTTGCCACTTGCTCTGATGTTAAGGAATACTTTGCTCCCTGGCATGTGTACATTAATAGCAGCCAGCTATATTCCTCCTCCTCCTCCAAGTTCCTTTAGGGGTAGTTTGAATTACTTGAAGATGACAGGTGCTCGTAGAGCTAGTTTTTTCCCCTTGTGCTATGTTGTAGGTAAATCAGAAATATGTGTGGCTTGGTTTTTCTATTGGATCATTTAATATAGTATTTATATTTTTCAATATGAACAGTTATAACTTTCCTCTCTCCTGACTCCATGTATTGAGCTTAGCTGTTGGTTGTTTTTTTTTATATTTCTTCCCCCATCTGTAAAAATTCTGTGCGCAACGTTGCTTATTAGGGATAAATGTCAGTGCTTCAGACTTGTTTTCATACCTCCAACGTGCCCGAGTTTAGTTCCTCTCAAACAGTGGCAGATTTTTCTCAGTTAACATTAAGACTGAGAACTCAAATGACTTGGTCTCGGTGCTTTCAACCAGCAATAGTGCAGAGTGCAGGAGATGCTGAGTCTGCAGCCAGAGCACTATACGTACCTTTAACTGAGCTCTTCGGTGCCGTACATGGCTCAGAAGAAAGTTTGGGGTATGAAGGGCTGGGTGGGCACAGGAGACCCCTGAAGCTCCCTGAGTTTGGTGAAGGAGATGGTGTAATCATCCCACCACCATGGGATCTTGTTTACATTGCTAGGCAACTGCACAGATCCACAGATTTATTAGAAAGGCTGGGAAATCTACCCTAGTTAAATAGCTTCTTCCTTAAGTAAGCAATATGTGGAGCTATTTATTTTTTGTCTTTTTTTTCTCTGTCTTCCAACTGTGTTTTCATGTTCTCGACACTTGTCACATCTATTGAGATTAGATCCTTGGTTTTTGATGAATCATTTAGCCAGATGCTTAGGAAAAAAAGTTTTCTGTGAAAATGGTGAACTCTTAAGGGGGCAGAAAACACTCTGCATTTGAGGGAAAGAGCAGTATATCATAAGCTATGTGATCTAAACACATGCAAATTTAGGGATTAGTCAGATGTTTTCATTATTTTTCAGAAAGCCATACTTTGTTTTAATCATCGGTACGGAGGGGGAAAGTGACTGCGAGGTTTCCTGATCGCTACCATCACCTTCCACCTCCTATTTTGTTGCACCCCTTACCATTCAAAACAAGAGGAGCTTATTTTAATAAAAGATGTTTTCTGAGGTACTTCTGTTAACTAAGTTAAAAGAAAGTTTTCTTCTAGGCTGTGCATCTGGCATGAAGTGTGGTGGTCTGGACTCTGCCTATATAGCTGTTATTTTTATGGTAAAAAGCGAGGTTTTTCAGATGCACTTCATCTCTATCATTCCAGCGAAGTTTGGAGAGATTCCAGTTAATGCCATCGGTGCATTTTCTCATCCTCCATCAGATGGTGCTGTCTCCATAACTATTAGGATGCAAATACCGCCTGTCTCTTTCTGACTGAATTATTTTTCAAAGCCTAATGCGTTTATTCAGCAGCCTTCTGTTAAACATCCCGAAAAATCACCGTACAAGAAGCTGGCTGGCTTTTTTTTGATTTATTTTCTTAGGTGGTAGTTGCGCCAAGAAGTGCAGAAGCCCCAAGTCAAGACAAAACAGTATTAAGTTCCTACCTGAGTTGCACAGCTGCTGCTGCTTCGTATTTTCCACTACACAGAAAATTAGAAATGCTATGAAGCGACAGCAGAGCACTGATGGCTTCTTCCTGGAATACCTAGGGGGTTTTTTATGTGACTTCTATATTGTTCTGTTTATAAATCTTCTCCTCAGCAATTACTTTTAGTTGCCTCTGTATTTGTTTATAACTGAAGGTATGCTTTTGGGGTTCTGAACTTTTTGTTAGCTTTTAGGGTCAGCTACTAATTTGATTCCTCTACTCTCCCATAGAGAGAGAAGTAACACCAGGTAATTCTAGTAAGTGCTGATTCTCTCAGGGTTTCATAAATTAAGGAACTTGCTTACAGGGAAGTTTGGTTTTTTTTTTTATCTTAAGGCTCCTGCCAAATATGTGTAGTATTCCTGCAGTTGCTGTGCGCTTTGCTACAGTCTGTTTTGTGTCCGTTTTTAGCACGACAGAGCGGAGAACAGAGATTAAAGTCATTTGCAGCTGTGAAGGAACATTCAGGGGGAAAGTAGGACAGTGGGTTTACATTGGCACCGTTCACCTGAACACCAGATTACTTTGACCTCGGAAGGAAAAAAAGGGTCAATGTTTGGTTTAATTTCTTCAATGCTCCTTTTTTGTCATGGCAGAGCTCCTGACAGTTTGGACGTGATGCTGTTTGCTGTCAAAGTCTGCTGTCACCTCGGAAAGTTAGGGCAGCTGATAGTTCATTACCCATGGTTTGTCCAGGGAAGATGAAAGGGGAGCAAACTGCAAGGAATCCTTTTTGGGGAAGATTAATTCATTTACTGGGAGTTCATTTACTCACAGGTTTTGCTGTCAGTAAATTGGCAGTGAAAAATGGATCTCTGAGCAAGCCACTCTGTGTGGCAATTGTTAACAATGCAGCCATTTAACTCAATAATCACTTTTCACTCCCTCTGGGGAGCTGTTAGCTCTACAAGTCAACTTTATTTTTCATTCCTGGCTGGCTTGGTTTGTTTTCTAATACATAAACAATTAATATTACCAAAAAATGATGTTGTGAAACTGCCTGTTTCGACCGTGGCAAGGAAAGGTCAGTGTGTGTATGAAGGCATTTGTGAACCTGGATGATAATCCTTCTTTTACAAATGCAGAATCCTTCTTTACTGCCTTTCTGGAAGTCTGGAAGCTCTTCTCTTCCTGTTTAATTGTACTTTTTTAGTCCGTTGCGTTATATGTGCAGGCCCATGTGCTCTAGTTTTCATTAATATTATGGGAATTATTTGGGACACTTACTATAGAATATTACAATATATTTTTTTTAGAAGGCACCATCATCTGTTACCATGGAAACCCGTATAGTGGTAAAGATGTAGGTCTGAGGCTTTGTGAACCTCGAAAGATACGGACAAGGGTTGTTTCTTACAGGAACAATTACTTTTGAATATAAAATCCAGTTAAATGGAGAGAAGAAAAGGAAATAAATTGATCTGTTCAGCATTGCACTGACAATCCCTCTTTTGAATAACATTCTGTATAGAAGGATCAGTGTCTCACTGATTCTCTCGTTGTGGATGGGTTTTTTTTTTAAGCTCATTATTTATCATAATAGTTGTTTTATGCCTCCAGTAATTTTCATTATAATTTTATAAATGAGGTAAACGAATGTGTATTGGCAGGCATTGTTCTTTGCTTGAATGGAAAGTGCTGAATGTAGAATGGAGAGGTGTGCGATATAGCACTGGAGCTTAAATGTTTTGGCAAGGAAGAAATCTCAGACTGACTTCACGTGGCCCTAATATTATAAAAATAAAAATGACAGATGCTATCTGAAATTCACTTCCTGAAATCTGATTGAGGTGTATATACATTTGCTCACTAATGTGATCGATAAGGGCAATAATACTTACCTGTTTTGCTGTAGAAATCCTGAAGCCTAGTTAACATTCATAAAAACTCTTATGATGTTTGGGTGAAGAGCAGCAGGAGCGCGTGTGTGTATTGCTATATAAAGCATATGTCCTTTAGAGAGAGATGTCTTAATTTTTTATGGAAACTGCTTCAGTCTGTTTCCTTAGTGTCTTGTAATGCCTGGATAAAATATGTAAAGAAGCTTCTCAAAGGTGCTTGTAGGTACATTCATAGACGAGGCTTTCCTCGCAGAGAATTTAAAGAGGAGCAGTGTATAGAGGTCCCTCGCTGTTATGAGCTGACCCAAGCTGTAGTCCACATTTCCTGCTGTGATGCCAGAAATGTCCCGTTGCCTCCATCCCAGAGGGCTCCACTTCCACAGAGAAGGGCTTGAGGGTTGATGTTTCTTGGCTTTTTGTTGTCATTCTGCTTCTTTTCAATGATACTTACTTCTGGGGGGAAATCCTTACCCAGCTTCTTGGCCCCATGTTGCTTTTTACTTCTTGAATGCCACTTCCCTCCCACTGCCCTGCCCTGGGCAAACCCCAAGGAAAAGTGTTCCTCAAAGCAGACGCACAAAGAAGGGGAATGGTGTTGATGGCATCGGTAAAGGACATCTCGCAATCCGTCCCTCTCTTTCTGTACACTTGTTGCATAATAAGCGATTGCTTCCAGTATTCATTACTGCAAGCTCTAAAGATTGTATCTCTTCATGGTGGAAGAAACAATTACTCTGTCTTAATCAGACTATACGCCGTTTAATCAGACCCACTTGTTTTTAATATCTGATAAATACATCTCATCTATCATAGCACGGTTCAGAGGTGTCAGATGCTTTGCAAAGCTGGATGGCAGGGTGCTGCAAGTTCCAGAAGAAAATGCTGATAAGTCAGTTAAAATGAGGACCTTTAGAAATGGAAGAATGTGTGTTGTTTAATGCCACAATTAAAGATGACATTCTGGGGAGTGAAAGAATATCCACCTGTGAACAAGGAACGGTAAATAGGACAAGAAACCTCGGGAAGAGTAAACCACCTACTTAGTGCTTGGTCTCTTCTGGCTTTCTTGTTTTCTTTTAGCTAATGCTTGTAAATCAATTCAAGGCCAACTGCTTGATCTCTTTTTTTGTGTGTGTGTGTGCTTTTTTGTTTTATTTGTTTTGTTTCTCTGGCTAGATCTCCCTGGGACTGCAGATTTGGGAGTTGAAGCCGACATGGTGAATTCTGCCATGGCTTGAAGTGGTACAGCTCATGTAGTTAAGGAATGATTGAGCTGCTTGTTAATTTTTGGAGGATGGGACCTGGTTCTTGTTCCTTGATATTTTTTGAGCTGATCTTGCAGGAAGGCTGTTGGGATTTGACAGTTGATGACGGTGTGTGGGCACAGATCAGTGCTGCAGCCTGAGCAACCTATGGTTATGCAAACCTCTTTATTCAGCTGTGCCATTTCCTTTGTACTGGAAATGCTTAAAGTATTCTGTATCTCATGTGTTGTTAGCTGAACTGTCTCCAGGTCCAACATAACAGAGAAAACAGTTTACCATGGCTTTTTGTTGTTTTTTTTTATATATCTCCTTGTCATAATCTCAGCTTCATTCTGGGATAGTGACCATGTTAAATCACAGGGAAGCAGCTCTTGGCTTCTTATACAGCTATACGTTGAGCAAGGGAGGGCTGTTTCACTACTTCTCTGCAATGTTAAATGTCAAGAGTATCATGACTTAACGCAGGGTTTATAAATTTTCATGTTGGGGATCAATCCTTCTCTCTTTGAATTCGAAGAACGTATCATTACCTGCTTGAGTAGAAGTAGGGCTTCGTGTTGTGCTGGCGATGATGTTCTTGGGACGCTGTGGTTTTGACTTCAGTATTGCTGAATTTGTCACTGTTACTGGAATGACCTTAATCTGCGTGTGTGTGAATCTTCCTTCCCTTTGCATCAACTCAAAGGCCAACTTCTTAATAATGAAGGGAGAAGCTTTGCAAATACAAAGGGGAAAAAAAAAAAGCCTAAGTAGGCAAACTGTGTGCAGTGGACTTTCAGGTCTTCTTTTTTAAATGAAAAAGCACAGACTGGTGTTGGTGCCACATGGGTTTATTTAGCTAAGAAGATAATGAAGACTGGTAAAAGTGTTTCTTGGCAGAAAGCACGCGTGGCTGCAATCACATCATAGAAGTAGGGTGTGAAGATGAAGTGGGGGAGGAAGACAGGAGTTAGAGCAATTTGACTGCTCTATAGATGGGTCTTTCTTCCTTTAGAAATACAGTTATTGGAATTGCAGCAGTGTTTGCTGGATAAGCAGAAGAGCACTTCTGTCAGCAAGATGGGAAGCTGCTGTGCTTGATGGTTCATTTCTCCAGAATAGGGATTTTCTGTCAATGTGTACCCATTTGTGTGCTGGCAGCCCAAATCTTATTCTGCATTTCTAGGTGTGAATTCAGTGCTCTAATGGAAGTGGTTGTTGATGAAACTGCAAAGTGGAATGTATTTCCACCACAATTGGTTGGGAAATATTTCACATTTTGCTATCTGTTCAGGGGTGTGTGGCTGAAACAGGTATAATTTAATAAGAAAAAAAAAAAACAACCCAACCTAAGCCAAGAGACTGTGTGTATGTATCTTATCACTTGACTGCATTGGGTTGGTGCCAAGATTTTTGTACCGCTTTACTCTTTCTTTGTTCCCAAGAACTGAAAAACACCAATATAAACGTTCACCAGGTATTTCTAGTGTTTTCCATGCAAATCTGCCTGTTTACAAGAAGTGGACGTACCTGTATTTCTGTTCTAGCAGGGGGACCCGCTTGATTGTCTTTCAGCTTGGATGCTGATCTTTTAGCTGGCTGAGCAGGAGAATTTCTTGCCTGCCTTCCTGTCCTGGACTTGATAGGCAAACTTGTCAGTTTGTAACGGTATCAAGTCGTCTCTTCCAGTGAGCATCTTTAATAGAAAGTCCCTTTTTTCCTCCAGATTGTTTATTAAACATAATGTGACTGCTTTATTGTATAGTAACTTTGAAACATCTGAAGAGCCAACTGTGTTAAGCGCTTCAGAGGCACAAATGACTCATTTTTGTACCCTGAAGAACGTTTTTTATCTTGCAGTTGTGCAGGAGAGAAACAACAGAAGAAAAGGGAGTAGTGTTGCAGCCGAGCAGCGATGTGGGACCTGATGAGGTGCTGGCGTGTTTGGGTTGAGGGCTGGTTATGGAGAAGATGATGGGAAATGAGTGTCATGAGGTTATAGCGGTAGGAGGAGAAAGAGCAAGTATGAAAATAAATAGGAAAGGTAAGAGGAGCCTGACAGGATAGAAATTGTGAGGAAGCAGGCTCAAAGCTCAGAAATTGGCTGTGGTTCCTCACGTTCACAAACTAGGAGATGGCTGTTGCTGACACAGTCTCCGTTATCTCCCTCCCTGTGTGTTCACTGTTGATCAAAATTACTGCTAGATAACTTGTTGGTGCAAATTTTGGTCCTTAGGCCAAAATGTGGGCTGCAGTACCTAGTGTTCATTGCCCTTCCTTAATTTCACCATGACATTTTTGGGAATCATGGAATCATATTTGTTAATGTTGGAAGTGACCTTAAAGATGATTGAGTTCCAACCCCCAATCGTATCAACTTAGTTGGTGAAGAGATATACTCAAGCAGTTTAAATTTCCTAATAAGCAATTGTATTTTTGCCTAGAAATGAGTATGAGCTTTATACGTTTAACATGCTAGTCACTAATACTTCAAGAGCCTAAAACATGATAGGACCAATTTTTTCCTGTTGCAGCTCAACTGATGTTTCAGAGATCTGTTCCTGTGTCCACGCTATGGGTTGTGTGCCGTTTATTTCAGTACTGAAAGCAGTATGTATGCAGAATGCAAATACTTTGATATATTTGCCCTCTGAAGTACGTTGCCCTCCATCCCTGTCTGTACCAGTGCGGCTCATTTAGATGGCAACTGCCTGGGTACCTCAGTGCATCCCTGCTCTGTTGGGAGCCTGTGCCAGGCAGCCCAGATGTGATGTGAGGTTTTGTTCAGCAGTCAGACAAAACTAAATGTGCGGAAGCTGTCATGTCCATCAGCAAGTTAAAGCATTTTGATGAACCTATTGCTCAGCTTTGCTCCTCCCCTTTTTTTTAAAAAAAAAAAGTGTTTTAACTTCAGCATAGGTTTGATTCAGGCTTTTTTGTTGCATAATTGGCACTGGCTAAACAGGACATCACCTTCTGATAAATTTGACTTTCAGATTGGTGGCTTCCAGCTCTCCCTGTTCCCGTGGTCTGGCTGTTGCTTACCAGCACTGACTCATTCCCTTTAGGGCGAATGGATCTCTCGGAGGCTCCCTGCAGCCCTCTGCTCGTGTCCTGCTTGAAAAAGGCAGGTAGAGAGGCAGCGATGGCCTCTTTGCTTGCCAGACAGCTATTTCATGTTACTCCTGCATTAAAAACACAGACAGATAGTTATTGCCGGGCATGCTGCTGACTGGATGCTGCCTGGTTGAACTGAAGCTGCTATTTAATTTTTGTGCGGGGCAGAAAAAAAGAAAAGATTTCATTAAATCTAGAACTAACTGAAAAGTTTCCACAAATGTGATCTGAAAATCAACTTGTAGGAAAACAGCTGTTCTAAAACAAGCAGTTCCTCTGCAGTTCTGGAGATTCAAACATTCCAGCATTAATGGGGAAAAATAAAACCAAACAAACCATCCATATAATCTGGAACAAAAAAAAATAGGTTTCAATAAATCTTATAAGGAGTCTTATGTGTGTACTTTAAATGGGATATCTATTGTGAAAATGTTGGTCAGAACACTACTCCATCTCCCCAAATAAATTATTTTTGTTAGCAATAGGGTCTCCTAGACAAACAGTAAATACATTTTTATGATGAAAAATGGGAGATGGTGTATGTACTAACAAATATCAGCACGTGGTAGCAATAATCAGAGAAGCGGAAAGCTTGGAAATAAACAAACACGCTGTCTCTGTTGGCACAGGGATAACCCTGGAGAATGCCAAGGCCAGAGCCTGCAAACATAAGAAAGTATAATTAATTGTCCTTAAATGAACCTACCAAGCAAAAATAACCCTTTTAAAGTCAACTCTCAACTTTGTGTCTTTTTATATTAAAGCCTCTCCATGTGCCAAAGTTTTTAATATTCTATAATGTGCTTATTTACACTTCAGTGCATGTTTAGTGTAAAGAATTAACATACAGTGTATAGCTGTATTGGACATCTGTGTCACTCTTGGGCTTTGATGCTTTTCTAGCAGTAATACAAAATTATTTCTCAAAATGGCTGAGAAGTGATGTTTCGGAACAAAGTCTTGGTGGTGTTTGAGGGTCACTTAGCAGCTATCTATATTAAATCACTCCCTTGTATTATTTAGAAGAGACTTTCTCTTCCTTCCAGTGGTTCCTGTGCCCACATTGATGTAAAGAGCTCTTGTGGCAGGAAAGTGTTATTGCCCTCCACCCTCCTGTAAAGCTCTGTGCTGATGAACTTCTATTGCGAACAGAGGGCTAAATAAATGAGAAAAAGAGCTTTCATGAAAGTCCTAAATTTCCTTCTGTGACTTAATATAATTCCCAGTGGTTACTGGCTTCGGGGTGACTTGCAGAAGTTCGGGACCTGGAGTGTGCAGGAAGCCACAAACTCATTATCAATACTTGATATAAGTTTGGAGTGTATCCTGCTTGGACAGTGTAATTCATGTCCAAATTTCTGAAGAGAGCACAGAATGAGTGTTTGCATTTTATAGTGTATAAAATAACTTAGCTGTAACATAGTATAGGAGATGGCAAAAAGATTGCTTATCAGGATCAGCTTTAGATACAATTTCCATTACAGTTCAGGGATATGTAGAAGTAGTGCCTTTTTAAGTGTTTTTTTTGGTTTGTTTTGTGGTTTTTTTTTTTTGTGTAGGTAAACTTTAAAGAACTACAAATTGCGGAAATAATGTTGGAGGTCAGAATCACAGGCAGAAATTCAGTCGCAATCTTGGGGAATATTGCAATACAGATCTAGAGTAAATATAAACAAAGTTATTTTGAGTGGATGAGAGAAATTTGGGAGTGATTAATACTGAGATTTTGAGATAATTGAGATTTGACAGCGTATTTGAGTGGAACTGAATATGAATTTGAAGCAAGTACACTGAAGGCAGAATATGCCACCTGCTGTGGAGGGTGTTGTGATGTGTGGGGTTTTTTTTTCTGGTTTTTTTTTTTTTTTTTATTCAAAGAAGTGTTGTTNTTGTTTGTTGTTTTTTTTTTTAATAAAAAGAATGTCTGTCTGGGATTCTTTTGTCTGCAATACTCCCCTCAGCACTGAACATTAATTTGTCGCTCTCAGGAGTAAGTTGTGGTACCTATGAGTACCTAAAAGTATCAATTTCTCCACTTTTTGAGCAAAGGTTTGCAATACCCAAGTATATCTAGCTTCTGGACCTGTAACTGAGAATGGAGCTGTGAAAGGGAGAGCACCTCTTGGAGGAAAGGAAGGGGAAAAAGGGAGAATT
The DNA here is from genome assembly GCA_013400375.1 of Thinocorus orbignyianus. Lineage (NCBI taxonomy): Eukaryota > Metazoa > Chordata > Aves > Ciconiiformes > Thinocoridae > Thinocorus > Thinocorus orbignyianus. The sequence continues at coordinate 525,626 of VXBW01007374.1, read as the reverse complement.
ATTTAGTGTGCACTGAGAGTAATAGAATGAGATTAAAACAAGAGAATAATTTACTTTGAGCATTAGGAGAAATCTTACAGGGAACCCATGAGGTTGTAGATCTGTGTCCCAAAGGAAATGGTGGAAAGCATTGCCTGAGTAATTTTAATTTAGACAGAACAAAATAATTTACTATCTTCTGTTGAGGGTGGGGAAGGAGTACTGTGGTCTGAGAGAAGAAACTGAATAATCCACTGTAGGCTTTTATCCTCTCAATTTCTAACTTTGTTGTAGTGTTGTTGAAGAGGGAGAGGAGGAGATACTAAGGAAAAAAGAGGATGTTCTATTTAAACATAAGTGTAAGGGATGTTAACGCAAAATAATGTTTCCCAACCATTTTTAATTCATCTGATTAAGTCTCTGTTGTGTCTGTTTAAATACCAGCAGCATTATAGTCAAGATAGCATCGTGTCCCCCTCCAAATTCTTCCTCTGCTCCCCCCCCAAATCTGTGTTCAGACCTGATCTAACCTGAGAGCAAATAAGGAGTGCAGTATTTAAAACAAACAAAAACCACCTCAACTACAAGTGGGGTGATTTGTAGGTGCTAAAGTAGTCCATAATGTACAAGTCAGAGAGAGGAGGAGTGTTAAGCATTTGATGTCTTATTTCTGGATCAAAGTTCCTAAAAGATTCCGTGTGAGTTGTTGAAGCTTTGGCAGGTGTTGTTAGCCTGGAGCAGGGCAGTGGATATAAGTTGAGGCCCTGGATGTAACATCCAGAAGGGCTTTAGAAAGTCCCATTTGCAGCTGAAATCAGTGCTGCTGTGTTTCTTGCATGTTGTGGGATTGATGCAAATTTCTGAGGACCCTGAAAATCCCTAGTTGTTTCTGATGGGGCGTATGGAGTTAATGTTGTATCTTCCCTTAACCTCTCCTTAAATCCCTAAAACAGGAAGGGTTGAGCAGTGCTGGGAGATGTGGTGGTGGTGGGGATCTGTGAATGTTTGTGAAGCAACAGAAATTCTATAGCTGTAGAGAAATTCAAGAGGAAATTAATAATTCTCTCTGTGGAGATCAGTTTGCATAGCATGCAGTGAATTATGCATAGGGCCATGGAGCTAACAATGAGAATAAAACAAAATATTGAATAGCTGCTCTTTCAGTAAGTGCCATCCATCTTTTGCATGGAACAACAAAAGGTCCCTTGGCAGAAAAGAGTATGTGATCAGGCAATTTTTTAATTCAAATGTACAGGAGGATTGATATAGGGTTGTGGACAGCCTTCTGCTAGATCAATTAATACCCATCAGAAAGCTTGATTATCTGTTTTATTTATTGTGTTTGTTGACAATATTGCTTGTGTTAGGGAAGTCCATCACCAGTAAGAGTTGGACAGTAGTTTAGAGGCTTCTCTTTTTTGACTACACAAGTGTAGTGGTGAGGGGATTTTGTCCACTGCTTTGCAGTCATGAGTGGCTCTGTGTAACTGTGCAATACCCTGCCTCTTCTTTTCTTGTGCAATATCACCCCAAGAATCAAAGTAGGCACAGGAGCAGAAGTTGGGATGCTTGGGTGGAGTGAGCTGTGCAAACAACTCCTCTGTGTGGTGATCGTGGAGGTTTATGTGGAATTGTATCGTGGCTTAGACTGGACCTGAAAGCAGAGAGTTGGACTATAATGAATTGGGAACTGAGGCTTTATGATTACTTGTCCCTAAATGTTTGCCACATGATGCTTCATGGTGTGCTCATTTTATATTCCTTGTTTGAATCAAAATCAGCATCATGTATGCAATTAAGGTCATCCTCTGCTTTGTTCACTTGAACTGAAATAGCGGAGAGCTGGGTGGGGAAAACAGTGCTGTTGCAACTAAATTAAATAATTGATCATTTGAATCCCATTAAAGAAAAAAAGGAGGTGAGAAAGTGTGATGTTATTTATCAGTCAACTTGAGGGAATTAATCTTTTCTGAAAACTATTTTCAGTTTCATTCTTTTGTTATTGTTCTCAGTATTTACGTTATTGTAGTGCTAAAGAGAGCAAATACTGAGTTTCTGCAAAACTTTATCCTTTTCCTTTAAACCCTCAGGCTTCTAATTAACTTTCCTTACTCTGCTCTTTTCTTTTGCCAGCCATATATAGTGGCCTTTTGTTCCTCCAGTGTGTTTCCTGTAGTGCCCATCAGTGTTGTTAGGTGAGATTCTAGGAATTAATTGTGATGTGAGAGCAGGTGTGTGGGGCTGTGTGTTCACAGCATATGCCTAAAATATGTAGTTCTGCTCTTGTTCTGAGGCCGTAAAGGTCAGTGGGTTTCTTCAGGAATCCTCTCTAAATTCTCCACTGCAACCAGCTCTCTGCTAAGAGGTAAGAATCCTAGAACTACAGAATTGTCTAGGTTGGAAGGGACCTTTGAGATCATCTAGTCCAACCATCAACCTAACTTTAATAAAAGAACAACAACCCATCACAAAGTAAGAAAAATTCAGCAGTCAAAAATGTTCTAGTAGAGCCTCTTCTAAGAGGGTTTTTCTTAGTTTTCTGTCTTAAAAACTAGATGCCATATGTGTTTGATAGAAGGAAGTGCTATGGTGGCTTTATGCCTTTGCTAAGTACAAGGAGGAGAGCCCTAGTGAAGGGGATCTAGTGTTGTTGGGCTCCCATCAGCTCCTGGGTTGTTTTTTTCTAAGGCTGGTCTTGAAGCTTATCCCAACCAGTGTGGACATGATGCAGACCTGCCCCCTGCTGCTGCCTGTTAAAGCCGTCTTCTGCCCAGAATGCACACGAAGGATCTCACTGTCATGCAACAAGCTTGTAGTAGGTCACCAAAAGCTGGGTGAAGTGTGGTGGGATTAATAAATTTGCTTCTTAATGCCATGGATTTAGTTTCTACTGGCATATCTAATTCATGCAGGAAGGAAAGGCTGCCATTTTTCAGGATATCTGCTTGCATCAGAACAGTGACCTAGTTAATTGTTCAGAAATAGATGACACTTAAAATTTTTCTTTTATGGGAACTCAGGACAAGACAGAAGTGTGGAAACTTAAGCTGCAGTTTATTGATGGTATGTGTCCATATGACCTAGCAATGAAATAGCAGGAGGTAACGGGAGTGGGAATAATGTATTCAAGCTGATGCTTGTGTAGGACTTGACCTTGGCTTGCTCTTCTCCCTTCCTTCCACTTTATTTACTTTCTCTTTAAAACATTACAGACAAAGAATTCCTTGTTGTATTCAATACTGTTCCCCAGGATACCTCTCTTCAGATAATAACTTTGATGCCAAAGATGTTACAGAGGAGGAAAATGTTTATATTGCGTTTTGTTGCAAGGCAAATGGAGTATGAGAACATTATCTGTAATATATGTATAATTACACAAGGGAAATTATTTTAAAGGAAATGTATTCTGAGATGAACATGATTCAAGGTCTTCCCCTCCCCCAGTCCTTTATGATACTTCACTGTTAATTAATCTTTTAGAAGTAAGTATATTGCAGCCCTCTCTGTCCTCCCGGTCTTCCAGGAGAACTGAAGAGCTCTGACTCGCTGTGCCTTACATTTTTGTCATCTCACAGGTGAAAATGAAACCTTGCCCTTTTTAGCTAACTTTAGCTTTCCTTGATGACAATGCAGCCTATTGAATGTTGTACTGAAATCACGCAAATTGTGAGAGAAGCCTGCTCCCTTCATAATGCTTTTTATACTCGCAGGAGTTTCTGCATTGAGAGACACTCAGGCAGGGAATAGATGAATATTTTGTATTGCTTAGAATTGGGGATTTGGGATTTCAAGGCTCAGGTCTTCTGTTCCAACTCTGTCTCCATCTTGTTTTATAACCCTGGACAAGTTAATTTTTCCATGTCTCAATTAAGTCTATTGTAAATGGCGTATGTGTTTCTTCTCTATCTCACTGGAGTCTGGGGAATCTTAATTAGCACTTGTGAAATACTGCCTTCCATCAGGACATCTCAAAGTATGAGTGCAGTGTGCTTTCAGGCTGGCTCCCCTCGTGCCCAACACTATCAAATGATACCTTCTCTAGAAGGTTTGATAAGATCTTGACTGCCATCCATGAACATACATTGAATGAAATCACAGCTGCATGTGTTTTTCACTTTCCAAAAGTTTCTTATGAACAGAAAGCCGCCATATGCAGCTCTTTTCTTGCAGGAAGAAGCAGCAGTCTTCCACTAACCAGTTGAAATGAAAACTGGTGGTTCCACCCCTCTGTGTAAAGTGCGGGGGGGAAAGCTGTCTGGCAGAATTTATTTTAGAGTATGACAGTTTTCTGTGTTAAACTGTCCTGCTCTTTTTGCCCTTTGTAGACAAAGTGTAGAGGTCAGGGTTAGAGAGGAAACTGTACTTTCCTTGTAGAGCCCTGGATGCAAGACAAGTGAGATAAATAATGGTTTATTTTGGGGTTATGGGGAGAAAGTGGCTGTAATTGTCTTTAGGGAGCAGCTTTGGGTTAGGGACTGTGTGCAGTCTTTCTAACAAGAAATTGAAGAGGCTTACTGGGGAACGTGGGTGTCTTATTCCCCTAGAATAAGTCTTGTGCTTCAACAGGCAAAAGCAAACTCCTGTAAGTGAGCCCCTGACCCGAGGGCATTTCCGTGTGTGTTGCTCATGCTCCTTCTCTCCTTGCAGCTGGTCTGACTTGTGTTATGAACAGCCTCAGGGAGCCTTGTGTATTGGACTAGTGCCCGAACAAGCAGTGGAGCACAGTCACATTGCTTTTGCTTTTGCGGGGTAAATGCCTGGGGATGTCTCCATTGTAAGTGGATTCTGGAACCTGCCTTTTCAGAAGGTGCTCTGTGGCAAGTGATGGACGCATTGAGGCAGGGCAGGCATTGATTTTCACACAGCTGACAAGTATGACGATGTGATAGTAAATACACAAATGCTGGGAAGTGAAAGAGGTTTAGGGTTTTTTCCATTTGAGAGGTTGTTAAGAATTGATTTTGAGGTGAGACCGCCTTTTTCTTTTGTGACTGATTTATGTTTATGTTGTAGTCGAGAAAAAGTTTAATGTGCTTCTTTTGGGTTAGGGGCACTTATAATGGACCTGGTTCATTCTTTTTGATTTTCGTCATAGAATGACAAGTTTGAGGGGTGAAGCACAATGCTATGCATATAAGTTGTTGTTTTTTCCTTGTGAGTAAACAAAGCATTTAATCTGATTTCTGAGCCTCCTTCCACAACCTCTCCTTGCCCTCAGATCAAGCAGAAGTAGCTCCTCTTACTTTTGTCACACGTGTTTTATTGAACAGTGAAGATGTCTCCAGCTTAAAATGCCTAAAAGGATACTTTCCACCTTGATCTGTAGTTGTTCAAGAATGTAGAGTATGCAACTGTTAAATGGCATTGATGTGTTGGAACTGAATTGTAGAGGTTGAGGTGAGGCAGAACCTCTAGAGATGGTCTGTTCCAATATCTGCTCAATGCAGGATCACTACCTCCAGCTGGTTACTCACAGCTGAGTTCAAGTAGGTTCTGAATATATTTAAAGATGGAGACCCACAGCCTCTCTGGGCAACTTGTTCCAATGTTTGACCACCTTCACAGCAGAAAAGCTTTTATTCTCAAGCTTAAATAGAATTTCTTAAATTTCAATGCATGTCCCTTCATTGGATGCCACTGAGAGGAGTCTGGCTTTATCTTCTTTACTGCTTCCCATCAGGTATTTATAGACGGTGATGAGATGCCTGGGAGCCTTCCTGAGGCTGAGCTTTTCCAACCCCTCCTTGTATGTTGCATGTTCCAACACCTCAATCAGATCTGCACCAGTGGGTCTGGTGCACATGTTTTCACTCCTCCTGCATGAATCAGTGCAACCCTAATGCAATACCTGTCCGGATCTGCACGTTTTGCCTGTCTGTGTATTTTTACACAAGTATCTATTTTAAGGTTTATTTTTTTGGAGAGAGCTGATACATAGGGCAGGATTTCCCAGATGGTTCTCGTTTGATTAAATTTCAGTTTGTGCTTCATCAAATATTTGGCTTTGCTGAATAAATTGGTATATTATATTAGTTCATCTTGATTTACTATCTCAGTGTGTCCACCAGGTACAGAAAGGTAATAATCAGTATGCCAGTTGCTGTTAGACTTTCATTTAAGGAAGAGCTAATTCTGTTTTGAGACAAAGTGCAAGAGAGGAGAGGGATTTGTAGGTAAAATACTGATTTACCTAGAACATTTTCTGCTAGAAGCTGAGTTTCTTTTTATGGCATCTTAAACAATTTGGGTCTTTTGGAGACCTGAAAAGACTGCTAGGACTCAGACCTCCTAAAAATTTGGAGGTAATCTCCACTGTCCAGATGGCTTAGGTTTGTAGAACTGAACTTAGAGTGTGCTCAAACTCTGTAAATCAGAAAACAGAGACAATTTATCTCCTATGGTATGTTGAATGAGTTGTGGCTGTTCCCAGTCGTCTTGGTTTGAGGTAAAACAACCAATTTTGACTTAGACCCTTCTATTGGCAGTGGTGCTACAAAGGAATGTTGCTTATTGATATCTCCAAACCTGTTGGAAATACCATTTTCTGCCAACACTATATTGTAGACTAACTTTTGCATCTGTTCGCATGTTAAATAAAACAGTATAACAGTCTTTGTAGGAAAAAAAAGGAGGGCTATTTCATTGTTGGAATTGAACATGATTAGAGGAAGCTCTCTGAAGATTTCTACTCTTTATTGTGGATGTGAGCTGTCTGCCCAAACCCCTCTCAGTTTTATCTGGCCGAGGGTTGTCCACTCTATGTTTGAGCACGGCTCTGCTGATACTTCTAGTTCCCATTACAGGACTGATAATACTGCTGTTCTGCCTGCTCAGACCAGTCTTAATAAATGCAAAATATGACTGTGATGACTTGTTTGCAGTAGTCTGTAAACTGCAAGCACTGCAAGTAGTCTTTGAAACACAGGTCATAGTATTTTAAATGCATGCATTGAACAAGGTAAGAGAAGGCTCCTCAGGAGAGGGCAAGCCTCTGCTTTAAGCTCCTGCTGCTTCAGCGAGGACAGGTGATGGCATTTATGTAAGCTTTTTGCACATAACACAGGATCAATAGCCTCTCTTCCCCTGAGTCTGAATGAACTCCTGGTTTGTGATGATTCTTGTCTGGATCAGCAGTGGTTGTACAGGCTCCTCTCTGGCTCTAGAGAGGCTTCGGTTGGACTCTGAGTGCTCACAAGGTAACAGCCACTGCTGGACCAGAGTTGGACTCAGGAGCATCTTTAAAATNATTTGTTTTGTGTGGTGGTTTGTTTTCGGGTTTTTTTAGTGTGTGTATGGTTGGACTTGATCTCAGAAGTCACTTCCAGCTATGAAGACTCTGTGATTCTGTAAAAGACACGAGACTCCTCAGATAATGGATGTTTCCCAGTCATAATGTCCTATCTTCTACTCGGAACTGGGAGAACTCCACAACATTAGCCCGAACCGTGGGAACTTCATACCAGTCTGGGCAGAGAAGGGAATAAACTTGCTGTATCCATGTAAGATAAGATCCTGGCTAGCTTAAGGATCTGTAAATGTGTACACATCTTGCTCCTTCCTTATGGCCCATCACACCTGTGTTGGGGAGTGGGTAACCTATTAATACAGGGCTATAGGGTGCAGCTAGCAGATCTGCATTAAACTTCATTTTTGTAGCACTGATCTTTTGTGAACTTACACAACTGAGCTGGCTGGTGCTTCCTCCTGGCTGCTCAGCATGGCCTTGAGCACAAGGGAACTGACTGGGTTGCAAAATGCTGAGCTCAGCAGTTTAACTGCTGGCCTTCAAATTTGACTTGTGGATGGAGCAAATTGCCTTCAGTTTGGGTCATTGGCCAAGAGAGTTTCCCTCTATGGGAGAAAACCTACAAATGTCTGTGTAATGTTATCTTCACATGATTAAATTACCGGTAATATTGGCTATTAGTCTTGTTTAGAAGCAATGAAAGGGAAGGACAGTACCAAAGAAGTACAAGTTGGAAAGTGCAAGGGAACTTGAGAAGTTCCAGAGGAGGAAGGAGTGAACAAAGACAGCAGAAGTGGGTTGTGCTGAGTCCAGGCAAATATGTAAGCAGATGTAAAAAAAGGGACTGTGTGCTTTGTTGTTGTTGCTGGGAGTATTTTTGTTGTTGTTTTCTTGATTTTATTTTAGAGCATCCCAGGCCATGCTCTGCTTTGTATGCCTTCCTAAAGAACCTGCTACTAGGTGCAGGAAAGCCAGGACTTCCTAATCTTTAAGAAACTACGGGAGGACCTGAGCTGCTGTTAGTCTGCTTAGTGTCTTGCTGTTCCATAGATGATTTAGGAGTTCTCCCTGCAAAGGCATGCTGCAAGAAATATTTTTTTCCAGCCTTGAAAGAAAATTCCTTTCCTCAGTGGAAAATAGGAGGTGGAGGCAAAGGTAGTGCTGAGTAGGTCTCTCTCCTGAACATGTGTTGAAAGCTGCCCCAGTTTTCTACCTTCTGTTTTGAGCACTGTTTGGGTGGGAAGTGGATATCAGTCATGCTGATAAATGGCCCAGGACTGAATTACTCTGTAAAGCCACTTCAGGTAGTCCTTTGATGTGATGGGTAAAAGGAAGGAGGCAGATGGAAAATCATTAGGTTGTAAAAATGAGAGGAGTAGGGCAAGAATGGGGAAAAACACAATGTGGGGGATGTTTCGGGTCAGCTGAAAACTGATTACTCTTATTCCTGCTTTTTCTGTTACTCTGGATGTTCTGAATTGTTATATGGAGAAAGCAGGGCTCCTTTGGTCCCTACACTGAGGGCAAGTACTCCAGCCCTGACTGTCCTGATGGCTCCGCTGTACTCCCTTTCCCCTGTCCTCTGATCCCTCCCTTACCTGAGGCTGTAACCTCCATCCTAGTTCAGATGGATCCTGGTCAGGATGGCAGATCTGCTGGTGGAGATGCTGTTGCTTCTGTCAGACAGACAGAGGGTCCCTGGGGGTGTAAGAACCGAAGCTCTGTCTGGGCCACCAGCTGTGCAGCTGTGTTCAATGGAACCACAACCAATATTTCTGCCCAGTGGGATGCTGAGGTCTCATTCTGATTGTCTTCTTGAAAAGTAGACCCTGAAAAGGAGCTGTGATACCAGGTAGTTACCAAAGTTCTTCTAGTAAGCTGGTATTTCAGGGGTCTAGTTGCAAAACCTCTTAAGATAATTTTGGGGATTTTTCTGTTCTCTTAATGCAAAATTCAGACGTGTTGCCTTGTTTAGTGTCCCTATTGTGTCCTACCACCAAAACTGTAACGAGATCAGTTTTTAAAAACTGACTGTTAAATACGTGCATCCTGCTTTTTTTTGTCTGCTCTGAAGAATTTTATCAGCTGTTCAGGATTTCTTGGACAGAACTGTTTTTACAGTAATAATGCAGTGGATAAACCAGAAACATCTTAGAGTGCGTGGGAAGACAGGGAAAAACCTGTGACTTTTACTCTATTCTTGGAGCACCGCTTAATTTTTCTGTTGGAAACTCAAGTTTTATATTATAGGAGGCTGAAATTGAGATCTTTTTTACAGCTGAGGAAAATCTTGATCGATACTCAATAGTTGAGGAGCTTTCTTCAGCAGACAACCTGGAAACTCTTTTTTGCTTCAATTCAGAGCAAAACATTACTTTGCACTGAACAATTAAAATCTATTGATTTTTAACTTGGAGGTATTAAAGTAAGGAAGTTAATGCCAGCTTCTAAATTGCTTTCTCTTAGTGCTGCTTTGTCATACAGATAAAGCCTTGCATATATAGCAGGCTACTCCTTTTTTCTTTTTAGTTTTTTTCTTCTCTCCCCCAGCACCTTCCTCCAAATCTTTTAAAATGTCTGGGCTGAGCAGTAGATAGGAACAGACTGGTGCTTGTCAGAATCACTAATAGGTACCTGTTTGCATATGCAGAAGTATTTCTGAATTTGGTAGTAAGAGAAGTGCTTCTGTGAAGCCTCTACTGGCTTTGGAAATCTGATGAACTCCAAAAGTTAAGCTTTGTCGTGTTCCTCTGTTCTATATCCACCCTGTCCCAGCCATGTGGATTTTCTACTGTGGCAAAAAATACCAAGTTGTAAATCTTATTCCGTATCAGAAGTTGAGTCAAGTGACACTCTTGGGGTTTCTCTTCTGAATCGATCAACATTAATCTGCACAAAAATTCTCCACACAAATTAGTGATCCCTGCTGAGAAAATGAAGCTGGGAATCCCTCCCTGCTCTGCTCCAGCAAAGCTGTGTGGTCTTCTGAACTAAGCTAGTTTCTCCTTTTGAGGACATAAAATATTTGAACAAATTTTTTGGTTTAGGGTTGATTTCTTCTCCACTCCAACCCCTAATTTTAAGGCTTAAAACTCAAAATAATGTAGTTGCTTGTGATTTAAGCAATTGTTGCTCTTGAGTTTTGACTCTTAATGCTGCAGACAGGTTTTCTGTATCTTTGTTTTGCAACTACAAAGGTAGAAGAGTGTGTGTGTGTGTATGTACACACGTTTGTGCGCATAGTCCAGTGCAGAAGAGGGGACAGAGACTTCTGGGGAGGCCTTGAAGAGAGTTCTCATAATTCTAACGAAGCTTCAAAGTTAATTAGTAATCCCCTAAGTATTTGTGTTTAATTCCTTTGCTATTAGTTATTAAAGGTAAATTACAGTGCTAAAAAAGAGTCTGTGGAGATGTTCAAAACCTGCCTGGACACGTTCCTGTGCAACCTGCTCTAGGAGGACCTGCTTTGGCAGAGGGATGGACTTGGATAATCTCCAGAGGTCCTGTCCAACCCTATAGCATTCTGTGAAAGATTGTAATCTACATATATGGACCAAAGTGTCTTCTCAGGTATGGCATTTTCCAGTAAAGCGAGATGGATGCTTGAGAAAAGGCTTGGGGTGGGGACAGAGTTGATAGATTAATTTTTAGACTGAAAACCGTATCTGTCTTTCTGTTCTATCTTGCTTTCATTGCTGCAGCTCACAGGTAAAACACTAGCAGCTGAATTTTGGATGTGACTTCAGCCATACAGAGGAGAAGTGAAGATGTTCTTGGAATTTCTTTGAAGTTTTGCATGTTAACAACTGAGCAGCTGTGCTCAAGGGGCTGCTTGAAAGCCCATCAGAATACATGGGAAGGCTCCTGTTGACTCATTGGAGCTGACCCACAACCATTGCCTACTTGCAGCTTTGTTGAAACAGATGAGTCCTGGCAATTTTTGAGCCATCTTTCTTCTTGTGATCTTCTTTTGTGAGCATGATATCTTTGTTTGCAGACCTTAGACAGGGTTATTACTGCCAGTTCAGCTGACAGACAAGGCACTCCTAGGAGGTGAAGGTGTTTAGTTCAAGTCCCAACAGGGAAAGAGACCTTATGCCGCTTTGATTGCGAATCCTCACACTCTGTCAATATTTGATGGTTCTACTTCTCATCTGTTGGAATATTGCCCTTCTCAGAAAAGCAAACATTTGCTCTTCCCTCGTTTCAACATTGGGCTGCGAGAGAAAGGTGGTGATTACTGCTTCATACCAAGTCCCTAAAATGCATCTAACTGCTGCTGATTTTATTTTTTTTTTTAAATGCCAACTTGTTTTTCTGCTTGGATTGCTGAAAATAATGTGTGTACGTGTAACTGCTCTGTAACAAATGCAGATGGAGGCCCTGACTAACTGTGAGGGTTTGGGAGTACCTTGGCCCAGTATTAAAAGGATTAATCATATATGTGAAGCTATGCATTGTAGTTTTACTTTTGCTGAACATAAAGCTTATCTGGCACCTACAATATTGTATTTGGGCTGATGTCCAAAAATAAAAAATGGTCAATAACGATTGCCAACTACCCTGGCAAGAAACCAATTATCCCATTCTGTTTTCATCCCTCTGTGCACATGTCAATAAATAATCACTCAGCCATGATCCTAATCAACGTTCTCTCTGATTAAACATATGTGTCCTGAAAAGCTTCTAAACTGTAAGTGATGACAAACATCAAAATGCCTCTACTTGTTTGTATTTCTTTCGATCTGTTAAAATACCTATTAAGGCCTTAAGTTGTTCGACCATACTTAATGTATACTATGGAAAACCAGTTACATGTTACAGTGACTGATCCCTATTGACAAACTAATACCCGTGCATTGTATGAACTCTGTAAGAGCTCTAGGAAAGTGTCTCAGCACTAAATAATGGGATGCTGTGCTGCAAGTAACTGTGCTTCTGTCTGTTTTTTAGAACTGTTCAACTTTGAAAGTTGTACAAAGTGACTTTGTAGTTGTTCTTGTTTGCGAGAAGACTTATAATAAGCTGTTCTGCATGCAAATTTTGCATCCTCAAGACTAAGATAAATCCAAGATGAAAAGAATTACTTCATAAAGAGTAGATACAGTCAGTAGTAGATGTTGATAGACGTGAGTGATTTTTAAAGACTGAGGGGTGGTTTTAGGGGTGGTTGGGAAGGCAGCACATTCCCAGCATTGCCTGTAGGTGCCCCAACCCACAACCATGCTGTGCTTGAAAATAATGGTCACTTTGGTCCATACCAGAGCTGCAGCAGGCAGCATCAAATTGGCTCTTGGACTCTGCAATAGAGAGCACTTCAAAACAAAGGTGCTATTTGTGTTTCTCAGTGTTCTTGCCCTGTACTCTTGGAATAAAAAAAAAAAAAGCAGTTGTAGAGAAAACCATGTGGGTGCTTCTGGGGCCCCTCTGCAATGTCAGTGTGTTCACCATTGCTGTAAATGTCATGTTGTGATGTCAAGTATTGTGTGATGCATCTTTATTTATTTATATAGGTATATATTCTTTTCCTGCTGGGAGTCAAGGATGTTCTTTACGTAAATACTTTCTCTCCAGCTGTATGAGGTATTTGCTCATGTAGGTTGACATTAACACTTGATTCTCTTAGGGGATAGCCCTTTATATAAATACTGCTTGGAATTTATACTGTGAGTCTCAATAACTGTTTCACTGATTTATTGTTGAGTTGTTTAGTGTTACAGCTCAGAAAAAAGATAGATCAAACAACTTCAATAACATCAGTTTGTCATTTGATGGCATTTTTTCCTTTGAATGGTCAAGAGCAGATGTTCTTTTAGTTTAGGAGTCCACATGCAGATGTTGGAAGAGCAGGCACCACTGATCACTGCTGGAGTAAGAGACTGGGGTTCCCTAAGGCAGAGAATGAAGTTTGCCAGAAGCACAGTTTAATGTTAAATGTAAATGCAGGGCTGCAGATGGCATCTTCAGGTTTAGAGCATGTGAATTCAAGCTGCTGCTGTTGATAGTTTTAAATTGTCTTCCAACATGCAGAAGCTGAAGCTGCACAAATTGGACCTTGAGTTTTCCTTTGTTTTGAGGAGAACAGATTGCTCGTTTTATAACTGACAGAGTTTTGCACTGAAAAAAGAACAAATACTTGCAAAGTTTACAGGTGTAAGGTGCCTTGGCTGTGACACACTTTTCTTGTCCTACTGTTTTGTTTACCTGATCCCTGGCAGTTGTATTTCGTGCATCAGTAATCACTTAATTTGTAATGAATCTGCACTTCTATGAACTTTTGGTGCCTGGTTTTCTACCAAAAAAAACCCCTTTCCTTTAAAAAAAAAAAAATCCTGCTTCCTATTGACTCTCCCAGGGTGGGGGAACGTTAAATGATGGTATTCTAATTATGCTTTCAGTTTGTCATTTTTTTAAGTTGTTGCTCTAGTTGGTAGTAACTGATTCATCCAGTTGACAAGCTGAGAGAGCTGGGACTGTTCAGCCTGGAGAAGAGAAGGCTCCGGGGAGACCTGAGAGCAGCCTTCCAGGGTCTGAGGGGAGCTCCAGGAGAGCTGGAGAAGGGACTCTTTGTTGGGGAGGGGAGTGACAGGACAAGGGGTGAGGGTTTTAAACTGGAGGAGGGGAGATTTAGATGGGATATTAGGAAGAAGTTCTTTGCTGTGAGGGTGGTGAGGCACTGGAACAGGTTGCCCAGGGAAGCTGTGGATGCCCCATCCCTGGAGGGGGGGGTTCAAGGTCAGGCTGGATGGGGCTTGGAGCAACCTGTTGTGGTGGGAAGTGTCCCTGCCCAGGGCAGCGGGGGTTGGAACTGGATGATCTTTAAGGTCCCTTCCAACTCTAACCATTCTATGATCCCTGTCCCATCTGCATTTTAGGGAGGTATGAGCCACAATATCAGTTTTATCAAGCTAAATATCATAACTTTTATAGGTTTTCGTCATCCCAAGAAAAGCCTTACAATGTCTTGAATCTAGTTAAATCCTTTTCTCTGCTGGAACAAAACCTTAGCTGTTGATGTTTATTTTGCTGTCTTTCCTGGTGCTTCTGTAAATGAGGTATATCCGTAAAAATCAATTATTTGAGATTCTGTAATGTGCTAACTACTGTGCTCTAAAATCGCAGGAAGATAAGGTTTCTATTGCAGATTTTCTAGCCTGACACTCTATTATTTTTGAAGATGGTTTGCTCCAATATATAGTTGTGTTTAGACCTTTATCTCAGTTTTAAGGTAGTTTAGTTTTTGAAGTCAAGCAGGCAGATTTTAAGGAGAGTGGACTTGAATATATAAACTTTATGCAAAGAAAGTAATATTTATCAAATGGTACTTTCAAAGATCATTATGTATATAGTACTTTCTCTGCTCTACTATGGGGATTTTCCTGGTTGGGTGCGTTTCATCTGGAGCTCCTGCCTGTGGTAGAATTTGAGGTTCTTTGGGTATATATGGGATGATTTCCAGATGCTCTGCAGCCTGTTCAGATGGATAGCTTTAACTGAGTTGCTAGACTCTGTGATCATATATATTATACACACAAAATGCATGCTGTCTAGAGCTTCTCAGGCACATTAAACTCGTGGCAAAGGTGCTGTTCAACTAACATTGCCTATGTGTGGTCAATCTAGTGCACTTGTGAGGCTTTGGATGTTACTGTTTGTGCATGACACAGCCTGGGTCATGACATGATTGCCCACACTTCTGTGAAGCTGCATAACCTGAACTTCCATAAAACTTGCATGACTGCTGAAAGAGTTTTAGAGGGGACCAGTGCTGGATCCATGTGAAGGAACCCCATGGTTCCAGCATCTTTTTGAACTTGAGGCACAGTTGAATTCCATCAAGGAAGAAATAACGCATTTAAAATCTATACTCTTTTAGAGAGAAACGTATTTTCTGTGCCTGAAGTCTAAAAACTGGTGTACACATTCGACTTCAGTGCGCAGTTGTTTCCCTTCTTGCAAAAGGGATGTGTAAGGGCACAGATGTCACAGGACAAGTATTAATTCCTTAATACACCAAGAACATATTTAGTTTCTACTGTGTCAATTTCTATAGTAAAGAACTTCTATATAACAGAATTTGAGGAAAAATAATTTGTGGAACTAATTTTTATGGAATCAGTTGGAGAGTTGGTTTTGTGGTTCTGTTAATTAACCCCTTGACAAGAGTTAAATAGTTCAGTAGGAGTTGTTTTCAAATTAAGGTTGACTTTGTTTAAGGAAGATGAGGAAATGGTAATTAAAACCCTCTGTGCTTCTTAAAAGCATAAAGCATATTCATATATTGTCTTCAGGAGCCTGAGTTTTCCAAACCAGATACTGGCCATGCTATGAGACTGGGGAAGCTTTGTCAACTTCAGTAACTTGTCCATTCTAAATTGGCAGAGGCCACGCTGACAGTAATTCCTGTATGTGAGAGTGTGTGTGTTTAGAGGGTTGTGCAAAAAAAGTTTAGGAAGCTTAACTTTTATTACATTGGGGCAAGTTAACAGCAGTTGTCACTACACTGAACATGGAAGAGTGTGTAACGTGAGCATCCTCTGGGCCAAAGGAAACTTGATGGTGCTGTAGATGAGACAATCAATAGAAAAAGAAATATGAAAAGATCAATAATTTCAGATGGCTCTTCTAATTTGGAAAGAGGCACAGCATTGATTTGTAAAATAAGAGTATGGATAAGCAGTTAAAATATGCTGTGTGTACATGTATTAGATAATAATGTGAAATGCCCTCAGCCTCAATCAAAGGCAGATAGTAAATCATCAAACAGTAGCTCACATCCCCTCTGAAGCAGGAGGCTATGAAGCATGCAAATGAACACTGGAATGAACTGTCCATGAGAGAGAAAAATAAAACCCAAAGATATTCTTCATCAATCAGGAAGATGAACATTGTTTGCTCCATGCTGGCTAGTTGTCCTGCACGATGCTACATGAGAATTAAAAATGCTAAAGGATTATATTAAAGGATCAAAGCAAAAAGCAGCACCAGCTACTGTGGACATCGCAAAACTTTTCACAAGTTAATTTAGGCAACTGTTTTGGTGTCAGAAGAATTGTATTATCAAAAAAGTAATTAAAAAAAAAACCCAACAAAAACACACCAATTCTCTGTCTTATGGCACTTCAATAATTCTTCCTCACAGCCTTCTACCACTGTGACTTTAAAAATTGCTGTGTTTCTAGGTATGCATAACAGTTTGAACATGCCATAGGTTCAGGTTTGGGTACGTGTTAAGGTAAGCCAGATGGGGTTTGCCTATGGGGAGGGGGTTATGTGTAATGGGAAGTTATGAACTGCCGTATAAATTTCCTGCTTGGAACACATGATTGAAATTGGGTGTCTGGGACCTGTTGACACGGCACATCGCAGAATAGCTCAGAATTGAATATTGATCTGCAGGTTTTCTGGCAGCCTTCATTTCAGGTAGGCAGTGGCAATTAATTATTAAGAACCATACATGCAGCGGTAATGTTTAGTATTAAAGTCTTTCTTTCACTTAGTGGTTTTTGCTGAGTGTATTCTTTACTTGTTTGGGGAAGACTTGTAACATGAGTGAGAATCAAAAGCTGCAGCTTTATAGTTCTCAGATGCCTTTGCTGCAGTGGTGGAAAGAATGATTGCTCTTTAAAGGGTGGATTTTGGGGAGTGTTTTCTTTTGTCAGAAAAGATGTAAAGTCAGTCTAGGTAGTGACTGCAGCTGTGTATGCTACACAGGTGTATGTTCTGCTAGAGCATCATACAATGATTAGAGTTGAAAGGGACCTGTTTCCACGCCCCCTGCTGTGAGCAGGGACACCTCCCACCAGACCAGGTTGCTCAAAGCCCCATCCAGTGTGTCTGTATTAGAGGGGGGGGAAAACCTCTAGATGCCAAAATCATGTGGGCATAAGGTCTTTCCTGTCTACCCATGTAAGACCAGCCCATATTCAGGTTTAGAAGTTGTACAAGATAAGCATTGTCCTTATGGTTATCACTTAAAGTAACTCAACAAGATAAGCCCTACGTTGGGCTGCTGAGTGAGCTCCTCTGTGCAGACCAAGGAGAGACTTTATAACGCTTTGAGAAGGTGGGAAGCAGCCCGTTGCTGTGGTCTTTGCTAAGCAAAGAGTGATGTTAAGTCCCTGTGAGACTTACTTGAATCTGAACAGAAACTGTATTTGAGAATTTGGAATCCTCTACGCCTCCATGATACAATCAGGAAAGCTAAAACTAAAATAATCTCTCCAAAACAACTTCTGAATAAGCAGTTTTAGTATTTTAGTCTTGCTTCGTATCTAAATGATATCTTGTCAAAGATAATGTTGTTGAGAGATGTTGAAATATTTCAAAAATGCTATTGAACTAAAATGTGAGCAAGATCCAGCCAAGCCATGCTTTAAGTATGTTGTTATGAAAGGTTCAGAGATGTTTCTCTTAGCAAATTTAAAATAATCATTAGAATCCTTCAGCAGATTGCTGTTAATTGGATTGAGAATTAAACAGCTTTGTATGAGTGCAAAGTTAATTAATAGCTCATTACTTTTTAATAAGGCAAATTCATTTGGAAATAAAAGAGATGCTATAGAGTTTTCCACAGATTTGATATGAGATTGGGAGAAAAGACTTATAATGAAGTTGCAAAGATTAGCTGTTGTGGGGGGGGAAATAGAAAGGAATAGAATTATTTCCAGCCTTTCCAGGGGTTCATCCCCTGAGATGCCCTGGGGTGCCTTTTGCTGCTGTGGGGCAGCAGGGACCATCTCCAAACACTTTCTAATGCCTGGGGTTTGGTGCTCTGGAATGGTGAAGCTCTGCAGAACGATAACAGGAGCCTAAGAAACCCAAAAGCATTGTCTAGTGAAGTGGCATCCTTTTTCAAAAGTGCCTCCTACGTATGGAAATCTTTGTGACTTTTTTTCCCTTGGCAAGTATCTACCTTTCCCAGTCTTCCTCACTAGAATGAGCTCACCTTCCGTATGGCTTCCTCCTTCCTCATCTCTGATGCCCTCTGCCCATTTCTATCTGCAGGCAGGCTCTTCTTTTGATGACTTCTAGTCCGTTAAGCTGTTCATACATCTCTTCTGCCTCAAATGTGCTGGTTCAGCTTTATACCAGCAAACTGGGGGAAAAGGACCTGCACCTCAGCCTTTGTGTCTCTACCTGCTTTTATTTACGCCTTGTGAGCTGTGCTGAGGAGATGTTTTGTGCTGGTGATCTGAAAGAGATCTGGAAAGCAACCAGGCTGGCCTTGGTTCCTGAATATCAGAGACAGAGATGATGCCTTCACTGTGTAGTAGAGCTGGAAATGGTGCAGTTTTCGGGTGTGCGCTGTGCTCTTAGCTCAAATCACAGCAAGTGAAACACCTTCTGAAAGTCTGAAGTCATCTTTGTCAATACTTACCTTTACTGGTATTTAATAAGCTTTTATGGAAGAGATCACATTGATCTTGTCAAGGCCTATTATTGTTGTCAAGTGGGTTTATGCATGAACTGTATTAGTTTTCATTAATTTATTAACTGAGTTCTGTATCAGCTGTTCAATTGTTTTACCTAGGACTGATGCCAAGTTGACAACTCTATAGCTGGTCAGGTCATGTAATCTGCCTTCAAAAAACCCATATGTCAATTCAAAACATCTCCACATTCCATTGCACCTCTTCCCCTGGCTGTCGTAGTTTTTGCTTTTTACTCAGTTAAACAAAAGTAATTCATGTAACTTTATCCCACTTTACATCACACACCCTACAGGGGCATTTCTGAAGCTCTTGTGTTCTAGAGCTATGTTTCTTCTCTGATTCCCCATTTGCAGGGGTGAAAATACATGATAGGTATCTTCCTGTGCAGGAAAAGAATTAAAAATTGTCACTTTTATGCATAGTCCCAGAAATCTGGGGTTTTCTATGTTCCTCTCTTTTTTTTTTTTTTTTCCTTTGGCTACAGTTAGAGTGATTTCTCATCATACTGAAATATGATTAATGTTTTGTGCTGTTTATTAAACTTGCTTGTTTTTTAAATAATTGCTTTTTTTCCCCCCCTCCCTCTCTCCCTCCAGTTCAAGTTGAGATATGAGCCCCATGTGCTTTTCTCCCTTCCACCCCTTTTCTCCTCTATAAAATACAACTTTTCACAACAGTGTGAAGTCTGTTGTGATAGCTAATAAAGATATTGTTTCTTGATACCTTGGAAGGG
This sequence comes from Thinocorus orbignyianus, assembly GCA_013400375.1. Lineage (NCBI taxonomy): Eukaryota > Metazoa > Chordata > Aves > Ciconiiformes > Thinocoridae > Thinocorus > Thinocorus orbignyianus. The sequence continues at coordinate 506,233 of VXBW01007374.1, read as the reverse complement.
AAAGAAATCCCCTTTGTGTTCCCTTGACCAGCCGGTTGGTTAACAAGTTACTTTTCGAAGCAATAACTAGAAATGAATAATGGGTGCCAGCTCATTACTCTTTTGGCTTCTTGAACTATGACTTTTGGAAAGATGTAGGAGGTTTGAGACATGGATTAAAAAAAATAGATGGTACCAACTGTGAAAGCTGGGGGGGCCTCACTCAGCATCTTTAGGGAGTGCTACAACTCCAGATAAAAGCTCAGCATTAGCAGTACCTATTTTTAGAGTAAGAACAAGGAAAGTAATTTAAATATTAAGAAGCAGTTTTGTTCCTGAATCAAATAAAGCTTCACTAGAATCCCCCTGCGACTTGTTGTGTCAGTTAAGGAGATCTATGAGCTGATAAATACCTGACCGTGCATTTCTGAGTCTCCATCAGTTCTAATCCTCAGGACTTGCCGTGCTATAGGGATACACCTTGTGTAGATCTATGTGCTGACCACAAAGGTCACCAGTGATCAGTGGTTTTCTCGTGAAATCTCTGCTTTAAAACAATAAATCAGAGAATGCTTAAAGCCATTTTCCATCCCCTCCCTCAGTTAACCTGTTATTAATATTTTGAGAAGTGTTACAGAAATCACTGGGTTAGAAATGTAGTTAAGGATTTCCAGTATTACCTGGAGAGAAGGCAGAGGGGGAAATACCCCAAGCCCCTCTGGGCTCATTTAGAAATAATTAGGTCAGAACAAATGCCTGAACCACTCAGCTGATTTTTCAGCTGTTTCTAGGCTGTGAGGACTTATTTCCAGGATGGAGCACCCCATTCAACTACCTGAAAGGAGGTTGTAGAGAAGTGGGTGTTGGCCTCTTCTCCCAAGGGAATAATGGCAGGACCAGAGGAAACGGTCTGAAGTTGCAGCAGGGGAGGTTTAGATCAGATATTGAGAAGAATGACTTCATTGAGAGGGTGGTCAGGCACTGGCACAGCCTGCCCAGGGAGCTGGCGGAGTCACCATCCCTGGAGGTGTTTTAGAAATGTGTAAAAGTGGCACTTCAGGGCATGCTCTAGTGACTGAGATTGTTAGGTTGGGTGATTTGTTTTGTGGGTTGGGGTTTTTCTTATGTTTCTTCGGTGTGTTTTTTTTTGTGTGTGTGTATGGTTGGACTCAATCTCAGCAGTCCCTTCCAACCATGAAGATTCTGTGATTCTGTTCTATGAGTATTCTCAGCTGGTTTGGGAGTGTTCAGATAAAGTGATAGTCACTTTATCAGTGACCACAACAAAAACTTTGTGTTATTAAATGTTTTGACCAGAGGAGCTGAGTAATTGAACCTGTGTCATTGTAGGCAGATAAGCAACTTGACTTGGAAGGCAGCAGGACTGGGGGATCTGCCTTTAATGTTAGGATTTCACCAGGCTGTGCTCAGCCTTAGTTTACTTGGCAGGGGAAATGCTATGTGCCTTTCCCATTTGCCCATCACTGCCAGCTTTAGAGCTGGAAGAGTTATTATAAATCCTGATGTGATAATCCATTTGTCTATAAATGCTACGTAGTGCCACTACTGTTTTTTTTTCCTATTAAGATGTTTTGCTCCAGTGGTGGGGAGAGATGATAGTTCAAAGATTGAGGATGAACCTTCAAGTATGATTGTCCAATTAGTGCAGGAAAGAATTGAGGGGTTGCATCTTGGGATTAAAAAAGCAAATGTGACCCTGATTAATGCTGCAGGTAATAGCGATGCAGGCACTGAGATGCTGGTTAATGCAGCTCCTACTGCTTCTTTTTTCTTAAGAAAAAAAAACACACCACACCAGACAGAGTGCGCATCGGTATCCCTTTCAGGCTTTCTGAGGCACGAAACCTGGGTTTCTTCTAAAATATAATAATACTAATTCAAAATGTTTTAAAATAAGCTGAACATCCACTGCCATTTTTGATTCAGAATTTTCATTCCAAAGTAAAAGAGCTGGAAATAAAAACGTTTCTGTTCTTCTAATATTGCAAACACAATCACTGGATCTTTAGATGTACTAAAACAGTGGCCTTTAAGAGACAGGAAGTTTGCTCAACATGAGAAACATTTATTTAAATGAAAGACTGAAAACTATTCATTACTGTAGCCACTGCTTATCACTTACTTTTGTCCAGTCAGAGAAAAATCTTGTTTGAGCACTAAGTCATTGCAGAGGCTAAAATAAAAGGCGCAACAGGGTGGATATTTTCAGTTCTTTTCCAGGTCATATATGGCTTGCCTTAAATATCATGGGTATTCCCAAAATTTGGCTGGTTTAAACAGATGCAGTTTAGAGGAGAACTTACTCTTGGTGCACTTTGTGCCATGCCAAGTGTTTGCTGCATCTCGGTTGTTTTGTGGAGCACCTTTTTCCAACAGGCATGTCTGGAAAGGAGCAGCACTGCACTGGACAGTGGGGCAAGGGAAGAAGAAAAATTTGAGAAGATTTGAGGAGGCTACTTCTGCTGCTCTGGGAAAGTGACCTTTGATCAACAATCAATCAGGAAAAAACCCCGAACTAGTTTGAAGGTCTTGGTGTTCTCCCTGTTGATGTAATAGGTTCAAGATCTTCATAAAACTCTGATTTCATGGAGTCTGCTTGGTCCCTCTTAACTCTCTTGGTGCTGTTGGGTGGCTGCATTGGGTGGTCAAGCTTTCTGGGTGTTTGAGAAACGGTCCTGTGCAGCTCAGCAGGGCTTTAGGAGCCTGGGGAGTTCCACCAGCAGCATGATCACCTCTAGCCAAGTCAGGGGTGGGAATGGGGCAGTGATGGTAGTGTTGCTACTTGGTATAACAGCAAGCTAGTATCTTTTTTTTTTTTTGGAGAGTAGGTGGGGATGAGGTGTGGCCTGTCCTGTGTCTTGTTCTTTTTGCTGAGAGCTGACAAGGGAAAAAGTTGAGGCAGTGAGGCTGGCTTTTGCCTTTAGAGAAGATTTAATTGTATGTGAGGAAGTGTGTCAGGAATGGGGCAAAATAGAAATGCAGGTGTGAAACAGTCTGCTCCTGAGCACTGTCTTGGGCAGAACAGCCTGTGATTAAAATCTCTGGTTACTATCCAAATCATCTCTTAATTCAGGAGTCAACAAGATCTTTCCCCTGGTGGTGTGCTTGAAAACCTGGTAATAACTCAAATGACTAAAACAACTTGTTTCTTCTCCTTAGCTGTAGTGTGTCTAGTAGGATCTTTGTAGGATTGGGATTTTTTTTTTTTTTTGCTTAAATGTTTCGTTTCTTTTGTGGTTTTATGATTTGTGAAAAATGTTACAGCGATGCTAAATATGGCTCTTTATACTTCTCAACTTCATTGCAACTCCTGCTAATTATAGCAGGAACTTAATCCACGCAAACTCTCTGAAAAACTTGAGTTGTGGTATTGTAAACTAAAACATTGATCATCCTACAAGCAAACAAACAGAAATTGAAATACCTGATGTTTCTGACAAGGCTATGGAAGAAGACAGCCTAGAGTTGTTTTGAGAGTTGTTTGTTTGTTTGTGGGTTTTTTTTTAAGCTTCAGTCACTTCTGTTACATTTTTAATACATACACAAACCACCAGTCGTGCATGTAAAATGCATTTTGCATTGGTGTGCAGATAGTAACACTGCTTTTATTTACTTTGTTTTTGAAAATGAAATTCTCCTGAAATGTTTTTCAAGAGGAATTGGTAACAAATTTGTAATATGTCTCGCTGCCCAAAGCAAGTGTCTTTTAAGGTGATGAATAGCTGGAAAGATGAAATTTGCACCTTCTGCAGACTATTTTCCACCACTTACCTCCAGATGCGTATAAATCTTTCAACATTTTCCCCTCCAGCAGTGCTGTGAGATATCTCAGTCTTTTATCTGGCATTTTCATTATGCTTCAAGAATGTTCGAGAGCAATTGTATTTTAGATCAGCAAATGTAGCCAGAAGATCGGCTTGGTCACTGGTTTCCTCATAGGTTAGCCTTATCTGCTCTGTATTTCTGATCTTTTTCCTAAAAAACCAACTGGTATTTATTTTAAGATCTTTAAATCTCAGTTAAAGTAAACCAGTCATCATAGATCCACAGGTCACAAACTTCTGCTTACCATTGTATTTGGTCAGTCCTAAAGTGATGTACCAGTTGCAAGACCCAGTTGTCTCTCAGGAGATGCGGGTGACGTCGGACGTCCATTTGACTTGCCCATAGTTTTTGTGGGTTTTGTGTCATGGTACCCACTATAAGTTTAATTTCAATATGAACTAGAAAATAGGAGTTCATAGAACCATGGAATGGTTAGAGTTGGAAGGGACCTTGAAGATCATGGACTTCCAACCCCTTGCTATGGGCAGGGACCCCCCCTGCCACACCAGGTTGCTCCAAGCCCCATCCAGCCTGGCCTTGAACCCCTCCAGGGATGGGGCAGCCACAGCTTCTCTGGGCAACCTGTTTCCAGTGCCTCACCACCCTCATAGCAAAGAATTCCTTCCCCAGATCTCATCTCAGTCTCCCCTCTTTCATTTTAAAACCATTCCCTCTCATCCTATAGCTCCTCTTCCTGATCAAGAATCCCTCCCCAGCTTTCCTGGATCCTCTTTCGGGGCCAGAAGAGGCTCTTAAGATCTCCATGGAGCATTCCCTTCTCTAGGCTGACTTCGAAGGTGTTAAATAGTTCTATGTGCTATGGCAACCTCACAGTCAGCGGGAAACCAAATCTGCGGACAGAAGCTGTCCTCTTCCCATTGGAGCTGAGCAAGTGTCCACAGATACCTTATGGTTGGTATGCAGCTGACAGCTGCTTATAAATCCCATCCCTGTTTCCAGGATTGAGCTGTAAGGTGATGTGTAGGACAAGGCTGAGGGAACAGTGAAGAGTCAGGAAGTTAAATGAATTACTTTTTAAGTTCTGTTCTAGTGTCCTATCAAACCTCCTTTCTGAAAGGGGCAAGTAAGATGAATGCTGCTTTCAAGAAGAGTGATGGCACTGGGGAAGAGACGTTTTGCCTCAAGGAAATACATTTGAATAGGTGCTAGCTTAAGCAACTGAATAATTTATTTTGAGAATAAGGCACAATTTCGTATATTTCAAGTGTAAATTTTTGATTGTCTTATTTACCTGAGTAGTCAGAGGGTTGTTTTTTGTTGGGTTTTTTTTTTTTTGAAGGAATTGAAGGAAACACTGGGGTTTTTGTCCATGTCAGGTAATGTGGCATTAACTCTGTCAAAAGGCTTAATTTATTTCTCCTGTCTATGTACTAGCTAAGCTTGTTTTCACACAAGGGCATTTACAGAAGGAAACATAGCATATATATATGCAGTATTAGGTGTTGTCAGATGTTGATCCCTGATTTTAACCATTTGGCCCAGCCAGTGTGGTGGTCCTGGCTGGAGTGTTGCACCCCTGGGTGAGTCTGAATGCTCTCCAGCCCCATGAGCACCCAACAGCACCTTTTAATAAGTGCTTGGTTGCCCTGGGGCATCTGCTCTGGGGAGAAAGGCTCTGTATGTTGCTGTGAATATTCTGACAGCAGCTTTAAGAAGGCTTTTGTTTGGTTTCAGAAACTTCTGTAGCAAACACTTGTGCCTGTGTGAAGCTTTGGTGTGTTTTAACTTTTGTGGTTGGTGGTTGTTTTTAATTTTTTTTTCCTATAATTTTTGTAGGTACTTGGGAGGGGCATAGCATGAGTGATTTGAAAGCTGCACCTAAAGTTAAAGAACACCAGAATCATAGAAAACTTTGGGTTGGGAGGGACTTTAAATATTGTCTAGTTCCACACCCTGCTCTCTGCATGCACACCTCCCACCAGGCCAGGTTGCTCAAAGCTCCCTCCAGCCTGGCCTCCACCCCCACCAGGGATGGGGCAGCCACAGCTTCTCTGGGCAACCCAAGCCGGGGTCTGACTACCCTCACAGCAAAGAAGTTCTTCCCCAGATCTCATCTCCATCTCTCCTCTTTCAGCTTAAAGCTGTTGCCACTTATCCTATGGCATCCCTCTCCAGCTTTCCTGGAGACCCTTTAGGGACTGGAAGGGGCTTGAAGGTCTCCCCAGAGCCGCCTTTTCTCTGGGCTCACAACCAGTCAGTTTGAAATTGCTGTTTCTTGAGATCAGTTCTCTTGTGCCCTGGGACTTTGGGTGATGCACAACCAGTGTTTGTGGTTAACTTTTGTAGGGCAAGGGAGGTCTAAGTCCTAAGCTGAATAGTTTTGTGAACTAAATCCTGTATGAGTAAGCATCTTTTGTGATGCTTGTAACTGCCACAGGTGTGTTCAGTCTTGAGCAGGAACAGAGAGAGATTTTGGGGTAGTATTCTAGGTGGTAATGAATTTTTACTTGCGTGTTTTCGGAACAACCCCTCTGCTCTGCGGCAGCGTCTGGAAGGTGAGCTGAGCAGCGGCAGCTGCGATACGGGGATGCTGCAGACAAAGCAGCTGTTATTTCCTTTTTATTTTGCCAGGCAGGGCAGATCATCAGTGATTCCTGAAATAGAAACATTGCTCTGAAATTTTAAAGCAGAACTAACTGGAGTCAAGGGGTTTATTAAACTCGCACCCTTATGGAGTAGAGATGGTTTACCAAAAACGTGCATAACTAATTTGTTGCTTTTATAAAATAAGTGTTTGCATTCCAAACGTGCAAGGACAAAACAAGTGACACTGCCCAAGTGAAGATGGGTTTCCAGTTCTTTCCTGTCTGAATGCATTGTGCAAAATGTGTGGTGTGATCTAACAAGTCCTTCTGCCTTTCACTCTCATAGTCCTCTGCCTCTGTGTGCTGGCTTCTTTATTTTTACTTCAGATGCATTTTGGTGTTCAAAGCTGAGAACAAAACAGATGCTGATTTATCCTATCTGGAAGGGGAGCTGCCTCCCTCCTCTTTCTCCCTCATTGAGCTCCCCACAGCGCTGTCTCTGCCTGACTGAACATGTCCATTTATACCTATTTAGCACCACTGACAAGATAGCTAACCTGCGCTTGATGGATTTTTGGCACTCCCCACTCCACAGCTGCTTATTTCTTCTCTGTTGAAGCCTTTGACAACTTAAGGATTTGAACTACCTTTTCTTTCCACACGGAGCGACTTTATAACAATTCAGAGCAGGCACAACTGATGCTCTTCGTGTTCTTGCAAATGTGACCTGTGGTGCCAAATGCCACAAATAAGCCCTGATGTAAGACATGGGTGGCTGTGGTGGGTCGGATATGATAACAGCATCTTAGAGAAATGCTAGTCTGTAAGAACAGGTTTGATGACCTCATAATGTCTAAACAAACTGCCTTGGACACAGTGTTGCTATGTATACTCCTGTGTCAGCTTTGGGAGCTACTCTGGGGAGGAGAATCCCTTGCTATGACTCCTGTGCCAGCCTTGGATCTTGCTCTGCAACCTTCCCTGAGATGCCTTGTGCTTGTGCCAGAGATCCCCAAGAAAAAGAGCTGCTATGTCCTATCCATGTCAGTAGTGGGTGAAGTGGAGGAGGTGAGACCTGTGAGCTGAGTAGGACCTCCAAGAGGAAGGCTCTGGTATTTGTGAGAGAGAGGGTCAGGACAGATGAACTGGTTTTAGCTGCTCAGGGGTAAAGACCTCTTCCTTCTCCATCTTAACCTTTAATTATTCTTGGGAACAAAATAAAAGCTCTGTCCAGAAGCAGGATCCCCTTTTGCTACGGATAATGCAGGAAGGGCTCGGCTCAACGGGCTTGTGATGCTTCTTCTAAATGCCTTTTACTGGTTTTGCTTGCTCCACGAAAGGATGTAACGTAGAAAGCTGGCTGGTGTGTACTGGGGGTGGGGATTAAATTAATGATCCCAAATTTAAGGACGCTACTTATCTTTCTGCTTCTATTGCAGTCTTCAAGTAAATGAAATTCATGAGGTTTATTGGGTTGTAGTTATAAAGCATCAATAACGTTCCCCTTGGCAGGCTTTTGTATATGTGTCTGTGTGTATGGTGAATAGAGGGAAATGTAATCTCCAAGTTATCAAACTGTTTTACAGTGTTCTTCTGAACTGCAGAAACCCTTGGGAATATTTATGCCTCTCCTGGGTCTTATTACCACAAAAATTATATGTGTATTTTATGGGATAGGAAATATATTGTATTTCTTTCTGATAATAAACAAAACAGAAATATGAGCTCTTACAAAAAGTTGTAGTGGATGCTTTTGGACTTGTTTCAGTTGTTGAATCTTAGTGATATTTTTTTCCCCCTTGATTCTTGACACTGCCACCCCTGAGACAGTTCTTGGGCTCTTTTGCTTTCTTCTCCTTTGGTTGCATCCTGCTCATCACAGCTCATCATCCCTCATCGGAGCTGCTGTGAGGGCAGGCAGCTGTCCAGGACCCTCAAAGGAAACTTGTCAATGAAAGGATAGACAGGACTGAGTTCTGACTTCAATTTTTTTCCCCCGGATAAATGTGTACAGCACCTTGAGAAGTGTCTGCAGATCATGTAGATCGGGAAGTGAATAGTTTATTGGTTTGCAAGATCAAGGACTTCTACTGTGTGTTTCTGCTCTGGGCTCTATTTTAGATTGTGTATATAATGTCTCTGTGTATAAAAAAAATTGTTTAATGATTTGAGGCTGAGCTGTGGACCAGGATTGACTTGCCTTTTCCACAGACTTTTTGCCTACTCTTAGATAACTGAGGTCTTGTGGAGCTACTGGAAATGCCTGCCGAGGCCCTCTGTGTTTAGGCACCTGCTTATCTTGACAAATCTGAGCTGTGGCTCTTGTGATTTATTTACAGGTGTGCTGTCAGAATAGAAGTTCTTTCATGTCCTAGGATCTAGGCAAATTGATAAAAAGATTTGATGTGTCCAGATGCCATGGTCGTGGGGGACTCTGTAATTGATGTAGATGTAATTTGGTGTTGGTAAGTGGCTGTACACCAGACAATATGTGTGTTCCCTGTCCCAGACAATATCCAGTCATAGAGGTGACTCTGAGGACTAGGGCTTGGAAGCTTCAGCAATGCCAGTGTCTTTGAATTTTACCCATTCTGGGAGAGTGAAATCTAGGTGCAAGGAGTAAGTGCAGTGTGGAATAAACCTGCTCAAGTGGCTCCTCTTAATCTGCTGTAGGTCTCCTTAGATGTATGACTGTAAAAAGCATTTTGATTGCTCTGGAAGTGACATATACATGAGCACATGAAAGGAACGTTCAAAATCAGTATTCTCTATTTCATTGTATTTGACATCATCTGCCTCTTACGAAACGTACAGAAATGTTTTCTGTTAATTTAAGCTTGTCATTATCACTTGCTTTCAAGGCAGTTTCACTCCCTTGAAAGTTAGGAGGAAGGTCCTCTACTAGACTGTTACTCTCCGGGGGACAAAGTTGGGGGAGTAGGAAATGTTAGCTCTTCAGGTGCATGAGCACAGCCTCTTGTGTTTTGCTTCTATATGGAATGCCTGACAGAAAAACAAAAGCGAGAGTACCTTGTTCTTTGTTTCAAAATGGAACTCTGTTATGTACTAGATCAGGGAATGTAGTGTATTCATCTGCTCAATGTGCTGATGAGTCAGTCCTGCTGCTGCATCAAAGATCATGCTTGCCTCGTTGTTGATGGCGTTTCCCTCTGACTCTAGCTTCTTATTATCTTATTTTTGTGGGTATTGAGATCTAACGGGTGGAAAAAAAACCTTAAACCAAACAACCCAAACTATTCCTTACCAGAATACAAGAACAGCTGAGTAAATTACTTTCTAGCCTGGCTTGTGGCCCTGAGGTCCGCTGGTCACACACATGCACCACTGTGTTTGCTGTGGTGATGCTAGTGAGGAAATTAGGATGAGCCCCTGTAGGATGAGGCAAGCTGGCTTTAGATAACCTTTTATGAAGAAATTTATTTGGTTTCTGTTATAATATCATCAGGACTTCAAGGACTGCTCTGGCAGTAGGGGCTGCTCCTTTTTTTTTTTTTTTTTTTTCCTAGCTCAATTTCTCTGTAAATATTGTTCAGAGTCCTTTCTTTCCAAGAGACCCCAATTATTTTTAGAAATTGCTTGGTATTTTCTGAAACTACTTCTAGCACTGAAGTGCAGCTACCCAGAGAGTGAAATACAGTTTTTGCTCTGTCAGTACAGAGCTACTCTGCTTTTGCACTTGTTCCTACAGGTTTCAGGCTCACAAGCCAGCTCGGGATTGTTACTTCTGATGTTGAAAGGTACTGTGCTGGCAATCCTAATTAGGGGTGCCATGAACCGCAGTTAAGAACGGAGCAGCTAACTAGGACAAATAAATGCACAAGTGACGGTATAATTGAAACTGCAGGGGAGTGCAGCAGGAATGGTTTGCAAATGTCAATGAGAAATTCAGCAAGGGCATTTGGGAAAGCTATTACTCTTAAAATTTGCAGGAGGAGTTTCTCGATGACCATAGGCAGTCAGGACCTCTGCTGAGTCTTTCATCCATTTTTAATTAGCTGTTCTCTTCTGATTGATGCCTACCTCTTCTAACAATCTTCATCTGTCCCAGCTACTGTACTGGGTGAAGGGACCTGTTGGTGTCCCCAGCACTGCTCCTGCATAGATGCTGTTCCTGCTCAGTCCCATGAGCTGCAGGGCCCCCAAGTATCTTTTAGCATGGGTGAGGTGGATGCAAGTTCCTTGAGTTCAGTACTAATTAAGTTCCTGGACACGAACTGCTTCACAAACTCCACTTAGAGGATTTGTCTAATTGACTGAGGAAATAGTTTGAAGTGGAAGAACATTTCTTTCCATTAATGTTCAAATGAACTGCAAATTACAGAACTTTGAAGCCTCCATATTTCCTTAAGATAAAAGCTTTTTTAAAAAAATGGGAATTGAACTTTGTTTTAAATCAGAGATGCATTTATATGTGGTGGGGGAAGGGGTTTTAAGTAATTTTCTGCATGAATAATTTGAAAGCTGCTGATGATTAGTGAAGATGGGCTGTAACATTTCTTAGTCTTAGATTAGGGAATATATATATACTTTTTCTTTTTATAGAATGGGGACTGATGAGAGAGAGGGGGAAAAAAGAATTCCCTAGGCTTAGCAGAAATCTTAGCACCTGAGTTGACTCTACTGCAGAGTTGTTCCCTTTTTATACAGTTGTGGGTATTAACTGGATGCAAGATCTCCCTGGCTGTGGTGGTATCATAGCAGAATTAAGGTGTGGATTGCAGAACATGGCTGTGTTCTTTATGGGATGAAATACCAGGGAGAGGAGTATGTGGAGGGGGACTACTAAGATCAAAATGGGAAGGGAGGGACAGCGCTACCAGATGGCTGGTTGCTTTTCTCGGGAGTCTTCAGAGAAGTATATGAGATCTCTAAAGGTCTTCTGTGGTCTGTGCAGTTAACTCAAGGTCTGACACTAGTTAAATTAGCTTATATCAGCTGAACTGTGGTGGCTGACTCAGCAAATTCAGGATATGTTTGTATGTCTCTCCTGTGGTAAATCACTCAGCTGTGTTGTACAAACTTGTATTTGCTGGGAGCTGAGACTGTTCATGTGGGTTGTTATTGTGTGGCTGCCAGGTAAAGAAACAGCCACCTGGAAATAGATGTGGATGATTCTTCCCTTTCAAGTCCTCCAAATACAGACTAATAAAAAAATTAGGAAGCTGGCAAGCATCCTGGACAGTGATACTGACTCTCCTGCTTCTGGGGTCTGTTGTGTCGGCTCTGCACTAACAGCATAGCTGTGGGTAAGATGCAGTGGTCTAAGCCCTGTTTGTGTATTTTTATTTCCTTTCCATAGGATTCTGCTGTTACATAGCTGGCTGGCTGTGGTCTACAGTGTGAATATGCCAAAATGCATTGTCACTATGAAGCAAGAAAATAACAAGGCCACCCATTAACTGAACTATTTAAATTAGGGGGTGTATTATCCTGCATATTTAATAGCAACCTTGTACCAACACTTCCACTGCACCAGCCGTAACAAAGAACACAGGGCTTTGGGTCAGAGCTGCTCTATACACATATATATTTGCAGTAGAAAAAAAAAGTGTGGAGTTAAGTACATTAAGGTGGCGACTTATTTTGTAGAAGCTGATCTTAAACTGTAGGTTAAAATTCTGAATGTCATCTTTTGTTTTCTACTTCTGTTCCACACTGAAGAAACTAGGACATAGTTTTAGTATTAAGAAACTTGTCAGAAGCTTCTTGTTCTGTGGAGAACTAAACTTCGCTGTACACGTGGGGTTTTTAGCTCCTAGGGACAAAATTTTTTTATCAATGTTGATTATAATGTTGGGTAGTAGGACCTTTAAACAGAAAACAGAGTGGAAGGTATATGCTTTTGTGGCAGAGGGGGTGCTGGAAATTGTATTTTGGATAAAACAAGCATGCATTTTAGAGGATCTGTGAAGAATAACTAAACTGACAAAAGACTGAAGAACGCATGTGCACGTCTCCTACTATGATCAGTCCGGAGCTGAAGAGGTGACAATGTCTTTGACCATTTAACCAGTTAACATTTTACAGTTTAACCATTTGGCAGGAAAGAACAGAGGCAGGCAAGTGCTGTTGCCAGGGACTGATGTGCCAGGAGACCACTGTGAGAACGGGCTGTGATGTAGATGTAGAAAAACTCTCGAAAATGCCACAAATACTACTGCTAATTTACCATACTTGCTTTTCCTTTTATTCCAGATTACATATGGAACATTTTATGTGTAAATTCTGCTGTTCTACTGTGAAGGATACTTATTAAGATCTTCTTTATATAATTATTAAATTTCCATGTATGCTTCTACAGTTCTCTCCCTACCCTTGTGTGGGGTAGGGAAGGAACATAAGGAGCAGAACTGTTCCATATAATATGGGTTTGTCCTAATAACATCCTTGTATTGTTTTTCCCCATCTGTTCTGCAGCCATAATATTTCCACGCAGAGTCGTATATAAGGAGTAGAGTCTTCACCTACAGCTACTGTGGATACTCTCAGGGGGTATAAATACCATGACACTTTTTCCTGAAAGGGTAACAGATGGCATCTAGCCACGTACATGCTTTGATTTTCTGCGGGCTGCTTTGATGCTGTCTGGGGGAAAAAGAAAAGTTTAGTGTGCAGCCGTTCTTGATACCCTTGGCAGCCAAAAACCTGGAGTGAGCTGACCTCTGGTGAATGATACTGGAGTGGTGAGCAAAGATGACAGGGCAGTCTTTGCATATGCTTTTATTTTATGGAGAGAGGGTGCCCTCAGAGCTCTGGCTCCCAGATGTAAAAGGGTGATGGGTTCTCGTGACTACATCAGCTCACCCACATCCTTAAAACAAAGATGAAAGATGTTTCCTAGGGAGAACAATGATGCAATATTTACTCAGAAGATAGAGAGGCAGATAAAAGGAGCCACTTTGTTCTTTCTCTGCACTGTGTGATGCTGCTTTGTCTTGAAGAATGTTAAAGGAAACTAGATGTTCAAAACAAAGCCTGAAGAAAAAAGATAATAGGGATTATTCCATGAGGCTTATTTAGCTTCATAGCTCTGCATCTCCTTTTTGCTGTGGAGAAATGATTCCTGGTTTGTATTACATTCATGTAGATGGATACTGCGTTAGCTTAATTCTGATCTATAGCACGTATCTTACCCATCTTTCAAACTATTTCAGTTCTCCAACTTTTAACAACTTAGCTTTGTGATACTAGTTTAGGTCTATAAATTGTTTGTAACTCTGAGCCTGGATGTGATGATCATCAATCTCTGAGCGAAGAGCGTTGCTGGGGTGAGGCACTGCAGCTCTGTTGGTGCCAGTGGAACTGAGTACCTGGTACCAAGGCTCAGGGAGATTATTGCCTTTATAGGGAAATAAAGGCTGTGAGTGTGCATACATAAACTGTATTGCACAAATTAAAGAATTCTGCACATACTAAAGAAAAATATACTCTTTTTGAGCATTCCAAGCATGGAGGAATCCCAGTAATGGCCATTAGTGAAGTTAATCCTCCTTTTCTGCTTCAGTGTCCTTTTGGCGACTTCTTACAACAAGCTCTGCCTTCATGCTCAAGACAAGTTCTGTTCAGATTTGCAGGTTTTTGCAGGCTTCACTGGACTGATTAGAACCTGGCATCTCGGAGCCACAGGAGAAGCCCATTCTCACAACAGCACAGATTTACTGTGGTTACATTTTTATGTATGTAGTGCTTAGTAGAGGTAGTTTTAGAGGCTTTTATCATGTATTGAGGAAGAGTTAGGAAGGAAAAAAAATGGAAATGTATGGCTGTTGTCAGAAATTTCTCTATCTCTGGGCAGTGGATACATGCAGTATCCAACGGCACGGGTTCAATGCTGTTTTTCCCCAGGGCAAATATGATCCCAGAATTATGTGGTGGTCTGGAAGAATTGTGTTATTGGCTGTTGTCTGTAGGGAGTAAGCTGCATTTGAGCATTAAATTATCAAACTGAGCTTCTGAACAGACCCCAAATTGTAGCCTAGGTTCCACAGAGGAGATGCAGCCAGCTGTGGGCACATGGGCGCTGCTTCAGTAGTAGCAGATCTGGGTGGTGTGTTTTGAGTCAGTGGTTCCTTATTGCAAGCCAGTATCTAACTCGACTGAAGGCTTGGAATGATGTTTTTGTTTAGGGCATGTCTGAGGTTTTCTACCAACGGTTCCCCTTCTCTCTGTAAGAGCATTACCTGGTGAAGGATGGATGGTTGAATTTTTTTAGTGGTACAAGCTGCGAATGAAACCCCTTGTACAGCTGGAGTTTGCAAGGTAATTGCTGTGTAAGTCAGAGTGAGGAGGACAGTAAGATCCAGGAGCCAGAAATGGAGAGTTTCAGCTGGAGTAGGGGATCCTGCATCTGAGGTTGATGTACAGCTGAAACCTTCAGTGGGGCCAGACCTGGCTGTTGTCAGAGATGGAGAACATCCATCAGCAGGGCAAGGTGCAGCAGCTCTGATGTAGACACTTCTCTTGAAGGCTTTTGAGGAGTCTCTAATGCTCCAGAGGTGAGCTAGCCAGCTGTAACATAATGTATAGATAGCATCCTATAGAAAAATCAGTTTTCTTCATGTCTAATATCGGCAGTTCATTCATCTGTTGAAAGGAAATGATTATAATAATAGCTCTAAATGCCCTTAAGAGACTTTTCTTAGTTCCTGTGCAGTCACACATCTCTCATTTTCCCCTCAAGGCTGCTAAGGAAAAGCCTAAATGATAAATCTGTGGAGACAACTAATGGGAAATTATATTGATTGTTCTTTCAGAGTGTTAACTTTTTATGTGAATGGCCTGTATGTCAGCTGTTCATATTCAGGTTGCGATTTTTATTTTGTTTTTTTTATACAAGTTCTGTTATGGGGCCTTAGGGATGTTTGCAGTGACGGCAGGTGGTGGAGTTGGTAGGAGCTTATTTTAATTTACTTTAAATTCTGTGTTTCTGAGAAACAGCAGATGATATCCAATTCCTGAGTGTGTTTTTTATCCATTAGGTACCCTCAGTGTAAGGGCTTTTTCTAGCCCTATAAGGGCAACTGTTAGCACTCCTTCTTTCAGCCTCTTACATTGGCAAAAGAAGTGTTTTACTGATGAACACTAGGTAAATGTCGATGCTCCTGCATAAAGCTGTGGTATCTGTCCATACAGTATAACTGTCATACCATTCTGCTGATAAATCTGCAGCTTTTTTTTTTTGTATCAGTGTGTCTTTTGCATAGCATTGGCTCCAGCAGGGTGGAGCCAAGTCCCTGTGTAAAGTTTAGCTCTTTTTCAGTATACCACAGTCCTCAGTGTGGATAACTGGTGTCCAGGCAATTGTAAAATCTAGAAATTAGGCTGTAATGATAGCAAATTTAGGGGTTTTCTTACCTGATAATGAATGAAAATAAGAGCATGTTATGCCTTTAAAAAACAAACAAACAAAAAAAAAGCTTAGATACCTTCTTAGTTAAGATTTTCCAGCTGTCACAACCAGTGTGCATTGACCATCTCCAGGAACTGTCACAAGCATTGGGGTGTGTTTCTGGTGGGATAAGCAGCTCAGGTTGACCTCAAACCTGGCTTGTTTGCAGATTCAGCACTTTGCATTTGCATTACTTTGCACTTCCAGCCTCTCCTGAATGACTGTAAACCAGTGAGGTACTGCCTTCCTCTAAATTCATTGTCCAGCATCCTTGTTCTTCTTTGGATGCAAGCACAATACCAGTAGAAAATGACACTGCTATCTTTTTGCTGCCAATGTTACTGGAAAATCCCTGATTTTTCTCAGCCCTTTATCAGGCAGCTTTCTAAACTGTTCAAGAAAACATTGTGCTATTGCATAATTAGCAAAAATGTATATAGATCTCTGCAAATATAAATGCTGTGTCCACTTTCAATGGAATAAAAATGATGAAGTTTGTTTGTCATGGGCTGCCCGGAAAGCATAAATCTCCTAATAAAACTCCTGAGAAGAGATGGAGTAGCGCTTTTTTGTCTCCTTGAAATGTCATCTGTAAAAAATACTGTCACACAACTCTGGATGATGTGCTGTATAGCCACTAACACTGAAAAGTTGGTACTTCTCTGCAATCTCAGATGTTTATCTGGAACATATGTTGTGAGATTGGAAGAAAAGCTGTTGCAGGGAAGAAATAGTCAAGGCTGTTCTGGGTGGGTTGAAGATGTCATCTTGGTTTCACATTCGAAAATACCAGAAGTGTTGCCTTAGCGTGGGAGAAGTCACAATATTTGGTACAGGGTGCTGAAGTTGGCTTCCCCCTCCTTGCTCCCCAAATCTTTGCTCTCTTCACCATGTGTTTTTTGTGAAAGTGTCAACTGATGTTATTACACTTGGCGTCCTGAACCCTAAGGTTTCTAAAAAAGAAATTTCTTTTTCAAGTGTACAATTGCTTTCTCTTCAATAAAGCAGACTTTTTGATGTTGTAAGATCTTTAGGGCAGGTACAGCTGTGTTTGCAAACTGCCTGGTACAGGGAGCAGGATACCTGAACCTTTTCTCAGTCAGCGTGGTATAAATATGCCACCACTGCCAGATTATTTAGAAGAAAAAAAAACCAAACCCAAAAGAAAATCAGTCTAATCTTATGGTTTCTGAAGCACTTGACCTTGAGTTTCAGCTTCTTTTTATACTTGGAGGTATGGACTTGCTTCAGGTAGTTTATTCTACCATACACACAGCGAGCAGGGTGAGGGCTCAGGATTTACATTCCCAAGAGCCCTGGGTTTCTGGACCCTGTTCTCTTGCCTCAAACGTGAGGTGTTCCCTTTATGCTGGAATAGAGGTGTTCCCTTTATGCTGGAATAGAGGTGTTCCCTTTATGCTGGAATAGACCAACTAGGTGCAGGTAGTTGAGTAGGGTGGGAAAATGAAATATGAGATTACAGCTGTAACAATTTGTGTGCACCTCTGTTCTCAATCTTTGCTCGTTTACAGCAAAAACTCCCATGTAAAGGCAGAATAAGTTTCAGGGTAACGAATCAGTGAATGCTGAATGTTAAAATATGTAAAAATCTGATTACCTTAAAATCCAGTGCCTTGAACCAAGGAAATTAAAAGCAAAAGGTGCCCTCAAAGAGCTGTGGCATGCAGCTGTTACAGCGGGCATTGCTCTCATCTTTAGTCTGTGGTGGCCTCTCTTGGTGTTGAGGCTGGCATCCGTATGAAGCGAGACAGGAGCGGGTGTGAGAGCCCCAGTGTTTCCTGGTGGCGCTGCCCGGACAGTCGGGCTGTGTTTCCAGCTGGGGCGGTGAATGGTGGGATTGTGGTGGAGGAGCTGGCTGTGGCATGGGAAACCCGCTGGGGCAATGGGGAGCCCTGGGGGCTCCTTTCACCCTCCTGCATGCAGCTGGAGGTTATGAGGTGCTTGGTGCTCTGCTCTGGGGCTCATGTATGCAGGTTCTGTGTGCTTTTCTGTGTTTGTAGCTATAGGTACCTGATCTGATCAGATTCTACTCTTCTGTTACCAAGGTTTAAGTGTACATTGCACATGTTTATGGCCGTTTGGCAGGGATTCGTTTCCTTTTCCTCTTCCCTAAGAAACTCAACCATTGCTTTTTATGTTACGTAGTATCAAAACCTCCTCTTCCATTCAAAACTATAAACATAATAAAGTAATTATCTGTGGTTTTTTTCCTCATTATATGTTTGTGAATGTTATGGTAATGGTGCAGCATGTACTTCTAATCTCTTGTTTAAAGTTTGAGTTAATCTTTTATTTACATATGTGCAGACTCAAAAACCCTGAACTACCAAAATGACTTTCTCTACAGCAAGTGCTGTTGTACTGCTCTTTGCATGCAGTGTGTGCAGCCTCGTATCTGTGTGATCATAACTGTAAAGTAGCTAAATTACTCAAGGGGGATTTTCTGCTTCGGAAACAAGGGTTTACCTTGTGTACTAACAGACAGAGCCCTTGCCAATCTTTTCAATTTTTTATGGCTTCTCTAACTATGATTGCTGAACACGAGCTAGGTGTTAGCTGGTGCTAAACCAATGACAATGTTAAAAGTCGTGCTTTAATTTGTACTTTTTCTGTCTGCAGAAGACCTAACTGTGTGTGTTGTGCCCTTGGGATAAAGGGATTGTTTCTGGAGTTTGGGCTTTGGGCTGCTGTTCCACCTCCTGCTGTGGGATGACTGTGTCACTATTTATTTCGAGGGAAAACTGTAAAATAAGAAAGGGAAAATGTATTTAGAATATGCTGGGGATGGGGTCGGGGGGGTGAAGGGGGAAGCTTTGAAAGCAGGGAAGAGCAGAAATCCAAAAGATTTTCTCTGAGAACTTGGAAGTTAGGAGAGGATGCTGTTGGACATCTGTTGTGCTTCTTGGGGAAGTTCAAGAAGAATTAGAAGCAGAGAAGCTATAGGTGATATTTTTTTAGCTGACTTGTGCAGTTATTAGTTTTATACTCAGGCAAATTTTTGAACCTTGAGAGAGCTGTGTGAAAGAATTCATAGCGGAGTCTCAAGCTCACGGATGGTTAATCTTAAAACCTTTTAAACTTCATCTTTCAAATTGAAACAAACCGTAATGCTGAGATTGGGCTCTGCTGAGTTTATAGCCAGAGTAACTTAATGATGTAGTCCTTTTCTGCTTCCTCACCACTCATTGCCAGAACACTGCAAGTGCCTGTTTTGATTTTCTTTCAAAATCAGAGACCTCTGTACTGGGAGGCGGTATGAAGTCTCCATAATAAACAACCACTAATGGATGACATAAAGTCATTTTCTTTAGTAAGAGAAGTCAAGGTCTGGAGTAACCTTGTGACAGAAGCAAATCTAGCATCAGCTATTCAATTTAGCATCAGCCAGCAAATTGGAAATGTGTAACAAAAAAAGGTAATTAGGTCTGCCAAAGAGTGTGGGAGCAAAGGAATACATGGCAAGAGTTATGAATTGCCATATTGACGACTTCTGTGTCCCCTGGAGACTGCTTGTGGCAAGAGCAGTGTGGCTTTGTCCTTGGGTTACTTTCCAAAACTGACTGTTGAGTCAGGTTTGTTCCTGGTGGATTCCCAGAGTCAGAGGAGGAAAGAAGAGAAAGGAGAGTTCTGCAGAGTTACCCTGCAGCGTGGCTTCCCAGATACATTGAGATAGCCCCTGGTTTAAAATATTGGAAGTAAATATTTCTGAACGAGGAAAATCTTCCTGTCCTAGGGGAATTTATAAAGAGACTTCTCCACTGTAATCAGGTTATTAACATTCAGCGGATCCTGACACATCAAAGGGACTTGCGTGACTGAATGCATCTTACTGCAAAGCAAAGCCGTTCTGTGGAAAGCTGAACAGGGAAGTTCTTCAAACAGGAGAACGTAACCCCTGGTTGGTCACCCTGTCACAAAGCAGGCAAGAGCACTGCAGCTTCTCCACTAGAGTCTTGGGCTCAGGCTTTGAGGCTTCTGTTTCTCCTCCAGTTCAATTCCCAGCAGTACTGTCACAAAGAGGGTAAGTCTCATATTAACAATATTACCTTTAAATATTATTACAAATTTCCCCCCATTTTTTTTTTTTTTTGGAGTGATTTCGTTGGCTGTCTTGGAGTGGCCTGTGTGGGAGCATGCCAGGAGCAGCCCTGAGTTGACTGTAACCAACCCTGAGATGGAGGGTGTCCTTCACTGCTGGCATGTTGGTCTGGAGTCCACCTATTGCGATCTCTTCCAGAAATTATTTTGCAAGTCTCTAGTAGGAACACTTGATAAGGAGGTTTAATGAACAAGTGGTTGTTATTCTATAATGTGTTTTTGGCCAGCCCCACACTGCTGGAGAAGGCTTTCCCAGGGAAACTTGGGTGCCAGTCTCTTGCAACCAGTGGCTTCCTTATGATGACTCTGGAATAGGGAACTGGGGGCAATATCTCATTTCAAGAATGGCTTTGTGGTCTTCAGAATAGAAAAAGTGGAGTTCTAGTCCTTGTGTGCTGGAGTGGGTTGGTTGGTTTGTTTCTAACAAATGGCATTTCTAAGAGAGTGGCTAACAGAAGATAATTAGATCATTTTTTTGAAGCTGAAGAAACCTTACATCTCACGGAGAATGAGGGCAAGGAGAATGGACAAAAAGATTTAGAAAAGCTTTCATAGTATTAATGTCTGATATCTCTATTATGCTTATTACCTAATTTTGTCAAATGGCAAACACAGTAAAAATTCTTTATCAGACACTTACAGCGCAGTATTAAGTTCTTACACTTTGTGAGTATTGTACAGCACCTATAGCAGAAACACTCTGTAAATCACCATAAAAGGAATACGTGCTACTGAGATGGATAATCATGATTATTTAAATAGGAAATAACTTTGGTCAAGTAAAATGCTAACTACTTTTTTTTCCTTTTAAAGACTACTCTAGAGAATATTCTGTAAAATAACTTGTCTCCTGTATAAATTTAGCACAGAAGATTATCAGTTAATTTGCCTCTGCTTTCACATTCAAGTATGCAAAGCTGCTAAACACTATTTTTGCCTTAAACATCCCTGGGCTTTTTTGTCCTAATTTATTCTCTATTTCCAATTAAGCTGTATGTTGCCAAAAAACGTTTCATCTTTTTCCTTTTTTTTTTTTTTCCCTGAAAAATAAATTCCTCTTCTAGTTAAATAAATCCCTAATGGAAACCTCCTGCAGCCTTTATTAAGGCAAAATTGCAACGTTTTTTTTCCTGGAAGATCAAGATCTACTCCAGAATCTGAAAGACATGGTGGCCCTACAAGAGCTGGTGACAGATGAAGATAGACTTGATATCGATGTTATAGCATTCTTACACTTTTCTGAAAATTCAAATGCAGAAGAGTTAAAGGGAGGAAGCAAAAGGAAAGAGCTTATTTAGGCTTTATTTAGCATTCTGGAGATTATTTCACTGAAGTTAAGTGCAGCTGCACCAATGGATTCTAGTATTGAGTCGTTGCAACCATGTGGTCACGATGTAGGTTTCCTCTTATTGGAAACCACAAAGGAAGTGACGTTTGTGCCCCGTATGGACAAAGCGAAGTGTCATTTTTAGACATAGTGCCACTGCTGGCCATCAGGTATGATACTATCATGCATCACTGCAAGATTTCAGTTCATCTGGTTTTTCATCTTTCTCAACCTGCCGTTCACATCAGAAGCGTGGGAGCTGAGAAATCACCTTTGAAATACCTTTATTGCTGACCTCTGTAGCTGAAGCAGGTGAATGTAAGAGTTAATTATACTTCTATGAAGTGGAGGAGAACTTCATGTTGTTCAAAGTTAGGATTCTGTCTTGGTGGAGCAGGAGGGATAAGGGATGTGACTTCAGATTCAGTGAAATGGTATGCTGGGTCTCCACTGGAAGAAGGTGTTATGCTTAAACCGAGTAGGTTTACAGTACCAGATAATGATATATTAATGTTTCCCTCCAGGTATAGAGCTTCTCTGATTCTTAGGTTTGGGTATTTCTTATAAATCTGTAAGTTTTGATATATATATCTAGGAATGTTAAAGCCAAGAAGCTAATCTCTTGCAAGGAGGTAGGAAGATGGCTCTTTTTAAGGCAAATTCCAAGTTAGGGCTGTGCTGCCTGGGACAGGAGAAAGTGAGATTGAACCCTTTGCTTCAAGCGCTGTGCCACAGACTATTTTTCCACT
Organism: Thinocorus orbignyianus; assembly: GCA_013400375.1. NCBI lineage: Eukaryota > Metazoa > Chordata > Aves > Ciconiiformes > Thinocoridae > Thinocorus > Thinocorus orbignyianus. Next base: position 484,258 of record VXBW01007374.1, on the reverse strand, counting down.
TTGGGACTACTCTCTGTCCTGGTCTGGTGTAGCCATGGAGGAGCTGTATCATTCCCTATATTACCACCTGTAGGTGGGTGCCCGTGGTACTGCAGGGGTCAGAGGCATTTTCCAAGAGAGCTGGTGCTTCCCTGTGCCAAATTACAGACTACTTGGGTTTTGAGGCTCTCAGGCTGTGATTTTTGAGCCTCTTGGCTGTGATGAGAAGTTCTGGATATAAAGTCACTGGAAAACCAGGGCATTTCAAAGTGTTTGTCAACACCTAACAGGCTTCTTTCCTCAAGCCCAGTGCAAAGAGGTATAACAAAAACATTGTACTTCTGTGTGTTCATGTAACTTTTTTATATTTTTTTAAGATGTCTGCAAGACTGTGACAGTGGCTATCTTTTTCTTTTTTTTAAAAATACCAGTAGCAAATACCTCTTGATTTACATAATACTATCAAACATCTATATCCAGGGGAAAATTAATTACCGTGCACAGTACTTCCCAGGCAAAGGCAGGGCACATTCTTGATAATTACAGTATCGCTGCAGAGTAAATATATCAGTCTTCAGCTGACAATATAATTAATAACATCTATTGAGTAGTTTGACTGCTGGTACTTAGTTATTACCAGAATGATTTTGTTCAGTGGTGCTGAGCAGCGATAGGTCCTGGAGCTGCAGCTGGAGCTGTTTGTTCAGTGCCTCTGGAAAGCACATCAGCAATACCCACAGTTTATGCATTTCCCTTTCTGATTGATGAGCTACTGGATTCAAAGAGTTGAGGTAGAAGCAAACTTGTGTTTTGTGGTCTTGGTTTTGTGTTTGTAGGGTTTTTTTGGGTTTTTGTTTGTGTGTTTGTTTTTGTAGCCCTTCCTGTTCATTCTGAGAGAGAAAGAGGGAGAAACCCAGAAATAGAAATCTCCGCTTTGGGCTTCTTGGTGCCAAATTTTTTGACAGTTTAGTCATGGGCATCATAAATTTGACCACTCTGGTAAAACCTGTGCTGAGGACACAGAATTTTAGCCTTTCTGTTTTGACAGGACATGCTGTGTAGATTAAATTTGAAACGTGTCCCCAAAGGAAGAAAGAGTCTCTCTCTGTTTTGCTCTCCTACCCTCTGTTTTCTGGCTGCTGCCAAGTCCAGTTTTGCAGTTCTTGAAGCCTTTACCATCTCGGCCCTATTGGTGCCGGTGCTATGCCTGTGTCAAATCATGTCAAGAGATAACTTGCTGTGCTTAGGAGACAAGAAAGGAGGGAGGGGAGGGGGAAAAATAATGGAGAAATCCAGGCAAACAGGACCTTACTGCTGTCTTTGCAGTGGCTTGGATATCTCTGCATTGTTTTATTTGCTGACAAAAACATGGGTGTCTTGGATAAACTGCCGCATTTCTTAAGTGGTGCTGCTGGAAAGGGGGGATTTATCTTGGTTTTAATTTAATTCACTGCTTTTATAGCCTCTGCCTTTCTGCTTCGGGTTGCTGCCAGGGGCATTATTTAAAAAGAAAAAAAAAAAAAGAAAAAAAAAAAAACAACGCCCAAAAAACTGCACACACAACCAAACCCCAACCAAATCTCAAAACCAAAAAAACAAACAAAAAACCCAACCCCAAATCATGCTTTTCTTGGACCAGATTTGTGGAAAATTTAAAGCCAATGATAATATTAATTAATTCCATTAAGATTATATTGCCTTATCATTTTTGACATCAAGCCTCAGGTAACAGTTAATGGTGCTGCAAAGTATATTAATAAAATTACTTGTTAGCAATTAAGGAAATGAGTGTGTAAGGAGCTTGGAGTTGTAGGTTGGGAAGGGAAGGCAGTCCAAGGGGCTTCTGGCTGCTTGTCTCCATCCCCACCACTGTGTGGGGCTGACCGTGGGTGGACCTGTGGGAACATCTTCTGCCCCTGTCACGGTGACGGGACTGATAGCACACGGTTATAGATGTCGCTGTCTCATTAGAATTTACCAAAAGGCAACTTAAACGATGGATTGACCTGTGAGCGTTAAGTAAGAACAGGATGGATTTAATTCTCTCTTCATTTACTCGGAAGAATCAGTCATGGATCATTTGCGGTGTTTTTGCTGCTGGAGAGAAGCAGTGTAAAGACCTGAAGATTGATTCCCATTGCTGCTTTGCAGGAGGCATTGCAAGTAGTTGTATTGTTAAAGTATCCTCCAGCTTTGGACAATAGTTGTATCAACAACTTTGGGCACATGAAGTCACACCTGTAAGAACTGAGAAGTGAGAGCAAATGAGACTTTGATTTTGAGCAAAGCTCGCTAATGCTGGTCTATCTTCCTTCTGTTCAGGTAATTGGGTGCTTCTTTACAGCTCATCACTAAAATTAAAGGACTTTTGTTGACCACACACAGATTCCAAATCTTACCAGTCTGTCTGATTGTTCCCCAGTAGATGGGCCTAATTGCTTTGCTTATTGCCAAGATGATCAGTGTGAATGAAGTGTGGAGTTTTGCAAAGCGGAGGTCAAAAGACACATCTGTTCCATCCTCCTTTCCCTTCCTAAAGCCCAAAGCACTCATTGCAGCCCCAGGATCATTTGTGCCCCTTACAAACACTACTGCATCTAATGACTGTCTGTATCACCCACTTTAACAAGTGGAGAGAAGAAGAGGTGATATCTGTATTTTGCTTTTCTTTCCTGACTTCAAACTGTGGCATTAACCAGCTTCTTTTGATTAAAAGTTATGGCAAAACAGCTGCCAGCGTTGCACGCTAGAGCTCATGGTTTGCCGGCAGATCTTTCCTTCAAGGATAGCATCTGCTCAGGGTAAGAACATCCCAGGGGGAGTGAAGAAGGAGCAGGTGCCACAAGGAATAGAAAAGGTAAAGTATTGCGTTCAGATCTCTCTTTTGAGAGGGAATTGAACGGTAGTTAACTGCTTGAGATGCTATGTGGCTTTTTTTTTTTTCAGTCCCATGCTATACATAGCATCGTGCTAATTACCAAAACCTCAATGACTAATATATTTTATGTTCACTCTCAAAGCTTCCCCATCCATATTTAGATGAATCTGATCATTTCTCCTGATGCAATAGGAAAAGTGAATAAAAGTAGATCTCCCAGAGGCTACACGAATGTCTGTACCTGCTGAATTTCCAAACCATGTTTCTCTCTTCTGGCATTGCCCGTTTGTATTTGTGGCTTCCTCAGATGTTCTTGCTGGCTGCTTCAGAAAGTATGCAAAACACACACACAAAAAAAAAGCAACTGGAAGACTAATGTCAATTGGGATTAATTGCAGAGGGGTGTTTGTGGCCCATCAAGCAGTACCCAGCCCTAAAGGAACATTGAGGCGAAGAAAAGTTGCAATGAACAGTTCAAGTATGACTTAATTTAGTGTTTTACATAAAAGCTGTTTGGGAATAATTAATCATAATTATTTTATGGTAGACAGTGCAATATCTACAAAGTCAGTTTCTCTGTGGAAGTTCTAAGCCTAGAGTCTTGAAAACAACCAAGCAGCTCTTTCCACCCTTCCCCTTTAAAGACAGGAAAGTGCTCTTTTCATGGGCAGTACAAAAATATTAGTACTTGGACAGAAGCGTCTGAACTGTCTTCCAGTGTTTTCCTTTTGAATCAGAAAAAATTGTCTGTGGCTTCATTTTTTTTCTGTGAACTCCTTACTGTTTAAGACTTGTGGAACTGCTGAGAGCTCGGCTTAAAGATAAAAGGCTTGAGTTTCATCTCCTGCAATTAATGTTCCAGACTCCTGACTGCTCACCAGTGCTGCAATGGGATGTCCCTGGAAGAGGTGGTCTCGCCGGCCTCTGAGGAGATATGAGCTCTGGGTCACAGTGGGAAAACTTTACTAAATATTGACCTGCAGTTTTGAGAAATGAAAGAGCTGTTTTGGAAATAACAAAATGTGTTGTTTTGATTAAGAGGGCTATCAAAACAGAGTTTGACAAGCCCTATTTTAGAGGTTAAAAGGCATTCAACTCTTTACTCTGATTTGGTGATGCAGAGAAATATTTTCATGTTTGAATTTTTCCCAGCCCAGAAATTCTGAGTTTAATTCAATTTCTGTTGATTTTCTGTTTTGCCTGGCAAAAATGTCTAGTGTCTTTGGTCCTTCTGTTCATTAAGGAGAAACATTAAATTGAGAATGTTTTTGGTTTATCCAAATGAGAAATTCTGTGTAATTTGAGACTCGGAGCAAGCCATCAATGTGAGTGTTTTGCAATATGCATCTATTTTCTCTTTGAAAATATAGCAAGCTAAAAAGAAAATAATCCAGATTGCATTATCCTTTCAGTGGTAGTAGCCTGAAAGTGTGTTGTTGTCAGAAGAGCACCAGATGGAGAAGCTGTAGGCTGTGTATTCAGTTGAGTCCTTGTCTGTCTTATAGCTTTTGGGCAAATCACTTCTACTTTCTTAATTTATAAAGTGCAAATAATACTACTTAACTCCCAAGAACGCTTAATGTACTAATCTTTCTGCAGACGTTTGCTTCTATCATAGAAATGAAAAAGATAGTAACATGCAAAGCCAGATTTCATCTTCTTTTCCTTAAGCCTGTCAGTTCAGGGTGGAATTTTAAAAGTGCTTGATGTTGTCTCAGTTTTTATTCCCCGTGAAAGCCTGTAGCAGTGCTCGTGCCAACTTTGTACTGACTGGAACTGAATTTTGCTTGTTAAAAATCTCCCACTCTTAAACTTTCTCTAGTTAAATAAGAGAAAAAGGTGCTTAGCAAGTAAAAAGTAGAAGTGAATTTTCTTTCAACGTTTCTAATAGCATTATATAATAGATTTTTATAAATCACAGAATTGTAGGATGTTTAGAATTGGAAGGGACCTTAAAGGTCATCCACTTCCAACCCCCTGCCTTGGGCAGGGACACCTCCCACCACACCACGTTGTTCCAAGCCCCATCCAACCCGGCCTTGAACCCCTCCAGGGATGGGGCAGCCACAGCATCTCTGGGCAACCTGTTCCAGTGCCTCACCACCCTCACAGCAAAGAATTTCTTCCTAAGATCTAATGTCAATCTCCCCTCTTCCAATTTAAAACCGTTCCTGCCACCTCAGCTGCTGTATGTGCAGTATCTCCTTGGGTGGGAGGTTGAGGCTTCTCCTTTTGAAATTCGAAATTTTGAAATTTGATCCTAGGCTGGATTGGTAACCTCTGAAAGCCACTGCCATCTGACAGCACTCTCACATGGCCTGTGTGGGAATGATTTATCAACTCCTGTTTTCTGATTTATAAATAAAAGCACCTGCTTAGTGCAATGCTGTTTTGCCTTACAGGTCCGCTCTGAACCGAATGCCATTTTTACCTCTATATATGGCTTCTCTGCTTTTTCAAGTGTGTGTTCCACCTTAATTTTCTCTTGTTCCTGTTGCTGCAGATGGATAACAGTTTTCAATCACCAGCACATTATGCTTTTTTTAACCTCTTGGAAGTATGTGCCTTGGGTTGTCTTCTGTGCCTGCTACACAGCAGGTGAAAGTCTATTAAAGCTCTGGCCGGGGAGTTTCAGATGACTTTTTGTTGCTGCAGGTAAAACAAAAGTCAGCTCAAGCAGCGAGAAAAGCATTTTTCCTCGTATACAGAAACCTAATGCAAACAAGTGGTGGTGTCGCAACGGCCAGCAGAAATCATCCATCTCGGGGCCGAGGTTGTGGGCTGAATGAACCCTGTAGCTTGAACCATGCTCAGATGTGGTGCCACGTTGAAATATGTCTGCAATGCACCATAGGAAGCTTCTTGTTGCAATCTTTAGTTTGTAACTTTTTTCATGAATTGTTTGGAAGAGGACTGTGCCAGTCACTGTTGTTTGCCACAGCTTCTGAGCTCCAAATTGCCCTCGGGAAGAGAAGAGGCTGATACAGCTTTGTGCTTGTGTGATGGCACTGTCATCTACTGAGCCCCACTCCTCTCCATCACCTGCGTCTCACCAGCTGCCATCATGAAAATCAAATACAGAGCACATCTGCTTTATAGTCTACGTGCAGCTTGAGGAACTACCCCTTTAGTGGCCAGTGTGGGTATTACACAGTCCATACGCTTGTGTAGGCTGTCCAGAGGCTCTTAGAGATGGGAGGGGGCACTAATGAGTTAAATTTAGAGCCATTAAACCTTGTCTCTTCTCTTGAAAAAGTTTTCCTGAAACAAAAATTATATTTGATAAAGATCATAGAATCGTAGAATGGTTAGAGTTGGAAGGAACTTCAAAGATCATTGAGTTCCAATCCCCCTGCCCTGGGCAGGGACACATCCCGCCAGACCAGGTTGCTCAAAGCCCCATCCAGCCTGGCCTTGAACCCCTCCAGGGATGGGGCAGCGTCAGCTTCTCTGGGCAACCTGTTCCAGTGCCTCACCACCCTCACAGCAAAAAATTTCTTCCTCATCATCTAATCTCAATCGTATTGAGATTATAATAATAATACCTAATCTCAATCATATTGAGATTATAACAATAATACTTAATCTCAATCATATTGAGATTATATTTATATTTGGAGTCTCCTACATCTTAAATGTGTTTTGAGTCCTTTCCACTGATTTTTGAGAGATTGAGTTGGGAGGAGCAGGTCTATGATAGGTCCGGGGTCGTCTCCCTTTCTTCCCAGATGGTATTGAATAACAGAATTGCTGAGGGAGGGAAGTGTCTCTAGAGATCCTTTGGTCTAACCACCCTTCTCAAAGCAGGGTCAGTTAGAGAAGGTTGCTCTGGGCCTTGTTTAATTCTAAATATCTCCAAGGATAGAAACTCCCCAGCTTTTTTGGGCAACCTGTTTTAGTATTTAATCAAGCTCATGATAAAAAATGAATTATTATGTTTAAATGGAATTAACTGTATCTCCTCTTGTTCCTGTTACCTCTTGTCCTTTCACTGGACATCAGTGAGAAGAGTCTGCCTCTTGTCTTTGTTGCCTCCTGTCAGCTGGAGCAGTTCTGTCTGATAACACACACCTGAAGCTGCTTCTCACAGTAGTCCTCAGTTCAACAGAACTTCAAGGCATCTTCATCCCCTCTTGCTGTTCCGCTGAAACCTGAGGTTTTCACTTACCTGTTGCCAAATTTGTGGCCTCTCAGGCTTCCTCTGACTACTAGCTGATCGATTTCTTTTACCCTACTGATGGCCACAGAGATGAAATGAGACTCCTGTATCTCCCCCATGCAATTTTGCTTCTTCCCTTGAAGCTGTCCAAACCCTCTGAGAGATGCAGGACCCTTTATCACATCACACCCCCATGCACGGTCTGCAGAGCTGCTCTGGTAGTTTGTCCATGGGTCAGTACAATCACCTAATGCACTTAATACTGCTGTGTTCTTGTTGCTTCTTCCTGGTGATTATTGTCTTGTTCCTTCCCCTTCATTTTCTGTCTTGCAGAAGTGCTGTATGAGCTATAATTTCTTGTCAAATTAGTGGCCAAATCTAAAACCAGATTTAAGTAAATCTATGGTAATTGGCATGCTAACAAATTAAATTGCAGGTATCTGAGGATCACTGTCACACCTAGATGAAAACCTTGAATTGGTTCATAGTGTGAACCGAAGGCTGTTTAAACACTAAGAGTAATCAGGGTGGTTATTGATGCTAAAGCTCATACTCCAGGGAGTCAGGAGAAAGTTCCCACTTTCTGCTTTATCTTCTCCCCCCTTCCCTAAGATATTTCCCAGATTTTTTTATTAGCATTTATATAAAAAGATTAGAATTGTATTTTGAGTAATTAAATCTTTATCTCTCTTAAAAGCACTGTATAAATAAACCTGAGCATTTCAGAGCTGTGACATTACCAAGAGATTTGGATGCATTATCTCAGTAACCTTTACGAGCTGTTATTAAGAGAACTGCTCAAATTCCCAAAGCAGCATTTACAGTTCGTGGGGAGGCTTAGGATAAGGACACAAAATCCAGTGAATCTAAACAAATTATAGAGCCCCATCCTCTTAGTCAAAATAGGTGGAAATCTTTAAAGAAGAATTAGTGAATAAAACAACAGCTCAGAATTAGTAAGGGTGGGAAAGCTTTCCAATTCCATTTTCATGACAAGCTGCAGGATAACTCTTGCATTTCACAGTGTTATCCCATGCATTTCAGAAATGGGTGCTGAGCTTTGCTGTCCCTGGCAGGACAGGAGGCCGGGAAAGATTGTCTTTTGCAGTGGGTAAAGGGAGGTTCACAGTTCTGTCCAGACTTAATTCTAGAAAATGCCAAGAAATGGCAGAAACAGTACATGTCTTTAGAGTCCTGCTCATCCAATATGTAACTACTACCTGCAAAATCAGCTCCTGGTCTTCTGTCCTTCACTAGAATAAGTAAGTTGGTGATAGTACTTTTTTGGTTGGTTTGTTTTATTGGCTTGATGTACCCAAAAAGCTGGAGCTGCCTCTGCTACAGTGTCAATGTCCTTCCCACTGATGCTTTTTCCCCCTTTGTTATTTTCATGGTGGTGTATTTTTAGATAGATTAGTTGAAGTGGTGCTAATCTGCTGCCTGATGTTTTTGATTTATTTTTTTTTTTTTTTCTGTCTTGGCATTTAGAGACTGCAGTACAGGTACTGGGAAAGTAATGGGTCTCTTACCAACTTCAGCATACTTGGCAGTAGAAGATAGCAACCGTTTTGGTGATGGCTTCTCAAATTGGACCCTTCAAGAATCTCAGAATGACATGATTAAAAAAAAAAATCCCCCAAAATAATTTTGAATGTTACACTGAATTCCGAAGAATCATTAACCTAGGGCATATTTCCACTGCAGGAAAACGTTCATATTTGATATAGATACTAAAGAAACATGAGAACTGTAACTCTGCAAGTTGTGCCCCTTGCCCCTCTTTGCAGTCTTTTCTTTATATTTTCCAAGTATTGTGTTAGTTGCACATGACTCTGCTTCTGGAGTCGGGAATAGCAAAGGCAGGGGAACGTGGTTTTGGTAAAACAGGCCTAAATCAAAGACACTGTATTTGCCATGATCGTTTAGAGCAGTTACCTGTCATTTTTAGTGTCTTATTTCTAACTATGTCCGACACTTGATCCTGAAGGAAGAGACGGTGCTCCTCCCAGCAAACAACAAACCTGTCCTTTTGGTAAAATAATCTTGTCTTGATCTGCTTCCTCCAAGAGCAAATCTGTCTGTGATTCTGTGCTTTCCTGTCTGTATACTATGGAGGGGGGGGAAAAAAATGACATTCATCCCGCTCTACTTTGTCACTGTGTTAGATGCAACCAATTATTTCAGCTGATGGATCCACTTAGTCTGTAGAAGCTATAGCTAGCTCTTTGATATCTAATGAAAGTATTTGCCACTTTCAGTACTTTACATCTTCAAAGCACTGTATAAACATTTAATTTAATACAAAACCCACTATGGATGGTAAATGAGTGAAATATGTACAAACTTGCACTTACGGGGCTAAAAGGCCTTTCACAGAATTGAGGGGAAGTTACGCTTGCTTTCCATGGCACGTTATTTCTGCCAGTGCCAACTTCTCTTGCAGGCATTATGTCTGTACATCTTCTCTGGTCACAGAATTACAAAACTTTCATGGTTGGAAGGGACTCTGCTCCTTGGGGTTCTTTGCAGCCATTCCTTTTACCATTTACTGTAAAACATCAAACTTTTGTTCCCCCATCAACTGAAGTGGCTCTCCTAGGAAGGAAGTTTGCTGGGCCATAAACTGCCAGCTTGAATCAGGCGAAAGCCAGAGCTTCATCTTTAGAAATTTTACTGCAGCTCTTGTACCCTGCTTCAGTGTCCCGTGTGGCTGCTAACTTTTTAGATGACAGCCCTGAGGTTTCTGGCTCATGACAGGCTGAAGGGATCTAGTGAAAGGTCTTAAAAGGACTTGATTGCAGTGAATTCCCAGTGTAGACCAAATAATTTTTCAGAAATTCATAGGTGTGAGTGCAAGTCCCCAGGTATCTGTGACAACAGTTGCTGCTCTCCTATGCCTGCTCGCCCTCGTGCCTGTTTTGACTCAGTTTTGTTAGCCTTTTCTCAGCATTGAGTCTGATCTACCCACACAATTGGTTTTATTTCAGCTGTTGCTATCCTAATTTAATCTTCCTGGGTTAATCCTTGTCACCTGCCTTGTCTGTGAGCAGCACACAGCTACTGGGACCGGGGGGCTGGTTAGGTGTGGGATGCACAACGCTGTGGCAGAGGTGTATGGTGGGGTTCATGGGGACCACTGGGGGTTGGCTACAGTCCCACTGTGTTGATTGCCACTGGTGGAAATGTTGCATTTAGGGAAACTGGCCCTGCTGCCACCCACTACAACGCTGTGTTAAAAGGTGCTGAGTGTTTTGGTGTTACCGACTAAATTATGAAGCCTAAAAAGGGGAGGATGAGGCTTAAGTTCAATGTATTGCAAGTAAAACTGCTGACTTCCAGCAGTCATGGAGACTGGAGGTGCTAAACTACCTTACAGAAGTCGTGCTGCTGACCAACTCCCAAAGAGTTTCTTTGTCTTAAACCAAGCAGAGACATGGTGAATGCGGTCTGTCCTCCAAGGATGTCTTTTATTGTGCCCTACTCTCTACTGTGTTTTACAGCTGGCAATTTGGTGAGCTATTTCTCTGCTGTAGCTTCTGGTAAGCAGTTATCTACAGAGGTACAATTGGACATGGGGTTCTGTGAAGTGTGGTTACTGCCAAAGCTTCAGCACAGGTTTTGGTGTGAGCTGAGCTGCCCAAGAGAGGGACATGGGGTCCCGGAGGTGGCACTTCATCAGCACCTGAAGGTAGTGTGCTCTGCCAGCTGCCCTGCAGATCCGTTGCCCAACAGCACAAATTTACTTTATATCAATAAAAGAGGGTCGAAGTGGGGAACTCTTGAGCACGTGCCCAACAGCTATGATACATCGTGTTATATGCTTTCTTTGCTTTATGACGTTTGTTTCTCAAAAGTGTTTCCATCCTCCTGAAGCTGTTAGGTTTGACGTGATCAAGTAATTAATGCCTCCAAGTAGCAGTTTCCTGGTGCCATGTTCTGAATCCCTCATGGGTTTGTTAGTAAAAACCTAACGTGAATTACCTTACTAATCTGTCTTCTGTAAATACCACTGTAAAAGAAGCAAACTTTGTATTTGTGCACCCTTTCATTATTATGGTAATTAATTTCAATTTATAACTAATTAATGCCGTTCTATACCTAACCTGCCCCTTATTAGCAGCAGCATGTGGGAATCGGTGGGTGTATGAGTTGGAGATGCTGGGCTGTGGGTTGACAGAGCCCCTGCCCAGATGAAGCCACCTCGTAAGGAGCTGGTCCCCCAACGAGCTGCCACTTTGAGACCGTTATGTTTCTTGCTGCTGTAAACCATGACAGATAACGTGGAGCTCTGCATCCCTCTGATGCTTGGGGAGGAAGGTGAGACGTGGGAATGTCTTGCAATTTAAAAGTAACAATTTAGCTTGACAGAGTGATGAGAAATACAAACCTGTCCCGTGGAGCAAAGAGAGGGGAGGAGGAAATACAGTAATGCTATGCACAGATGCTCTTTGATCTTGGCTATAATTCAGAGCAGCACAGTCCTGCTGCAGGTGGCATTAGATAAGAGGGATGTATTCCCTGGGTGGATTTTGCTGGCACTCTGAAGCAATTATCTTTTGCTTGTTTGTAAAGTGAACATAACCAGGTGCTCCCTCCTCCCCCTCCTCTTCCCAAAAAAAGTGTGCTTGAGACATCTCCATCTCCCGAGTGGATTAATTATGGTTTCATCTCCCTCCTGGATCAATTACAGAAGTCTATGCTACTGGGTTTGCTAAGGGGGTTTCTTGTTCCTTTTCCCTCTTTTTTTTTCTT
>VXBW01007374.1:350897-472456 GCA_013400375.1 Thinocorus orbignyianus | reverse complement strand
TTTTTTTTTTTTTTTGAAAAAGGTGCTCTTGAACTGAAATATCTCTTAATGGGGGTAGAGCAAAAAGTTCAGAAGTTCTGTAACATGAAAATGAGACCCAGATAGTTTTAATTCAAGGACCAGAATGTTCCTCATAGGCATGTGTTGGCGTTTGGAAGGTGGAGGAGGAATGGGGTGAGATGCCTTGGGGAAGCAGAGCCCACTCTTCAGAGGGCAGAACTGCTGCACATCCTGCTTCAACACCATTCCATTATTTTCCAGATTGCCTTTGTTACGGAATATGAATCTGTTGATGGCTTTTCTGCTTTGTCCTAACTTCATGCTAGGTGACCCTTATGAGAAATAATGGTGAGCATTAGGAGCTGCAGCAGGAACAGGGAGCTGCTCTGGCTCTGCAGATCCAGAGAAGCAGATACGGCACTGCTCTGGAAGGCAAATTTACAGCCCTACAACCCTAGACTAAAGCCTCACCTCAATAGGGATTTTCTTGCTTGCAGTCTATAGATGCTTCTCTGAACGCAGCCTTGGAGGTAGGTGAGAGCTGCCCATCAGGAGAGGGCTGCTCTGTCCAGAGATCAGCTCTTCGAGCTGGAGGCAAGCTCCTACTACAGCTTATAAAAATGCACATTTCAAGTAAACCAACACTCTGCAGTGAAGAAATTCATAGGTAAAGTTGAGATGGTTCAGGTTACCTTCTCACTCAGTCCTTGCTTTGTGTACACTTGTTTGATCTCAAAGAAGATCCCAGGATCTATTCTGTAGCATTCCCTAGGAAGCACTGAGATTGCATTTTGAGCCATCGCTTACTAAACTTCTTACCTCCAGGAATTAGTCTAACAAATCAGCTTTCTGAGGATCCTCAACCGTTTGCTGCCTTACAGTGTAATTGTGCGTGACTGTTTCTCATTAGACAGCAATATTTACCTCTAGGGAATGGGGCTTTTCAGGCTAGGATGTGAATTAAACTGAAACTTTGGTAAATGTCACTGCTTTTGTCAGGAGTGAAATAAATGAGCTGGCTTTGAGAGAGTGGAACTCTCAGCACCTAGATATTGTGTGGCTGGATGCTGTGGGGGGAGGCAGCGAAGCTTTCATGAAGCTGCTGCTTTAAAACCCTGCTCTTTTCCCGTGGAGCCAGGAGTATGGAACCTGAGCAATGTTGGAGCGTATTTTATTGTGCACATTTGGTTTGCACTGGAGACCAATTGGCTGGGAAGCCTTATTCATAGCAATGCTGCTCCGGCTGCCAAACACGCCAGCAGTTGTGTTTTAGGCTATACACATCTGTGACTCTGACTCGCGTCCAAACTATTAGCCCACTTCTGCAGGAGTGCAAGAGGTACATTCCAGCTTTTAGCCAGAAGGTTGTAGTTCTCCCCCACATCCATCTCTGCAGGGGAAGGATGGCAGTTCCCCTTTGTTTAGGCTTGTGGCAGAAGGTGGTGGTGATAGGGGAAGTCCTGCTTTGCTCACTTAATCATGTATTATTTTATCATTTTATTTATCTTTTGTTGTCTTCATACAGTTCTGTTTTAGAGAGTGAATTCTTATCTCCAGGGCCCAAGCACAAGTTAATGAACCGTTTGAACTCCAGTAAGCACTGATCTCTGTTTAAACTGAATAATGTGGGCTGCAGCTGCCTGGACTCCTGTCATTGGTGCGGAAAGATCAGTGATAGGATGGGGGATGCTGGGAGGGAAAGGAAGAAGAGGTGGGTTCATAGAAATGGACTAGCCTGAGATTATTTTTTTTATTATTATTGTTACTTATTTTCTTTTACCAGTAGTTCATTCTTCAGGGTTGCTGCCTTCCATGGAAACGGAAAGAAGGAAAAGCAGAAAGGTCCTTCTGTGCACCTACAAAATGGCTTTGTTTCCTTTGGGCTTGGAGTGTATTTATAAGGAGATGCTAGAATATAGTTGAGGCTGCTTGGTGTGACTGTTATTGTGGTTTTTTCCCTGAAACTACGGATGTTCCTACATGGACAGGTGAAGGGTCTGAGTTTCCATCCCTCACCTGGATGCCTGCCCCTCAGGCACTCACGGGAATTCCTGACATTGGTATCTGTCAAACCGAATTGCAGTCTTCTTATGCCATAACATTTCACCACCCCCCACCCCCGAGATTACTGCAATTCTCACCTTGTTCCCTAGTCTCTGTATTTCACTTATCAGAATTAAACAGTATATGGATTATTGTCTCATGGACTGCAGGTTTCCAAACATAGAACAGAAGAGACATACTTCTGTTAGGATTTTGGATGGTTCAGCCTATCCTGAGAAGTATCAGTGAAGTTCAGTGAGAAGCAGTTATTCTGGTATGGTAATGAAGTAAATTAATGTGGTGTTAGATCCTTTCTTTAAAAAAGAACCCCAAACCGACCCGTACTGAAGCTAAGGAGCCATGTCAGAGCAGGATGGCTGAGTGAAGCAAGTCTGGTCATGGAAGAACATGGCTGTTCTGAGAATTGAGTTGGTAGTTTTAGTGCTTTGGTCAAACTTCAGTGAACGGATAAGGGTCCATTGGGTTTCTGAACCATGAAACATGAAGGGCGAGATTCATCTCACTTACTCTTGGATGTCTGTATTATAGACAGCTGCGCTGGAGTGAGTCTTCAGCTCCCTTCAGAGTAAGCAGAGAGGAATAGGTGGTTCTCAAGGATGATTCATCTCACCTAGACATCTACATAAGGATGAGATGACATTCAGAATAAAAGCACCAGTTTCTCTTCACTAACTCTAGAGAGCATAGATGATATGGGTGTCTGTTATAAATGTCTAAGCTGTAGATAAATGCCACCTGATGTGCTTTCTGTTCCTTCCTGAAGCTGGTAGGATTTCAAAGCATTCAGTTTGATGCAGGGGATATTCAACATTCACCAAATCAAGCCTGAGCTGCCTGTGTGAGATGTGAAAGCCGTTCCGCATTTGTCCTAAACTTCCGTGGGCGGCGGATGCGTTGCTTTTACTTGTCAGGTAGAAAAGAATTACTGTTGGGTACTATGACAGTAAGAAAGAAATATATGTTTTCTTTTGATCTCCACAAGAAAATATAGTGTGGAGATTTGGAATGAGCCACCGTCCAGTGACATTTGAGCAGAGCTCAGCGTATCAGCTTAGAAGCTGAATGTATTCAGATATTCAGAGTTTTCAAAGATCTTCCTTTGCTGTACTCATTTTAATGCATTCCTAGGGCAATGTAGTTCATCCTCTGTCTCACGTTTCAGATGGAAAGCATCCAGTTTAAATACAAATTAGTCTGAAAACAATCCTCTTTTTACTTTAATTTTTTAAAGCTTGGATTTAGCTTTTAGGCTCATTTATATTCACAAACACTGCTTAGTTAAGCTTGCTTTAATTTCTCTGTGTGCTTTGTTAACAGGGATTATAGTGATGTTTGCATTTGCATGCAAGAATTGTACTATTGTGTAAATTTTCGCCATTATTACGGAAAAAAGAAATGGAAAAAAATGTTGAAAATCTACGACAGTCCCTCCAGTACTTCCTCTAACTCTTGTACTACTTGATAGCTTTGTGAGAGCGTTTCTTTCCATATTTATTAGGTGGATTTTTCATTTTTCTTTGAAAGATGTTTGAGAGTCTTGGAACCCCAGAGGAGAAAGCAGGCTTTTGGTCTCCAGGTACGCCTTTGGCACACGGCATCAACAAGGGAATGTCCCCCTTCAAACAGAAAGCAAAGACAGCCTTGGAAGAGCCCTACAGTTGTACAGTCTTTCACTCAGCTGAGACAGTTGTAGGCATTAGTTACCAGCCACTGTTGTCCTGGCCAAATGAGCTGGAAAGCACAGCAGCGTTTTCCTAATGAGGTTCCACAGCCAAAGCCTGCTCACAGCAAAACACCTGTATTTGCAGCCAGTGGCTGGCTGGCTGCGGAGGCTGTGAAGTGTTTACAGAAGGATAATCCGTAGCTTCTTTTTGCCGTTTAATTCTAAACGTGTTCAGTGTTCTTGAAAAGTGGCAGATTAATAGCTCTGGAAGCTACAGCCTGTTACCTGTCCTGAGAGAACATCCCGATTTAAACAGTCCCTGGGCTTGGTCCAGCTCGTAACTCTGAGCACATCACGGACCTGCCCTGCTGAAAATCTGGGGTGTCGGTTCGTCTCCGTATGGAGGTGGCAAGTGCCCAGTAAATGGGGCACTTGATTGCTAGGACTGAGGCTGATGCTACATGCTCCTCTTAAGTAAGCAACCATTGCTGCTGTTGACTTGGGATGCTTGGGATCACCTTCTGAAAAGTGGGAAGATTTGATTTAATTTCCACTCTTTTCTTAGGTCACAGAGTTAATGTGTAGAACCTCTGGGGGATTTTTTTGGTTTATCTCAACATTTCTTATATATGTCATTATAGTGCTCCTTTATGCTTAGTTTTTAAGTTCATTTCACTTCCATAACTTAAGTCTTTCCTCTTGCTAGGTGCCACTGGTACTTTTATTTCTGGTGGGAAAGACAGCTCAAAATAAGAGATATTTCCAACGAACGGGATGGAAAGTAAGAGTTCGCAGCTAAGGCAGAATCTTGAAACTTCTTGTCTGTGGAGTATTCACTATATGTGCCCAGGCTGCTAGATGTGATAGCCCCATGATCTGGGGAAAGCTCCTCCATTTTTACCTTCAAATGGTGTCTTTGAGAGTGTTGATCAGTGAGAGGGAAGACAGAGGGTATGGACAGGTTTGATCTTAAAGACATAAATTTCCTCTTCTGAATCTTGTAGCGTTCTTTGGGTACCTTTTCTTGCGTTGTAGAGCAGTTGGTAGTTTTCTTCCCCCTGTTCTGTCATCCTGACTTACAGAAGTACTGTAACACAGCTTTCATGGTAACTTTCAACCTGTATCTTCTAAGTTATTGGCAGCACTCTTCTGTAGAGCCCTCTATCTCAAATATTAATGGTGAAGAGAACTTCTATAGTCTTTGGAGGACTTCAGGTTCTGGGAGGTTTTGCCATGTATTTACCACCAGGTTTATCTAGGTCTGTAAGTGACTAATGTTAACGTATGCTGCTTCTGTCCTGAGCCACAGAGGAAAACTGGTGCCTGTGTGGAAGTATTAAGAGCACCACAGCAAAGCTTAAGATAAGTAAGGACACTCTGCCTCTCAACTGGGCTTTTTAGCTTGGAATTGGTGCGAGCAGCTGTTGGCAAGCCAGGAAGAAAAAGGAATAAATGGCTATATCATATAGGCAACCTCCCTTGAAGGTGAAGAGTGAGCAGGATACAGATCACCGCACAATGCTGTAGAGGAAGAGGAACAGCTCTTCAGCGTGTGTAAGTTAGGATAACTCTGCGAAGGGAGCAGAGGTCTGTTGAGGATACCAGGAAGCAATCTTGCTTCAAATGTTACTGATGCTTGTCTGAACCCTAGAGCTCAGTGTAAGAGCTGAGAGTGAGTATTCTGTTTCTACTCCTCATTCTCTCCCTCCCTTAAAACCTCCCAGCACTCAAATCAGCACCCAAGGGAAATTTGTACGTGTAGGAACTTCCCATGCAAAGAGAGAGCTTCCTTCCCCTGTTTTGAATGCACGCATATTGCATCTTCCTTTGGTGTCTTTGACAATGTGTCCCCTGTAGTCTGTAATTTCATGTCTCCCTGTGGTTTATCACTCATACAGTTTTGGCTTGTGTAGCAAGAGAAGCAGCACAATCTATAAATTAGATAAAAGATTACTAAACTTGCATGATAAGAAGTATCTATATTTATTTCATGTTATGAAAAAATGGCTCTTGGTGCGGGTTTTTTGGGGGTGCGATATGTTAAGGGGAAAAAAATACAATGGAATTCTCTGGCAGACCACCTCTTGCATTTTGACTTGGCAGGAAATAATTCATTAATTCAGTACCTATTTCAGACCACTCTACTTTTCTAGTGAGAATGTCTGCTGTGGGGTACATTATAGGGGTGTGTAAGGAACACAGGAGGAACCTGATGGTGTAACTCTTAGGGACGTTCCCTTTTCTTCTTCAGCTAGAAAGGTGCAGAGCATTAATATGCCTTGGAACTCGTTTGTTCATTGAAACTCAATCTGATGGATTTAGGATTTTCCACTATCCGTGTCAGTATCTAATCCTTTGAACCAGTAGCAGGATGCAGTCTTTGTTTGTTCCAGTTTAATAAATCACAGGAAAGGATGGGGAGGAATAATAGGGTTGGTGTGTGTTTGTGTTACAGAGTGCTTCATCCAATGTGCCATTAATCTGACCAGCTCAAAAGAGGTGAGAACTTGAAGGTAGCCTCTGGTGAAATCTAAGATAGAAAGCAAATAATTCCTTTTTTTATTTAATACATGTACCGATTAAAACTTAGGTTGCATGGCAGTTCCAGATGTACTTTTGGGCATCTTTCTGCACCTATGTCTGTCTTGCTTGTGCTTTTTCAGCTGCTTTACGAAGGCAAGTTGTGATGGGTATTAGTCTGAAGAATCTTGTAAAATTGTGTAATATCTGTCCACACAAGTAAAGATTGTAGGCTTGGGAAGTATAGCTTGCAAGCAATATTGTTAACTGTTCTCTGTTAAACTCACAGCCAAGCATCCTTTTTTTCTACTTTTATTTTATACGACAATTGCCACTTCTCTCACTGGGGTTACTGCTGTACCCAGCACTGGTCACAGGGGCATTGCATTAGGTTTTTGTAGAGCCCTGTTGAATCTGCGTGTACACATAGGCCATGTGGACTGGATTTTGGGTTGGGCTTTGTGCATTGGAGAGAATAAACAGATGCAAAACCTGGTCCTCTTCTTGTAGTTCAAACTGTCAGAATTTTTGAGAACAATACTCCACGAAAAATCAAAGTTGGCCTAGGCTTTTGTGTTAGAGGATCTGGCTTTCTGATACTGATTTATTTTGGGATTTTTGTTTAGTTTTGTTATTTAAGTGGGCTCTGGCAGAGCAGTGATCAGAGCAAAATCTTGGTCCTGTCAAGCACACACATGTGTTGCTTGAGTCCTGTTGATTCAGAGCAGAGTGCTTTAGATTACATAGATGTGTATCAATATAATTTGAGTTATTTAGAATTAAAATAAAGAATTTGCCATAGTTTACAGAATCTGTCACTTCAACAGAAAGTAAAACTGCCAGAAAATGAAGCTTTGAGACTTAGTTTTAAAGTTCAGGAAAATGAAGTTGTTGGAACCACGACAATTGTGATCATGGAAGTAATGGAAGAGTCTGAATCATTAGATCTTCCACAATTTGCTTTGGTGCAACAAGCGCTGCCTTGCTGAATTCTGCTGAAGGGGATGATGGTCTGAGAAAGCTTCTTGGGCTAGAAAAACTCTTTTCAGATGTGCTTCCTTCTGTCTCATGGTGCATCTATAAGAAACTGTTGATACACCTTACCTAAATAGAAATTTATCATTAGATAATAGACAGTAATTCCTAACTACCATTTATCTAGAACCAGCTAGTCTTGGCTGTCTAGAGTTTTTGTTGTGGGGGCGAAACGCCCACATAATTCCTTAATGTTGGGAATATTTAATTACCTGAAACTTTACTGCTATGTATATTATCTTTGCTTCAGTTGTGTAAGTTGTAGTAGGGCTTCAAGGTATTATTTGCATCTGGAACATCTAAATATGGGAATAACTTTGAGCCTGGGGCTTAAGGTGGGTTTGTGCCTTCTGTATGCAGCTTAATGTAGCATCAAGGTTTAACAATTGTGTGTGACGCATTCTTTTATTATTGTGAAAGAAAAGAAGGACTATAAGACAAAGGAAGTGATTAAAGATCCTATAAGAGGCATGAAAACATCCAGTTGCACAGAGCTGCAAACTGTAAAGCTCAGCAGTGGGAACGATGAGATTACAGTTTCCAAAAGTATGCTGAAATAAAGCACTCCTTGCTTTTGAGACAATGATGAGTCTTCTAATGTACTCTCTAATTTTAAGAGACAAAAACTGCTAAGCAACAGACCATTTTAGCTGTGTGCTAACAAGATTTTTCTGGTTACGTAGGAAGGTAATTGCAAAAATCACTTTTTTTTTTGTTTTTTTTTAAGAAACAACAGTAAAACATGCTTCCAAAGCAAGATCACCACTTTCTCTACTTTTAATAACAAAGTTCCAAAGTATGTGTTGAAATAAACCTAAACCAGTTTTCTCTACTCAAATATTTTCATTTGTTCTTTTATATCTTCAAATTTATGGTATCCTGTGAAGGAATCAGTGTTGCCAGATGCTGTTCTGAAGGTGCTGTAACTCTCCCTATAAGCGGACTTTCTCAAGGAAGGTGGGAAAGGCATTAGGTTGGAAATACAAACCTTCAAGGCTGGGTGAACTGGGAATGAGACTCTTGTCTGGGTGGTGGTGAAATCGGGAGCTGTGAGCTTGAAATGGTTCTACTTTTTTCCTCACCTTTCAGTTGAATAAAGTTCTTAGAGCTCAGGACATTTGGAGCGGCGCACAGAAAAGACAGAACAGATTAACTAGTTTATTGAATCCTCTTTGCTTTCGTGCTCAAGCCGTAGCAGTCACTTTTATTTGAAACAAAGGAATAGTTCAAGCTCAAGCTATGGCTTATCATACTGTGATAAGAAAGTGCTTGTCAGGAATGAAAGAATTATGTTATCTAAAATAAGACTGTTTCAACATCCTATGGCTCTATGGGCTTGAAAATCTCAAGTAATTGCCTTAAAATTCTCTCATGAAATCCATAAGCTCACTAAAAAAGGGTTCTTGTTTTGGTTCTCTCAAAAGTGGATGCTCTTTTCTGGTCCACTGAAGCATGTCACCATCCTAGGGAAAACCTTGTAAAAAGTATTTTATGGAATGTGCTACATCAGACCTCTAGGACCTAACATTTCTAAGGGGTATCAATCCAGCCTTTAAATTTATGCTGCCAGATTTGTACTTCTGAGGCTTTTCTGAGGTTGTGGGGAGGATATTTTCAACTTTGAGTCATTTGCATCCTTTCCTTTCCCACTCCTTTCATCACCCTCACACATGTTCTTTGCCCTGGTAAGAATTCACTGCTAGAGCTCACGTGTGAATCTATCCTGGAAATACAAAATCACAGTAGACGGGGCTTCTCTGATAAGAATGTAAAACACTTTCCACAGCACCATCCTTTTTATGTGTGTATCTCTTAAGCAAAAATCACTTTTTGGTTGTTGTTTTTTTTTGTTTGTTTGTTTGTTTTTTGTTTGTTTGTTTTTTCATTCTGTATTAACCTTTCTGCCCCACCCTTCCATGAGGGCATTTAAAACTAGGTCACAGACTGGTCCCAGAGAGAATCTTGCTGTAATACCTGGTTGGTGGTGTGTGTCTTTTTTTTTTCTTTTATTTTTTTTTTTCCAGCTGATCTTTCTTGGAAGCTCTGACCATACTCCAGAGGTGGAGTATGCTTTTTGTCAGCCCTTGTCATTCTTTCAAGGCTCTTCTTACTCCTGCAGTTCTGTTGCTGCCCCTCCAATGGTACAAAGGAAGTAGCAGCAGCAGCAACAGTGGAATAGATTCTGTGGGGTTTTCGTTAAGTTTTACTCTAGAAAAAGCCCCAGCATGTTGTCATGTAAAACATATTAGTATATATTTTTCTAGATTATTCCCCACAATGGTAATATTTATTTCCAACAGTAAGGTTATATTTTCAGCAGCAGCTTCACTAGAATATTTTAAACCTGCCTGTTGCATCTTTGGGGTTTCCCTTTTACCTGTCTCTTTAAATCAGAGGGGCTTTTTTTCCTCCTTATACAGTCATGTCCTGAAGAATTACTACTCTGTCTCTTGCTCCTGTTCTTTGCTCTGCTGCCTGCCTGTTAATTCTCACTAAGCTTCTGCCTTGAATTTTAAAGCTCTTCATCTAACCAATAGACTTCAGTAAATATCTTACTGTATGAGTTTTCCTAAACTTAGAGTGTCTGCCTTGATTTTTATTGAAACGGTCTTTCGTCAGCTGTTTGGATTCCTTGCTTTTGGCAAGACAGCAAACTTACTACTTTGCTGCAGTTTACTATTTTTAAACCAAGAGGGTTTACATGATGATTAAAGTAGAATCACCCAAGGACTTCTCAGTTTCAGCAGTTTCTTCTTGATTGTTAAGGTATAGAACGTTCCAAAGATTGCAAAATTGTCTGTGGGAACAGTCATTAAACCCCATGGATGCACAGGAATTAAGCACAGAAAGGACCATGTAGTGGTACCGCATCTTCTGGCTGTCAGGCTACTCATTTTCACTTTTTTTTTTTTCTCACTTAGAGCCAAGGAATGAACTGTAACTTTTGCCAAAGCCTACCTTATATTTTAGCTTGCATGCCTCTTGGAAGCTTCTCATCTCAAACATCAAGATATGGAAAATGCAGCCCTTCCCTTTACGGTTTGCAGTGGTGGTTAATCACCCTAACTGCTAAAAATATCTCCTTGCCTTCTAATTTGAAATTGTATGAAATTCTGGGGAACAGCAGCTGTGAACCTGACAGAGCAGCGTTTCATGATCTTTCCCTGAAGTCATCTAGTAGCATTTGACATCTGTGGACCACTTGGGTTGCCAAGGTTTTACGAGCCTGCAGGGTGAGAGCTTGCATTATAAAGAACACCCCACTTTTGTATGGTTTTCATACATGCAACTTTGATGACTTTTTTAGAAATCAGCTAACATCTCTGCACCCAGGTAGATTTATTATGCTTTAGAGTATTAATGCAAGTGTGCATTTGCTGTGTTCCTTGTCTTCCATCCTTGTCTCCATTCTGACTCCATGTTCTCTGTGCTGTCCTAGAAAAAAAAAACAACTGTCTTGGACAGAAATAGTAACGAGATTTGGGCAAGTGTTTGCCAACACTAGAAAAGTAAAAATTAAAGCCTGGAGTGTGCACTGGTTTGTGCTTGAGCTCAAGGCTGGTTTAAAAAAATAAAACACTATCTTTCGTTACTCAAAAATTTGCTTCAAGTATGTTTGTGCTGCTCTATATTGCTTTTTGCAAATGAGAGTTTTGGTGGTACGCGAAGAAAGAGCTTGTATTTTTTTATCAAGGGACGTGTATTTGGAGGCAGAAGAGAGGATTTGTGCCTGAAGCTTACATGTTGTCTCTTCCTTGGTTTGTGAGATGCCCCAAAGAGCTTCTGAGGCAGGATGGTGTGGTGCTGCAAAGCTCCTTGTAGAGGAGAGCTGCTGAGTAGCTTTGGGGTGGTTATGAGAGATGTGAACAGTGTTTGAAGTTGTCAGAAACGGAGGGGGATGGTGAGCCCCAGAGGTGTGTCAGTTGTGAGATTGCTTGGAAAAATAACTAGGGGTGAGAGCAGGAGGGTGGGAGGGGGTGGTGGTTGTGTACCTTTGCCAGGGCAAGGGTGAAACGGAGCATGTGGTTTGCAGTATGTGTTAACCATTCTGCTGCTTAGTTCCACTTTTGCCAAGTATTAGATATCAAGGGATTTGCTTTTTCTTTTGGCTGACATTGTGGACTGCTTCTCAGAATGGCCTTAAAAACTCAGAAAGGACAAAGTTGCTTGCACTGCAAACTGCTTAGCGCGAGCATTGAGTGCTCCACTTGCCTGGTAAGATTATCTTCAGGTGCTAGAGGTGGTGTTGTCACTTGGGTCTGTTATAACAAGGATAGAACTATCCTGAGAAATGGAAATAAATAAAGGGTCCCTGTCCCAGAATTTTACTACTTGAGAAATACAGTATCTTAGACGCTTTTCTGCTTTCACACTATTTTCTCCTTAAGCTAAGCTCTGCACACTTCTCTAGAGCTTTTGAATCAGAGGCACAGAAATGCTGAGTATTGGCACTATACTGGTGTGTGCCCAGTTGAGTCATTCTTGTTTGACTGGGTGCCTAAGCTACAATCCAGTGCTTGCCTCTTCGGATACACTGGGAGAAAAACAGAAGACCCGGTGGCAGGTAGATAGGAGCCTGCGTGTTGAGGATCTGGATTCAGCTCTTTGATGTCCCCCAGAGGTTTTGGGCTAATGTGATAAGCATTTCAAAGGTGTTAAGGACACAGGTTATATATAGGAACTTAATACCAGTTTTAGAAAGGTGTTAAGTGGTTAGTTCCCACTGGTTTTCAGTAGGAGTTACACTTCTGGCTGCTGCTTTAAAACTTGGTAATTAAAATCTTATAGCTTTAGGTACATTGCAGGACATATTTTTAGATGTAATAGTCTTTATATGACAATTTCTCACTCATATAATAGGCATAATATTTCTTCACAATGATGAAAACAGTGAGCCTGGAGAAGTCTCTGGGGAGACCTTAGAGTGCCTTCCAGTCCCTAAAGGGGGCCTGTAGGACATGTGGGGAGGGACTCTTGATCAGGGGGAGGAGCAATAGGATAAGGGAGCACAGTTTTAACCCAAAATAGGGGAGATTTAGATTAGATATTAGGAAGGAATTCTTTCTCATGAGGGTGGTGAAGCCTGGCCCAGGTTGTCCAGAGAAGCTGTGGCTGCCCCATCCCTGGAGGGGTTCAAGGCCAGGCTGGATGGGGCTTGGAGCAACCTGGTCTAGTGGGAGGTGTCCCTGCCCAGGGCAGGAGGTGGGACTGCATGGTGTTTAAGGTCCCTTCCAACCCAAACTCTTCTGTGATTCTATGAGAAATTGTTAGATCCTTCAGTTCTGTGGAATCACAGAGCACATGTTTAAACTCATGCTTTGACTGGCACTTGATCATAAACAGTTCACTGCTCACAACTTTAGTTACTTGGTTTTCTCAGCAACACCTAAAATATTGTCTTTCATTTAAAAGCTGAGTTTTGTATGAGGGGAAAAAAACCAACAGAGTTCTGTCTTCATCTTGTCTCTGGAGCAGTGTCCTTTGAGTATAAAACACTGGGGCAGATGACATTTCAGAGAACTACAACTGACACAGGATATTGAGAGGGGAGAGGAGGCTTGAATTACTTTCATCTTGTTACAGGGATATTTAACAGACTGTGTTCTGCATCACGGCAATCTCACTTGGTTTCCAGTGGCTTTGGAAGGGATGGGATTAGAGGAATAGTGATTAAGATTATCCTTTCCTTTTAATACTTACGTTATGTCTGTATTGGAATAGTCACTGTGATTATCTGTGTAGCCGGAGACTGATTTCTTGTTCTCCTGAGATGATGGAGTAGGAGTGTGGCTTTTATGCAAAAAATATTGTGAGTGTTGGACAAACTCAATATTGGTTATGAGCTGAGAGGATCTTTCTTTAGGCATTGGTGTGAGATGCAATCTCTTCATATTTTGCTCTTACACGAAATATCTGCCTCTGGCCTTCAAATGAAAAATTTTGGCCCATTCCTGCGCTTGGTCTCCTGCAATGTCTCTTGAAGTGGAATTATTTTTTTCAGATTTGGAAGTGCTGTTTTGTTGGATACCGCTCCATAATGCGTTTTACTTCAAATTATGTTATATTAAAGTTCAGTGAAGCTGAATCTCTGTTTATATTTCTCTGTCAGTCAAATCAATATTCTTCATCTATTTGCCAATGGGAGGCAGAAAAAAAGAATGGCTTGTGTAGGTGGCAGTGACTTGATTGGCACACATGATAAGAACAAACAGGAGGAGATAAGTTACTTTCTTCTTTTTTTTTTTAATGTTCCTTTGTTTTTGAAGTTCCATGTTTTCCTGTAGGGTCTCAAGCAGTTCTCAAAATGGTGCAATTTCATCTTCTGAGGAACACATGCCCTGTCAACGTATAATTTGTCAGCTACAACAGAAGGCTCTTCCCTGATGAAATCATTTAGGATCAGTTGCCACTGCAGGTGTCTGTCTTCCTTGTATCACCCCAGTCAGACACAGTTGATTTCTCTAACAACACCTGGAGACACACTAAAAAGATAAGTTTGCTTGGAAAGGAAAATATAGGTATGACCAACTCTTTAAATATATTCCTGCTTATAAGAAATGCTAAGAAAGCCTCGTCAATTCATAAAATGGAGTTGTAGAATTTTTTTTAGTTGCTCTTTTTGAGACAATTAAAGCTGAAATACCACCTTGATAACTGTTAGAACAGTGTAAAAAACTGGGATAAAATTGTAATGTAAGGGGTGACTACAGTTTATAGCACCCAGTGGAAATACTAGGGGAGGTTAAGATTTTGAAAAAATGTGCTCTGCAGTGCCCTAATTCTGCTTCCTTCAAGGTCAGTATGAAAGTGTCCCTGGCATTGTTTGGAGCAAACATAAGCCAGTGAAGAGTAGTTTGACAACTCCAGGCTGTAAAGTTTGGCTGCCGTAAAACCACAGGCTGCTGCTTGAACCCCTCCTCTCTAAAAAGCTCGCACTGAACCAGCTCTGGGGTGGCTTGGTCTTTAAAACTTCATTTTAACATTTCCATTTCTGATCATGATTGTAGAACGGCAAGCAGAATGTAGACTTATTTTGCTTTTCTACCTGGTTATTTTCCCAGGTAAGATTCTCAACGGACAATAAATCTATTTAAAGGTTAACCCAAGACACACCCTTAGAGTTGAGTGTTTCAGTGCTAAGACTGCAGTGTAGATATAAGTTCTTATTTAAGCACATTTACAGGTTAATTTTATAGGGGTTCTTGGTTTTCTATATTTTTCTATCAACAGGTGAATCATGTGGGTTGCTCTTATTAGGTTTGGTTGTTACTTTTGATTTGTCTATATGTGTTTGAATTTAAATTTAAGTAATGGGGAAAATGATACTACATGATAATTAGATACATAAAACAGGCATAAATATACTGTCTAGACAAAATAAGTTTATAAAAATAGTTTTAAATTTTAAAATTATTAAACTTACTCATTTAATTCAACTCTGTGTTAAGGCTTAATATAAGACACGTGGAAATCTTCAGTTACTTGCCTTGATTGTCACCTACAAGAAATGGGGAGGTTGCTTGCACAGTGGTTTTGCAGGGTGAGCAGGGGAAAAGGCCAAGGCAGGACAGGAGCAGGAACGAGCAGGGTTCTGAGGATCCCTGTGCTGGTGACAGCCCTGTCCAAATGGGTGCAAATCATTATGCTGAATTTGAGGAGCTTTATCATGGTCTAAGATCAAGGGCTATTTTTCTTTCAAATTCTTTCTCAAGTTAGTAAGCTATTTCCTAGCGAACTGTAATACCTTCCTAGTTGTCTTTGAAATGTTCTTTTGCATGAATCTACACTCCAAATTTTTCCTTAATTCCCATATTTTAACTTCTGCTGGCCTTCTGGTCACCACAAATCCTCTTTATCCCAGTGAATTGTGCATATGGAACACTTCTCTTTAAATAATGCTCTGTACGAGCACAAGCTTAATTATGTTTATCCATTTCACACAAACCCAGCTTTCACACCACATTAAGTCTGGGAAGTCAAGCATTTGGAAAAAAGCAGTGTTACAGCCGAATAGCAAATCAATGTACTGTTTGTGTTGCCACTTCAGAAGTCTGGTTCTGCCAGCAGTCCCTTTACCTTATTTCTTCCTGTGACTTTTTTGTCAGCCTGACTCCAGAGGCTATCCTTGAAGACCGTGTTTCTTCTATGGGAAATCTGTTTCCTCCACTTGGCCTCCTTTAGTGCTGCAGAGTAACTTCAGCAGTGGAGACAGCAGTGACCTCTGGAGCTGGTTCATATCAAGTAAATGGAAACCTGCAGATAAGGGAAGAGCACTGGCTCTCAAAACTCAAGGAGGTGGGATCTTTCAAGCTTCCTGCATGGCTGGGATGAAAACTGGGAACTCCCTTTGCCAGCAGCAGCAAGGTTGGATTCTTTTACTGTGATGTCTAGGAACATTGAAAAGTGACTCTTCATATGAGTCATTAGATTCACCTGTTTGGGCTCTTTAAGAGCTCAGAAGTGGGGCTGGCTAATACTTCACTTTCTAATTCTGTATTTCTGTCTGGCATAGTTGAAGTTACGGTTTTTCTTTTGTTCTGGGTAAGTGTAGAGCTTCAGCAGACTTTCAGGTAAGACATAAGTCATCTGTTGGTGAACTCAGCTGCTGCTCAGGAACAAAATGCATGTGTTTTTTTTATCAATACTAAGGCTTAAGATGACAACTGCTATCTCATACATTTTAAGCAAGGCTGTTGAAATGGATTATTTTATACTTTGTGAAACTGCATAGAATGGAAGTGCTCAGTGAGATTGGACCCAACAGACACATCTGACAGCAGCTCTGTAAAGCTGCTGTGCATACACTGAAAAACAAATACGTACAGGCTAGACATGTTTTTCAGATGGATACACTGCTATTGATGAACCACTATTGATTCACAAATGTGAGTACCTTCAGGTTTTTTAAGATGAGCACCTGGCACGGATGTAGCTCCGCCTGGCAAAGAGCAGAGGAGTTCTTGCCCTTTCATTGACAGATATGCAGTTAATAACTCAGGCTCACTTCTGTTCCAGAAATCAATCGGAAGACTTTTACTCTGCTCTTTGGTATCTTTAGTCTCCTTAATAAACAAGACAGCTGTCTTCTAATGCCAGGATTATAAATCTGGGTGAGCATCCCTCAGTAACAGTGCCTGGCTTTTCTCCCTGCTCCTCCTTACGGGAACTCATAGAAGTAAATTTTGCTGGGTGTGATACAAACACAAAGTACACAAAGGTCACAGCATAAATGTAAGGTGAGAGAACACGTGGGTGTAATGATGTGCAGAAGGATAATGTGAACTGGTCTTGCTGTGGTGTTGTCTCTGAGGGAGGAGTGTGAGGGCAGCAACAGGGTGAAGCTGCTTCTGTCATCAAGCAAATGCTGTTCTGTGCTGAAGTGCCTTTAGCAAATGATGCAATGGGATGCTGTACAATCATTGTCTACAAATGGTAACTTTACTATGGACTGGGCAAAAACTTGTGCCTTCCAGAAATTTTTTCATATTTTATAAAGATAGTCTTTTAACTGCCAATGCTTACTACTGCCAATTTTAAGATTACAATGAAAACACCAGGGCTGTTTTTCCTGATGAAAAATGTCATCGCTTGCTGTATAGGATATATTTTTATTCGTTGAAACAAACCTGTACAGTATTTTACAGCTTTCTGTACAGTAAAACTTGAAACTTATGCTGGCAGAAGGACAGAAAACCAATTCAAAGGGAATTTTTATACTTCCCTTTAAAAAAGATCTCTTCACTGAGGAGAACAGTCTATTTGTAACTGTACAATGATTATATTCTCTGCTTTGCTGCTACTCTGTCGAAAATGTTAGCTCACTGCCTGACTTTCTCTTCAACTCATTGTAGAAATAGTTATTTTTTTGTCAGCTGCGTCTAACATACCAGTTGAATATGACTCAAATGGCTTGGACAGAATTGTCTTGTCTTTCTCTCCTTGTCAAACCCGTTTCTTTAACCAGTTTATTATGATGGTGAGGCATCGAGTAAAATTAGTATGTTTGCATATCTAGAAAATAATGGGCAAGACAAGGCAATTAATTATGTTTGGTTTTCTCAAACTTTTTCTTTTCTTGGCTGTGTCTAACTAACGTGTTTTAGATATAGTGGCCAACTGAACCATTTGAAAGTTTTAAAATTAGGTCTCTGTGGAAATAGTTTGTCTTTTTTCTTTCTGTCAACTTGAGTGCAGTTAGTTAGTAGCTGGGAGAAGAGACTGAAATTTGTGAGTGGCTGTGAGACAATGCCACATTGAGCAGTTCTGTATGAGATAGCTGCTGCCTGCCCAGTCAGTCCACGCAGAGCTCCAGACTAACCCCTTATGCTGGCTGTGCCGCAGGGAATGGGGCAGGAATGGGAGCTGCTGAGGAGGATGGAGAGGAAAATAGATCGAATGAAAACCAGGTTTTGTTACAGCTTCTGCAATTTGCTTGCTGCTGCCTTTGCACACCTTTCTCTCCCAAATCATAGAATGGTTATTGCTGGAAGGGACCTTAAAGGCTACCTAATCCCACCCACTGCCCTGGGCAGGGACACCTCCTACCAGACCACCTTGCTCAAAGCCCCATCCAACCTGGCCTTGAAACCCTCCAGAGGTGGGGCAGCCACAGCTTCTCTGGCCAACCTGTTCCAGTGCCTCACCACCCTTACAACAAAGAATTTCTTCCTAGCATCTAATCTAAATTTCCCCTCTTTCAGTTTAAAGCTCTTCTCCCTCAACCTATGGCTCTCCTCCCTGATCAAGAGTCCTTCCCCATCACTCCTGTGGCCCCTTTACAGACTGGAAGGGGCTTTAAGGTCTTCATGGAGCCTTCTCTTCTCCAGGCTGAACCCCCCCAACTCTTTCAACCTGTCCTTGTAGGAGAGGTGCTCCAGCCCTCAGAGCATCTTCAAGGCTTGTAACACTGCAGAAACATCCATGATAAAAGTATTTCAGAGGCCAAATGGAATTTCTTCTTGTAGTAAAAAGAAACTATCCAGGCTTTAAAACCATGTCTATGAAAGAGTGGCATCTGCTGATCCCATCCCAAGAGCAGACATCTGTTTGGTCGGGTTTCTCCAGATCAGGTTAGTAGAAGCTGTAGCTCTGTGTTCTGCTCTTTGCTCTCTAGGTGGGGGGTGTTCAAGACAGCATTGGTTTTGTAGCTTTTAGGACTATAGTTTCTTTGAGACTAAGATGACAGAGGGGATAGCCAGCTGGTGTCATCTTAGAGCATGGGGGAAAAAACCCCTTCTGATTATTATGGACACAGGAGGATCACTGCCGAGAGCATGCATTAGAGCCAAATCCTATTCTGAAATGTGTTAGTACAGATGTAGAGTCACTGCTTTAAATAAATAAACAAATAAATGAAGACATCTGCATTTGTGCTGCTGTAACAAAGCAGAATGTTGTCCTCTGGGTATAGTTCCTGTACAGTGAAGTGATAAAGGCTGAAACATTTTAAACATTCCAATGCTATCAATTTTTCAAGGCGTTCATTTAGCAAAAACTAACCAGGAAAATATGGAAGGTGTCTACTGTCTTTTCATGTGCCTCCAAGGGAGAGAATCTATCCTTATGGAAGGAATATTGCTCAACAGCTCACCTGGAGACACAGGAGCTCCCTGGTGTGTTACGGCCCTTCCCAGGGACCGTATCTTATAGCTGTGGGCAAAAGATTTCCTCTGGATGAACAGCCTTTTTAGAGCCTGTATTCTTGGACTCTCAGGTCCAGTCACTGAGAGCTGTGGGTGATTCTATAACCTAAAATCTTGCCTCATGTTTTGGTTTGATCTGATGCTCTTAGTTCTCTTCTCCTCGTGTATTTTGCATTATCAACAGGTAAGTAAAGCAGGGTTTGCATAAGTGTTCTTTGTTCCTCTGCTGTTGGGTTTATTGGAATTCATAATCATAAATTGTGTATTAAAAGCAATGGTAAATGTTGACACAGCATCTTCCTTTTTTAATTTCCTGCCTTTTCCCAGCTACCTCAGCATCAAATAATTGTTTTTTCAATGACTGCCGCACTAGATTGACCTGAAGACTATTCCAAATCGTGTTCTCTCTGTTCTACCAAGTCAATATTTTTTGTCTGCTCTTCTGTATGTACCCCACATTATTAAGTTCTTTCCTTTATTACATCTTACTGTGCCCTGGCTCCTGGGACAGGGCAAATATTTGCCTCCCGGGGATTGCAGCGAAAATCAAATATTAAGAGGCACCACCAAAATGATTTTATTCGTGTGCATAATTAAGGTGAATATTTGTACATGGTTTGTTGGTTTTCTTGGTGTTTTTTTTTTTTTTTTTAAGCAGCCTAATTAGCCGTATAGTTCTGCACTCTGTTAAGTCTTTTTCTGCTTAATTGCATGGCTCATTCCTTTGCTGATGTCTACTTCACAGAGCACTGTTTCTGGCTTTGTTTCTTGCTCCTGTTTGAGTAGTTTAGAAGTATGGCAGCTCTAGAGAAAGCACTTTGTCTCAGCTTTGGTGAATGTACGTCTTGTGTTGCATTCCTGGGGTGTATTCTTGTCCTGAAGACACTGTGAGGATCAGCCTATTCTAAGTCATGTTTTAGTTACTGGAAACAGAAATGGAGAAAACAATGGAGAGCTGGTTGGACAATGAAACTGTGATAAGGAAATTCATCCTCCCTATGTCCTTGGTCTGCAGTCTCGCCTCTGCTTCCCGACATAAAATAGTAGGAAGGAAATTAAAGACTTGATTTCTTAAAATTTTAATGCTACTGAAATCACAGCTCTAAGATTAGAGGAGACTTAAGTGGGCCCTGCCATTTTAAGTGGCTCATTACCTGGATGCTGAGCACAAACTTTCGTCTTCACTAGATGGCATTAACAGTGACTGGATTATGCACATCTTGTAATTTATGACCTACCTCATTATCTTAAAGATCATTCACAATAAACCATTCAACTTCTTACGTGTCTTGGGCATATGATAGATTTTTCTATTTATTTATTTATTTTTTTCTGCAGCTTTCCAAAATCTAGGTATCCTCCTGAGGTCTTGTATGTTTGTCTTGATAGCGAAGTCCGCTTCTTCTTATTTATTAAGGAAGTTGGAGGTAGTCTTTCTCTACCTTTTGTCATATTCTGGATATCTGTGTCCAAGAAATGAAGGGTCAGTGTAACATGAAGCGATTGATTTGTCATTTGCAACAAAGAGACCATCACTCTGGGAAACACAGGAGCTCGGTACTATGAGAAAAACAAACACCGCTGCATCTTGCTGCCTCCTCATGCTGCTGAGATGTCTTGTGGCTTTCAACTGAAGTTTATATGTCTAATTAAAAGAAAATCCTTGCCCTAATTGTAAAGGATATAGAAGATTAGATTATGGATGACGATGTCAGTTTTCTACAGCTAGTTCCCATGTAAGCAATGTAAATTCATTGGGTGTGTTTTGGTCCAGTAAATGCAGGAGACTTCTGCCATTTTCAAAATTTGAAACACGAAATCTGTGTGAACCACCTTAATGTGATCCTACATTTAGGAGCAGAGTAACTGTCTTTAGTAGCTACTGGACTATATTTAGATGAATACTTACTGGCTTAAGCCACTTTATATGGTAGTTCTTTATTTGCATTTATCATCCTTTGCCCAATGAAAATACTGACAGACTTTTTTTCAGTTTATTTTGCCTGAAGCAGAAAATCTACTAAATGACTTTGGAAATAGAAACTTGAGTAATAATGTAAGAATTTATAAGTGTTTTGATTAACTACATGACTCTTTCCCATTTTGGGATAAAAAAGAAATTCTAGGCTTTCTGCAATGGGACTTGTTATTATTTCTGTCTTTGGGGCAGTACTGAATTGGAGATTTTTCTGTTGGGTCATATCCATGAGAGCGGAGGGAATATTCCTCCCACTTTGCTGTTGCTTTTACAAATTCATCTGATTGTTCTTTTAAATAAACTGACCTAGTCCATTCATGGAATGAATTCTAATCATGGAATCACAGAATAGTTCGGGTTGGAAGGGACAGTTAAAGGACATCTAGTCCAACCCCCTGCCATGGGCGGGGACATCTTCAACTAGATCAGGTCCTTCAGAGCCCCGTCCAACCTGGTCTTGAATGTTTCCAGGGATGGGGCATCCACAGCTTCTCTGGGCAACCTGGGCCAGGCCTCACCACCCTCATGAGAATGTTTCTTCCTAATATATCATCTAAATCTCCCCTCTTTTGGTTTAAAGCCGTTACCCCTGTCCTATTGCTACTAAATTGCTATGCCCTACTAAAAAGTCTATCCTCTTTCTCATAAGGTACTTTAAGTACTGAAAGGCTACAATAAGGTGAAGTATTTGCTCTATTTCTAAATATCCTACAGAAGTGACATTTCACTTGAAATTGCACATACCTCTCTTTTTGAGTATTGGCACTCCAGTGCCATGACAAGGGAGGAAAAAGTTAATTTACAAACTGCAACAGAGTTTGGAATGAGATTCAAAGTTAAAGATGCAATATTTGATAAATAGGAATAAATATTGCCAAGCATGTTGTTGCAAAACTGGATTTGTAGTTGCATACACGTTGGGCAGCACCATGATTGACTCCCTGATTTCAGTGCACAGATAAGGCTATTAAAGGTGAGAATGAATTCATGGCTGTTCTTTAAAGCTTGCTATCTAAAATGGGCTAAAAAGGAGTGATTAATGTCTGTGTAGAGTAAGAAGAATATTCTTTTTTGAAAAACGTAATTCCTATTATCCCTTTTGAAAAGCTCAAGGTAACCTGGACAGGTCAAGATTAAAATTCCAGCTGCAGAAAGATGAGATATTTTATAGCCCGTGTCCAGGCACCAAGGCTCTCCCTCCCACGTTGGCTGCCGGCTGAGATGGGAAAAGGATACAGTTCTTAGGTAAATGCTTTCATCTTATACAATGTGTGGAGGATTGTCAGCCTGGATGAGAGAAGTTTTGTCATAGGAAATATCAAATGATAACTTTATTCTTGCATTGTTTGTGACATCCAGAACTTGGTTCTGGTGATTCTTGTATTTCTCAGGCCTGTGTTGCTGTGTCTGGGAAGCTTAGTGTGGTGAAGTTTGTCTGCTTACTTGTTTGATTTTGAAATAATTTAAGTTACAGACCTGAGCCTTTAGCAGTATCCTGAAGCACAGCTGCCAAGAGTAGATCTATGTCATCAAAGTTATATAGGATTTCCCTGTGTCTGCTGACGTGGAGCTTAGAAAGGGAAAATGATTTTCCACTAAGTATTCCATTGATTTTTCTGGAGACTGTTAGCACTTAAAAAAAAAATCTGAAGGAAACCTTAAGTGGCACAAGGGGCACCTGTGACAAAATAGCGCTGTTCATCAGGCGGCCAAGAGGAGAAAAGCAAAGTGTGTTCATGTGGCATTGAATCAACGCGGAGAGAAAAGAGCTGCAGGGGAGTTCTGCCAGGCCTTTGTGTTACAGGGATAAGAGTCTGACAAAGGGAAGGTGGATGTGGAGAAACATTAATGAATAAAATGTCACCTATGAAAGCTGTCATTGTCTTCTTTCTCCCCTTATCAAAGAATGCACGGGAGAGTCGGATGGCTAGCAAGGTTCAAGGGAATGGAGGGTTTATCCTGGCCTTTTATACACTAGAGACAAAAAAAGCTGTATTGTTACCACTAACTAGAGAAGACTTTGCCTTTTTTTTTTTTTTCCCCTCCTTGTGCACACATCTGCAGCTCATGATCAATTCTCTTTAACCTTTTGACTTACGATTATCGCTTTCTTTCCTGGACCTGCCCTTGCTATCCTTTTATTACAAATTACTTGAATTAGATATTCTGTGATCTTTTAAGTCAGAAGACACTGTCTATTTCTTTGCAATACCCACCTTATATATAGTTATTATTACCTGTACTGTTTTTTCCCTTGCTTGAGCCCTGGGCCATAGGTGCAGATACAAACAGACTTTGCCTTTCTACTCCAGCAATGGGCCTTCTCCATCCTGAGCCACTGTGGGGGCTGTTCTTGGTTGACTCTTCAATGCTGAGTTTTAGTTACCTTGAGCAATGAGGCCTCTAAACTTTTACTCTAATGGTCTTGCATCAAAAAATGCATTCTCTCCTCATACTTACATATGAACAAAACACTGGCTTGCACGTAATTCATTCAAAGGAATGAAAGACGAAAAGGCATGATGAAAAGAGAAGATGAAAAAACAAAGCTCAAGTGACAGATATTAACCACAATACTTAATGCTCTGCTGGAAACACAACACTGATGAGGGCTGGATGAGAACCTGCAACTGCTGATTCTATTCTTTCATACAGGGATGAATGTGAGCGAGGTAATTAATGTCAGTGGAGTGGCTCTCGGTTTACGCTAACATTACTGGGTGAAAAAAAAACCCAACAAACATGCCCTTGGTCATATTTGGAGTCTGGCAAACTGAATACTTCTCCTGATTGGAGTTTCAACATTTAAAGTAAAATCTTATAGCTTTGTTACCCTTGCTGCTCTCACTGCCCCATCCTTTCATGTTTCCAGGGACCTGAGGGGGGACCACTTTCAATTCCTAATTGAGGTATGGGATGATACTTATTCTGTTGAGTTCTGGCTTTACTTGCTTAAAAGCTCTTTTTTCAGGCAAAAGTCTGTTCTCAATGTTCTATTAACAGCAAATGGCAGGGGTTTCCTCCCCCTTCATTTTAGAGAAATGACAGAAAAAAGGAAATTAGCAACTTCTGTAAAACTCTGAAAGTGACTGGCAACTTTTCAGTTTTCATCTGCTCATAGTATACATGTATGAATTTCAGAAGAAGTTGGTATTTCTTGTCTATATTACAGAACATGTAATACAGGAGAAAATATTTGGAAGAGACCGAGTGAAACCAATCTTTTAAATTTTAGTGGGGTGCATGACTGAGTCTACTTCAAGTTCCTTGTGAATTCTTCCCTTTAACCTTTGGAATTAACCTACCTTGAAGAGGATGTGGAATGCAATTAATAGCATTTTCTGGATAATTTCTTTCCTCTTAAAATCTTTGCTGTTCAGTGAAAGGTCGCCGTACTTACATTTCATAGAAGCATGTAGAAATTTAACTGTACAGCTTGCGTCTGCATTTATGCAACCCTGCCTGGACCATCAGCAGTGAGGGAAGAGCTTCTCTCTTTTTGTGCACCCTCCCTTGGAAGCAGCCCCCCATGCCCCACTCGGGCAGATGGATGACCAAGGCTCAGCCGTACCGTCTGCCATCAGTGTAACAAGAATTAAGGAAAGGGAATTCTGGAGCTCGAGGCCATCCCGAGGGAATGGATCGCATCATGCCCTCGCATAAACATCTGCTTCTTTCCACTGCTGTGTCTCAGGGCCTTAGCAGAGAAACTAAGCAATTTTAGCTATTCCCTGGAGATATCTGTAGCTTTCCTTTTAGCAGACAAAATGCTTTGGTTTTTTTCCTAAAACCCTGGAGCATTGCAGACTTTAATTTACAGAAATTAGTTTCTTAAACTGAAATTAGTTTAAATCCATGAATTTTGCAGAACTTGAGGTAACTATAGGGCACAAATAAAACAGCAGCACGGGGTTGAAAGAGGTTGAATGCGCAGGACCAGGGAACAGGTTTTCTACAGAATTGTTTGGGGCTGGTCTTTTTCAAATGGAATAATTTAGCAGTGCATAACGCATTCATATTCAAAGTGCCTTGCGCATGTTCCAAGTGATTCCCTGCCAAACCCCTTTGCATCGCTTCAGGAAAGTGTGAAAAACTCTTCAAATGTTATAGATGGGGGAACTGGGTTGCAAAGTGACTTGTTTAAAGCAGTCAGGAACAGCTGTATCAGAAATGGTGCTCATATTGGAAAATGGGTTGATCTTTGCTTAGATTTCCTAAAACTAAGTCGAAGAGAGAGAATGGGCATCCTGACCTTTTTTTTTTTTTTTTGTTGGAAATGCTGTTGTTGATGGCAATGAAATTTGCATTGGGTCCAAATGGTTGTGTGAATTGAATTGTCATTGGTTTTGGGGTGGTTTTGTGGTTGGTTTGGTTTTTTTTTTTCTTTTATTTCTGGAGATATTTAAGTGATTCTGCACCTCTCCACAAAGGAATTTTTATATGTAATATGTTTTTGGATGTTACCTTAGGTAACATTTGTATTACAAAACAGTTTGGCTTTGCTGTACTGATTTTGAAAGCTGTCTGTGCATTCTCAAGCAATTTAAAATGCCTTGAAAACTTCTCAATCCTATTTATAAAGGAAAGGAAGATAGAAACATTGTGGATGCCAAGTCTGAAGGGGTAATCAAAAAATGCATGTAGCTCTAGCAAGTGTTGCTTTCCTATTTTTATGGTATAGCTTTGCTTTGTAAATGTAAATGAATGCCTCTTTCTAACTTATAATTCTTATGTTACTCTTTAATGAAATTAAAACTATTAATGCCAAGCACAAAATGTGAATTGCTGCTTCTCCCAAGGGAATAATGGCAGGACCAGAGGAAATGGTCTAAAGTTGTGGCGGGGGGGATTCAGATTAGATACTGGGAAGAATGATTTCACTGAGAGGGTGGTCAGGCACTGGGACAGCCTGCCCAGGGAGGTGGTGGAGTCACCATCCCTGGGGGTATTTAAGAAACATATAGATATGGCATTTCAGGGCATGCTCTAGTGGCTGAGATTGTTGGGTTGGGTGATTTGTTTTGTGGGGTTTGGGTTTTTGTGTGTTTTTTCTTTTATTTGTGTGTGTTGGTTTTTTGGGTTTTTTTGAGGGGGGTGTGTGTGGGGTGTGTGTGTATGGTTGGACTTGATCTCAGAGGTCCCTTCCAACCATGAAGATCCTGTGACTGCTCTGTTGTTGCTGTTGCAGTGGCACAGGCTTTGGTGAGCACCACTCTGGTCCTTTACACTCAGAAGAGTGAATGTATTATTGCAGATAAAAACAATGGTGTAATTTGCAAGCAAAATATATTCTGGTGAGTCCATGAAGTGCTTTGCAATAGCCCAAGTTTGCTCTTTGGCTTTGCAAGGTGCTACCTCTCATCCCTCTCGGAATTCTGCCTGTCAGTGTGAAACAGATGCTACAGGAGCTTTAGTTGTAGTTTCAGTTTTCAGGACTATCTCCCTTTCTTGGTCTTTCACAGCTGAAACGTTCTGACTAATCCTGGCCCACTGTGTACTGTTTCTGATAAAGCTTAACCAAAACTGTCTCCTGATTCTTTACAGGAATTTTGAAGCAGCTCCATGGTGACAGTGAACTTAAATCTAAAATAAGGGTGCACTGGGCACGTGTGGGGTATTTTCCTGTTTCCCCTCTGTGTGTGGGACAACTGCTTGAAAAATGTTCATGAGATGGCAGTGGGAGACATCTCCCCTTGTGATGAGCACTGCCTCTCGCTTAAGGTCTTAGTAGCCAGGATGTGCTTTACTGTTTTCTGGTTGCAATGAAGCAATCTAAACTTTACATAAAA
Source organism: Thinocorus orbignyianus (assembly GCA_013400375.1). Taxonomy (NCBI): domain Eukaryota; kingdom Metazoa; phylum Chordata; class Aves; order Ciconiiformes; family Thinocoridae; genus Thinocorus; species Thinocorus orbignyianus. The sequence goes on along the minus strand of VXBW01007374.1, from coordinate 445,765 downwards.
GTTAATCAGATCACTTAGCAGTGGGGCATGTCCCTGGATGAGGCTGGACTGTAATTGTAAAAAAACATGGGATATGTGTGGAGACATGTGACAGCACAGATCGGTCCTTGGACATTTCTTGTAAGTTGATTGTGTCCTATTGCCTAAATGTGGGAAATAAACCAAGGATTTTATTTTTTTTTTAATGGATTGTTGGAGGACTCTTTCAAACCCCTGATGAATAAAAGCACTTTGATCCCTTCTTGTAACACTGTCTTCATAACCAAAATGAAGATTCCCAGCTGTGTACCGGATTGTTACAGTTATCTGTCCTGCTGTTTGTAATATTTGGGTCCTGGTTCCATTCTCAGAAAAAGAACATTTTCACTGTGTCTTATTATGACCCAGTAGAAGTGTCCTGCCACATTTGATTCTCTTCAGCTTCACGGTCTTCCTTCTTGCTGGTCTCGCTGCCTGCTTTCTCCCCTTCCTCCTTGTCCTCACCCAGCACTCTCTTGACCCTAGTTCTCCTTCCAAACCAATTTTTTCTGTGCTTCTCTCACTGTGTGTTCTATTGATTAACAATCCAGAAAGAAAATACAAATCAGTGATGTTTGGTTTTGTGTGTCTTGCTTATAATGCGCAAAAATCCATCCGAGGCAACGCAACATCTGTGCAGTTCTTCCTTAACAGCTATTTGCAGCTCTTGTAACGCAGGAGCAAAGGGCCGTCCAAGGAATTTGGAAGGTAGTGTATTTAAAACTGATAAAAAAGAACACGCATTTTACTTGTGCCATTCTGTCTTCAGGCGTTTCAGGAAAATAACTTGGTAAGCTTGGCAAAAGATTAGACGCTTCCTTGAAAATCCACAGTTAAATTATGTAGGATGAAGTTCTAGAGGAGAAAGAAAGCTGGCTGCTTTAGGACATCAGCCAACCACGCGCTGCCTGGGGCTGGGCTCTGCCTCCCTCCCCGGGAGCCTCCTGACTGCATGGACTGTTCTTTTGCTGGTTGCTTACACCTTCCTCTGCAGTCAGCGCCTGTTGGGGGCCGGGTACAGGACAAGCTGCTTCATTGTTTTAATCCAATATGTTACTCTTGCTTTAGTTTACCTAAGTACACCAATTAATTGGTCATAAAGTTGTTCGGGCGTTTCATTAATAGGGAATGTGAGTGATTTACAACCCATGGGAATAATGTATCAGATCAAGTGTGGAGTTTGGGCTGGCTTCTCTCGGAAGGGCTCTGTACGGCTATGCCGCTTGCATAGCAAAGAGCTGTGCTGCAGCCATTGGTATTCACGGAGTGCTACCCAAAGGGAATTTTTAAAAAATAATTATGGTGTTTTATCCTTTTTTCTTCCCCTCTTGCCTTAGCACTTTGCCTGCACGATGATTTTGACGGGGATGTATGCGGTGCCGGGCTCCCTCCCCCTTCTCGATGTACTTAGGCTTATTGTTACCGCAGCGAAGGGAGGCTGTTGCTATGAAAAGGAAGAAGGTTACTAGATCACAGCCCTCATAAATATCAGATGAAACCAGCGGGAGGGGATTTAGGTTGGGAGTAAATGACACAAAGCCCTGTGTTGGTTTTACACGTGTGGGGGGAAACCTAAACAATCAATCTTTCTGTGCTGACAATTGAATATTTCTTCCCTTTGCTTTACTGTGGTATTTCTGTTTCTATGGCAACCAGGGATTTTTGCAGGCTGGCAAACTCTCCCACAGCAAATCCAGGGAAACAGGTGTTGGCCAAGGCTTTTAGTTTTTCCAGGGATGTTCCGGCTCTAGTCTCCAGAGGAGGATTTGGCCCTGCTTTTTGTGGGATGCTCCTCACTAGCGATGCTCTGCCATTGCGTCCGGTGGGTCAGTGCAGCCCACAGTTAGTCGTGTCTATTAATGATTTATCCCAGGAATTGAAATGGAATTACCAGGAGTCCAGTTTCACAATATAAATTGACGATACAGAAGGGGTCAGAAAGCCATGACTTACCTTTCATGCGGGCATTTTTGTGGTGTTGGTGGTGTTTTAAGAAGGCATTGTTTCCTCTTTCACATCAAGTGTGAGTCACTGTGGTTGGGAGCTCAGTCGCCTCGTTACCTTATGTCCTCCAGATTGTTTCATTGATCCAAGCTGTTTCTAATAAGCTGCGGTAATACCCAGCACACGTTATCTTTGGATGCTAAGGAGTGTGAAAATTAGTTAGGCTTAATAATTTAGATCTGTGAATTGCCACTGGAATAAACATCCTGGGCAAGCAGGCTCAGAACTGAGCTATTCTGGTTTTATGCATCCTCTGTGAAGAAAGGAAAAGAACTACAAGCTTTTCTTAATCCCTTCTCTGTAGGCAGCCAGTGAGACATCTTACTGATGGTTATACCAAGGGGAGAGAGAGAGAGCTTTCCATAAGCATAGCTCTGTCAGCATTTGGATGGGTGTAGCGGTCCTGGCAGCTTGGGGCTGATGGTGGGACCCCTTCTCCCCCCCTCCTGGTGCTCTTAGAGCACAGCTGTGTCCCGATGGTGGCTTTTACTGTGAGACTGGGCAAGAGAATGTTTTTTAGACTCTAAAATCAGGTCTGTGGACTTGTTATCAGTAAAGGACTTTGGGGTTTCTTCCTCTGTGTAGAGGGAAGGGTATCCACATTGGGACAACCCACTAGTTGCATATTGGTAAGGCACAACGTTGCACTTGAACAAAATACTATAATCATAGTTTCTCATATAATTTCTCTACTGCTGGACATATTGCTGAGTGCAGGGAAGGGCAGGAAGACAGTTGTCTGGCTAAAAGTGTCTCTTTCATTGATGCCCTGAAAAAAACATTAAAACAGTTGCTACAGAAAAAGTTTTGGTGCAAGATGATACAGCCCGTTTCCTTGCTGGGGGAAGAAGGTATAATAAAATAAGTAGAGACTAAAGAGGGATTGTTTTCCTCCCAGCACAACATTCCGTAATATGTGAATAGGTATTTGTAATGTTCAGGAAAAGCTGGTAGCTTACAGCGACGGGGCCTTGACTCCCTCCATGTGCTGTCCAGTCTAATGTGCTTCGTAAGAGACAGGTGAAATTAAGGAATATTGATTCTTAGCTAATTGCTCAAATTCTTATTGTGTACCCAAGTCTCTTCAATCACTTGTTCTAGAAGAGTTAGTGGATATCAGGCTGCTGTGCCACGGGAAGATGGAAAATGCTCTGAGCAACCCTAAATGGTGAATTTGGACATACCTATTTTTGCTCCTAGGTACAGTCTGGAGGCAGAGGCCAATGTTTAAAATAAATAAAAATTGGAGCCTTAGGAGGGTTTGTAGCAGCTTAGCTGTGAGTGTTCTGTGTTCATATTGAGTAACAGAAGCAGCAAAATCTCTGAGATCTCAAACTACCCAAATGTAAATGTATTTCACAAGCAAATCAGGGAACTGTCGGAGTTGGAAGGGACCTCTAGAGATCACCCAGCCCAACTCCCTGCTAAAGCAGGGTTGCCCAGAGCACAGCACTCAAGACTGCATCCGGGCAGGGCTTGAAGGGCTCCAGAGAAGGGGACTCCACACCCTCCCTGGGCAGCCTCTGCCAGGGCTCTGCCACCCTCACCCCAAAGAAGTTTCTCCTCATACTCCAACAGAACTTCCCATGTTCCAGCTTATGCCCGTTGTCCCTCATCCTGTCGCTGGGAACCACTGAGAAGAGTCTGGCTCCATCCTCCTTCAACCCACCCTTGAGATATTTGCGAGCATGAAGAAGGTCTCCCCTCAGCCTTCTCTTCTCCAGTGTATGTAGCTGGGGTCTTTAATACCTTTCTTTCTCAGTATAGCTGTGATTTTGAATAGTTCTTATGTTCTGTGGGCCACGCTCAGGAAAGTATTCATCCACAAATAATTCCTTTAAAGCAGGGCATCTGTCTATTCACCATGGTGTTGCAGCAGTATTTACTTCTGCTAGACCTGGAGGGCTCCTCTGGGTGTTGTGGCAGGGTAGGAACCACAGCAGTGGGAGCTGAGTGCTTTCAGGCAAAGATGATTTGATTATGATCCTTCTGGATGTTCTCGCTCTGCCCGTGCTGTTGAGACATGGATGAGAACTGAGGGGATGGATGTGGTACTTGTCTCAAACAAGCTTTCAACTAAGTCCGTGTGTTGGTTGAATAAATCAGTAGAACTTACAATTTCTCCCACCAGACTACAAAAAGAGATGGATTCAGGTACTGTGCCAGCCACTTATTCTCCTCTCCCACTCACAAATGTAAATAAATGTTCTTTTGCTCCTTGTTACCCCTACAGAGATTAGAGAACCCGAGAATTAACCCAGTCTGAGTGCTCAGAGTTGCAGGAAGATTTGCTTTTTGCTGACAGAACCTTGAACTAAACATGTAATCACTTCTTGTCTCATTTAGCTGTCTGTACAGGGATATATGAGGGGTGTTGCTTATTAGCATTTAAGCATTTTCAAGTGATCAGAAAATTAAGGCTGGAAGTTCAGAAAGGTGTGGGGGTTTTTTGGGGGGTTTTTTTGTTTGTTTGTTTTTTTTGGTCAGGCTCTCTCCTGACACAAGATTAAGCCTGTGTAATCTTCATAGGAGTGGTTTGGTGTTTGGTTTTTTTTTTTTTTTTAAAGTCTAATGCTGGAGACAGTCAGTAGCACTCCCAAACTGGTCCCATTGCTTGTATTCATTCCTTTTAATGAGAGATTTCTAACCAGCTCCCTCCCCTTTGCTGTGGTTCTCCACAGTCACTTGCAAAAGTGCTTTCAGATGCTTCCAAAGTTTCCAGCATGATATTAGGCCATGTTTTGTTTTGAAGTATCTGATGTTTCATTAGGAGTTTCTGTATGACTGTTGGGAACTAGTGCATTTACAATACAGATAATAAATTAAAAAAAAAAAAAAAGGCATTGCTGAAATAAAAAAGTTTCTGAAACAGGGTTCAGAAGTCTGACAAAACAGTGTTGAAAACCTCACCGGAGTCTAGATACCCTATCTGGGTAGATAGGCCCAACTAATCACACCCTCCACCTCCCCACCCCCGTTTTACCTGCTATCATACTGTTATTTTCTTATTACTTCTCTAGTTTTACGTAAAGTACAGAGTATTTTAGAGTACAGTATTTTCTTGGTAGTTATTATATCCTCTCTTTAGTTATCTGTGTGTTACTGGCCTTTCTGATTTTGGTCTTTACCTGCCCCTATGTCTTTGAGCTCACCTAAATGACATGGTCCAGTTTTCACTTTCTTTAGACTTCCTGTTTGTACAGTTGGCCAGTGAAGAACTTGTGATTTAGTTCTTGCAGTTTCTCACTGCTACGCATTCTCTGTGCTTTGTAAGGCTTCTTCTTGGTTGGTTTTTTTTTTTTTTAAGAGCTACAAGATTTCCAGAACTGCTGCTATCTTCTGGCTTGTTTCCCATGACACGTTATCTGCCACTCATCTGAACCTGCTGAAATCTGCTTTTTTCTTACTGTTTCCATTGTTTTTGCTGCTGTTCTTCCGTGCAGTGTGAACTCTACCACTTCATGGTTGCTGTCGTTCAAACTGATTTCAGCTTTCATAATGGTTTCAACTGCTTCCACTTCATTCGGTCAAGTTACAGCTAAAGAGTCTCCTAGTTGCTTGTTCTCCTTCAGTATCAAAACCTGATTCCTAATCTATTTATTTCCAAGCCTTTTTTTCTTTAACAGTTAGTGATGGTTTATATTACTTCTCCAACATACTGGTGTTCCTATCACTGCAGTTATCCAAGTGTTGATTGTGGTTCTGTCGTCTGGGTTAGAAATACTTCTGCGTGATTGATATTAGTCCAGGGGTACAAACCTAAAAACGTAACAAGAAATACGGGGAGTAGGGCTGTAACGGGCTGTGTAATCACGGTTGCCCTCTTCTAATCTTTCTACAGCTGTTAAAGTTCCCCAGAATAAGGGAATGTTTTCTGCCAGATGGCAAATTCCCTCAATGAGGGATGGTACATCATTAAGCAATGAATTTTGGGGAAACTTTGCTCCTGCGGGTGAAATCCAGCAGCCATTTTTCCCCTAAAGAGCAAATCCCAAACAGCACAGGCATATAGACCTGTTTTCTACTCATGTGATGTGCTGCGGCCATCCACAGTTGAAAATAAGAAGGTAATTTAGCTCTAAGAAGCTGTAAGTGAGAATGAAATAACTGTTGATAGGCTTTGACTATTACCCGGGGTTAGGTTTTTCAAAACGGAACAGAGGGATTGGTTCAAGCAAATAAGAATGAGAGGGAATGCTTTGCAAAAAGTGCAGGGACTGGAAACATTTCTCCTGCTCCAGTACTAGCACAGGCTTCATTAATAAACATTTCTCTCTTACTGTTTGATCTGATTGCAGTTTAATTTTTTTGGGTTCCTTCCAGAAGGAGCTTGTGCCTTCTGTCTCTGGCTCTCTCCACTTCATCTCCACTTGCAGGAGAGGGAGCATCTAATTAGATTTCATGTTCCAACTTAGGAACAACCTCTGGTTTTGGCTGCCACTTCACAAAACTGTAGTGAGAGTGTGAGGGGGAGATGAGAGAAAACAGTGATTCAGGCAGATGTTACAACTTTACAAAGAAGGAAAAAAAAAAAAAAGAGGGGAACGTGTTATACTTCTCTAATTATTGCAGTGTCACTTAATATATCACTTTTCTGGGGGCATACAGCAAGCTAGAGAGTATTTGGGGCTTTGATTTCAGGTTAAAGATGAACATCCTTATCCTCAAGAACGTGTGGGGTTCTCCGTGCCTTCTCAAGGTACAGAAGGGATAGATAGAGAATATAGAGTTAAACAAAAGAGTCCTTGAGACTTCTCCAGAAGATCACAGGTATTTGGCTCTGTTCTCACCTTTTCCTTCACATACTGGTCCTGGGGTGCTCCTTGATCCTCTGGCAGCTGGAAGTGCCCATGGTGCTGCCTGTTAAAAGTGACATGTTAGTGGAATTACAGGAACTTCACTTCAATTCTTGCCTGAGAAATAAAGAACAGTGAGTTTAGAGAAAACCTGACTAATAAGAGACCTTAAGCAATGTAGGTTTTAAAAGCTGTGTTATGTACCTTTAATCTTCTTGAAGATTATAGGGTGACAAGACTTTCTAGAAATGGGCAGGATTGTTAAAACAGTAGAGATCAGCTGTGAAATGACTACCTTTATCGTAACCCCTTAAAGAGACCTCTCTTTATGCTGTTGGGAGATAAGCGTAGGTTGTACCTGGAAACTTATAATAAATGCTAATTGAGTTTAAGAATTACTTCTAAAACTGCTGTTTTTTCTATTTCTGGGGAGGAAAGAAGGGGAAGAGGGTAGAATTGTTACTCCATTGAGTGGTGACTGAGCTAATTGACAAAACATGTTATTAGACTGCGTGTATAAAAATATTTTTCTGTGCTTTGTAATAGATTCCTCTAGTTTACAGAGACACGCTTTGTTTAGAAACAGCTCTGGTTGTGTGAGAACTTGCTTCACCCACCCACATGGTTGAAAACACGAATATATGAAAAATTAGGAAAAAACACCACTATTCTTCATCGGTTTTAGCTGCTTTTGTAATACCTGCTGAGGTGCATGCTTCCTTTGCTTTGCAGCAGGTTAAAAAAAATAAAGCAAATCCTGCTGTCACCCAATATGCACAGGCTTTCTTGCTTGTGTGGGGGGTGGTAGTGCTCTGGCTGTGGGATGAGATGCTTTCTCACACCTGACAGTGCAGGTTTGCAGGTCTCTCGTGGTGGCATTTCATAATTGTCCTGCTTTTTAACCTGGGTCATGGAGATGGTCTAATGCCTCTGTGGCTTTATTCTCCATGTAGGTGTCATGAGTGGGGATGTAGACAGCCTCTAAAAAATGGCACTATAAAGAATAAAAGGTTGGATAGCCTTGTCTCACGGGGGTTCAAGGATTAAGATGACCTCTTGTATGCAAGTTCTACCTGTCTAAAAGCTTATGAGACAGCAGCCTGGCTTAACTGAGCTGCTTTGTCTCAGGCTGATGTCGTGAACTAGACTTGCCAACGCAGTGCCTTTGCTCTCTAGGGAGATGTTTGCGGTTCTTCTTACTGCAGGTTCTTCCCTGTGACAGGACACATCCTCACTCTCCCACAAGCAAGGCAGGTTTGCCTTTCCCTGTGAATAGCAAAGTCCATTGCATCTTTGTGACCCATGGTGTGTTTTGTTGAGGCATAATCTTCTTGTTCTTTCTTGCACCCTGTACCTTGTAATGAATTCTGAACATGAGGTATCCAGTGCCACAACACAGTATTCAAAATGTAGGTTAGTGTTAAGCTACTGGGGAACTGGCCCTGCTCTCTATGCTCTTCTAGTCTGGATGGGTGTAATTGCCAGGAACTCTGCAACTTTGGATTTTGCAGCTGTCCCAGGGGCAGGTTTTGCTCCTGTTTGTGCTCTCCCACCCTGGGCAGAAGGAAGGAAACTGAAGCCTACTTCCGATGAAAGGAGCAGCGTCGACAATAGCTAAGTGTTCCCTGTGGGCCTTTGCAACTGTCAAGGAAAAAAAAACCAGTGTGTTTTCTACACCTCAGGCGTGTGTGACAAACAGTGTTCCTGCTCCCAACTCTCCCTTGTGTCACCGTGCCATCTGAAGAGCTCAATGAGGCTGAGATGTGGCTGCCAGCATCCCCGTATGTGGAGTGAGCTCTCCTGCCAGCAGGAAAGGAGAGCATCACCTATTTAACTACCTATTTAATGGTTTATATGCATATAGACTGGGACCAGTAATATTTTTTGTTTTTACTGTAAGTTGCCCGTGACACCTTTACTACACAGTGCAAATGCTGTAAATCCCTCTGTGGGTCTTGATTTCTCTCTGGGAGCAGCATCACCTACTAAAGGTGGGAGCTGGTGTTTGCCATTGACCTACTTCTGGAACTTGTGTGTCTAAATTCATCCCATAGTATTCATTTCCCTGGAGCAGGCTTCAAGTAGAACGTCATTACGCGTAAAACGGCTACCAGGGAAGGGAGAAAATCCCAAAGAACTGATGTTAATGCATGATGCAAAGTGCCATGTGCCACAGAAATTTAAGTATTGTGTGCAGAGACTGAACTTTGTGCTTCCAGGCACAGCAGCAGCACCCAGTGCTTGGGCTGGAGGAGGCAGCTTAGTTTCTAAGGAATAATATATTATATCCTAGGTAGGTAGACTGGAAACTATAAAGAAAAAGCTGATGATGGTGTTGTAGAGGTTACAGAAAACCTAGTTGAGGAAAGCTGGAATTACATTTTGTGGGAACAAAGAAAGAACTTCTTAATCTGGCAATTCCATCCTCCCAGAAATACAGAGAAGGAAGAGTGAAAGTCCCAGTCACTGAAGGAGGAGGGGAAATTCAAGTTGTAGGAGAGCTTAAAATGCTACCTTCTGAATCTGTGCCAGAAAAAAAGATGGATAGCTGAAATCCTGCACCCATAAGTAGGAGTGCTGTTGGTCTGTGTGCAGGAGTGTTGTTTTAGTGGGGTCCTGCTTTGGGCAGTTATACCTACTGAATGCCAGCAGTATCAAAGGTTTTTATGCTTTAAAAACCATGGAAACCATAATCACCAAGAAGTATCTGTTCCAACTTTCAAGGTTTTTTTGATACAGGAAGATTAACCCCACGTGATCTTTCTGATTTCTATCTTCTGTGCTAAGATCTCCATTAAAAAGAGAAAAAAAAGGGGGGAGAAAGTTGCAGTTGAATGGCCTGATGAAAAAGCTCTTTTTACCTGGTTTCCCCAGTGCAAACTGCCAGTAGAAAAAAAAACAAACCGTGGAGGTTGTTTGAGAGGTGTAATAAACTCTAAGCCAGTGCGTCAGCACAAAGTGTTTATTTGGGTTTTTTTTTACGTCATTACAACAGAAATCCTGATCAGCCATGTCTCTTCAACAGAAAACTGCTTGTTATAAGCAGGAAAGCACCAATCTTAGAGAGCAATTTCTCTCAGGTCTTGAGAGAAAAATAAGCTGCTTGCAGGGGGTCAGGAGAGAGAGGGCAGTCCAGCGGAGGTACAGGTCGTGAGATGTGGCATTCAAAACCTCTCAAATATTTAAGAAATGCCTTCCTGTTTTTCTTTCCTCTCTGTTTGTGCGAAGAAAATAATGTGGTACAATTCTTCAGATGTCATTCTAGGAGGATGCAGATGCTCTTTCCTACAGAGGACAGTGGCAACTTTGGGACCAGAAATGTGGTGCTCCAAAAGAACTGTTGGCCACAAAAGAGAATTGGAGACCTGTACATCTATTTTTGCATGCAAGACACAAAAAAAATCTATAATGTCACACATTTTAAATTACAAGACAATGAAAACCATGCCTGTATTCTGTACTTAGAGCAAACCCATGTGAGATCCTACAGCTGCTCTAGGACAGGCAGAGCGAGGGGGAGCTCTGCCCTGCATTTCCCTGCCTTTTTAGGTTTTAGAGAACTTAGAGCAGCTTTACAGACGTTTTTAGCTGGCCAAATGGGTCATCTTCTGTGACCTACTTCTCATCGAGTACAAACAGGTTCTTATCTACAGGGGTAACAGCCTGTGATCTACACTTGTGTTTCCAGTGTAGTCGCTGCGACTGGAGCATTGCTGAGAGTAATAACGTAAACCGTCTTTATCCTGAGATTCCTAAACTTCACTTCCACGGCAAATTCTCTTCACCAGTGTTCTCTCTCCCCTTCCCCTGATAATTTCTGAAGCAAATTGCCGATTTCAGCCAGATTCCTAACAGGAGTTACCCTCGGGTAAAACTTGGCAGGGGTGAGGTGTGGGGGGGACAATAGGTAGGCAGGAATCCCCCAGATGAGCTGGTTCCCAGCCCTGTTGGGTTCTGCTTCAGCTGGCTCAGGTCTGTGAGCTGGTGTTTTGGGAGGGGATGGGAGGTGCTGTAATTAACTTGTGGGAATGTAAGGAGATAAGCTTTCTGAAGTTTTGTCCCTTTTATTTCTGCTGAACACCACATCATGTTCTGGCAGTTGCTTGTTCCTGTTGTTGGCGTGTTTTTAATGATGTTGTTTCTTCCCTATTAATTAACTTTGCTTCAGACCACTTTATTACTTCTAACAAGCCTTTTTGAGAAGCACTCTCCTGGTTCATCAGCCACAGGCGTGTGTTTGTGCTTCTCTCTTGCTGCACGTGTGCTGTGCTGGAACCTGGGAAGGCATTTGCCCTGTTCTGGTTTGCATTTTTAGGTGGTAAACTCTTTTGCTGCACTCCAGAAGCGTAAGTCTGACCCTAACTGCTTTTACCATTTCTTTCAAATTAGCCCTATTTAAATACTCAGCTATTTGACTTTCTATGTGGAGAGGGTTTTTATGGAGTATACTCGTCCTCAAGGAGGACTTTTACACAACTGCTCCAAGAGAAGTTCGTTTTGGCTGGTGCACTTCAGGCTGAAATTGCTGGTTGTGAGTGTGTAGAACTAACAATTTATCACTTGAAGGACTTGTGAAATCTTCCCAACAGTGGAGAGAGACCTCCAGCCTGTCTCTGGCTTCCAGATGCAGTAATACTTGTCTTGAGCTATGGTTCCTTATTTAAGGTCATCAAAGCTAATGCTATGGCTGAATCTTTCCTATCTGCTGTTTCTTTGCAGTCCCCTTGGCTCACCTTATTATTTGGCCTCAACCAAATAGGGGGCAACAAAAGGCAATGAAGTCAGTGGAGACTTCTCCTTTGGATTATCCCGGGCCATTCAACTCTGATCTTCAACCTGATGAAGTCAGGTTGAAGTTGATATTTTTCCACTGGTTTCAGTTAAATGTTGCAAAAGGGTATTTGGTATTTTTCCCTCATGAATTGAAATGTTTTTAACCACTCCTCTTAATATTTTCTGGTTTTCATCTCTTTTAGAATGCAGACAGCTAATGCTGCTTTATTTCTGAGGTACACCTAAATGTGTCGTGTTTCTGTGCTATGTCCCTAATAATGTTATTTGTTTTTAAAAAAAAAAAACAACAACAAAGCAAAACCCACAACAAACCCAACCAAACCAAATCACCAAAATTACCCCTATAAGCAAAACCAAATCAAACTCCCAAGGCTCACCACTTGACTCTCCCCACCTCCAGCCCCAGTAAAACCCGAAAGAAAGAGTTCCAGGTTGAGCAGAGTGTTGTTTGGGTCTCAGCAGCCTTTTGCCTGTATGTTTTTTGGGTATACATGGCTAGAGACGTTCAGGTGAGTGAAGAAGACCTCTGCTTTGGCAGCTGTGTGCTTTGGAGCAAATCTAGTTCTCACTTTTGTCGTCTTAGCTGGAGTTTCCTCAGACATGGTGATGTTCAGTATTTTTGCTTCAGAATCTTTTTCAAAGTTTGTGCTTATTTGCAATCTGAGATTTGTATACAGGCGATTAATTCCTACGTGACTGAAGATTATCTCAGGCAGTCGTATGGATGCAATTTTTATCACACGACAGCAGGTATCTGTAAACATATTTTCACTGAATATTTGTACACAATTTAATGTTTTCTTTTTTTTGCAAAAAGAGTGTGCCAGAAAGAACTGAATTTAAGAACTCTATACCTGGTATCAGTGTGATTAGAGGTAAGATTGCTTTCCAGCTTTAGAAAGCGTTTTTGCCTTTTGCTGACTTGTTGCCATGGTGGAACTAGTTTTGTTTCTGTAAATTTAGACTCTGCCTTCTTTGTTGTGAAGGCCTTATCAGTACTATAGCCGCTACTTAGAGCATAGATTGTAGATTGCTTGGATGCTCCTTGTTTAAATAGGCAAGTTGGGAGATCTTGTACACAGAATTGGCAGACTGGCATTTAAGTGGTTTAGCAGAAAACTGCTGTAGCTATTTCCCCCAGATTCAGGAGTTTTACAGGTTCTAAATTGCGTTCTTTTTTTATTCACTTTTTTTTTTAACCCCTTTAACAAGTGAGGGTCACAACCAAAGGTCCTGTCATCCTCTGAAGAGCCCAGACTTGGCTGCTTTCTTCTTGTTATGGGCCAAGTGGTAGGCATTAAAGCAAGAAAGTATTCTCTCCATCCTTTCTACCCTTGTTGTTTCAGGAGCTGGATCATTTGACTGTAATGGGGCATGTATTTCATGGAGCTAAATCTTCTTCTGGTTATAGTTATTATGGAGGAGGCGATTGGGCAACTGAAAAGATTTGGAGGAACCGAACAGTGTGGAATCACTGTGGTGTGAAGCAAAAGTCTCTGCTTAACCCTCTGATAACATTTTTAGGCAGTTGAATTTGTGACAATGGATGAGGAATCGGAAGAGTTTGGCTTTGTGTAAATATTCCAAATGAAAAGTGCTAATTTCTGCATCATTTTTCATGTGCTAATGATAGAAAAAAGTCTGGAAATCAAGGTTACTTGGGTTGTCTGTATTTCCTGTAGCATTGGAAAAAATTTTCTGCTACCTACTGGTAGTGCCTCAGGGTCTGTTCAGGTCTACAAAGTCTGAGGATGTGGGGGTTTCGTTTGCTGTTTGTAAAACAGATGAGGAAAGCAGCTGCTGATGCCTGTATGTGGTTCTTGCACTGTGAAGTAGAAAGATTGATGTTTTTAATGAGTCCTCCTCTACTGTGGAGTATGTCTTAACAGTTCATGTGGATGAGAAAGTAATTTTCTTTGGTCGACTAAGGTTGTTTCTTCTCATAGTAGTCTACATGGAGACTGCTCAGCAGGGGAAAAGGATCCAAAGTAACAATTTAGTATTTTTTTTTAGCTGCTAAAAGTACCTGGTGCTTCCAGAAGGAGCACTTTTTCTATTATTAAGGCTTGCAGCACCCATTTTATAAGTGGGAAAGGAAGCACAAATGTCACAAGCACTAGAATGTTCTTTCTTTCCAAAAGTTAATCCTGCAAATACATACAATTCGCCTTGTGATTTAAGATTTCTCAACTGAGTCATTATTGTGTTTTCATTCTCACTTCCATTCAGCCCCTGCACACCCTCAGCACCTGAACCAGCTGATCCTAATTCCTTCACTTGGGTTTCCCAATTACTTGCAGCTGCAGGAGGTTTGAATGACGATTTTCTGACTATTGACAAATCCTGCAAGTGTTTCAGGGTAGGGAAACAATAGATTTTTGTGACTCCTGAGTTTATCAAAGCTTTTCTGGTTTAAAGGCTTTGTAAAAATCACTGAGAATTAAGATCTGTATCTGCGCTTCCATTTGCAGCATGTGTAGGGTCACAGCTGTGAGTACGAGATTGTCAAAGAAAGTTCAATGTGTGAAAAGCTTGAGTGTTCAGCAGCGTTACGTACTGTTTGAAGGTTGTTTCTTTCTTGCACTGTTGCTTCTTTGTGTGTAGTAATTGTGTCAGCGGAGGTTAAAATTGCACATTAGAAAAAAATTTTATACTGAAAGGGTTGTCAAGCATTGGAACAGGCTGCCCGGGGAAGTGGTTGGGTCACCATCCCTGAGGGTGTTTAAGATGTTGTAGATGTGGCACTGAGGGATGTGATTTAGTGGTGGGCTTGCAGTGCTGGGTTGGACTCAATGCTCTTAAAGATTTTTTCCGGCCTAAATGATCCTATGATTCTCTCTACCGCTGGCAATCCCGGCAGCTGGAGAAAGGGCTAAAATCGCAATGATGTGGGGCAATGTGTGCTTCTTGAGGGGTATGAATCTATCTTCTCCTAGGACACCCCAGGCCCTTCACAATCTGCTAAGGCTGTGTGCTGCTCCCCAGTTCCTGTGAAGGACCTGTTATACTTGAATCCGCATTCCTAAGTACTGGGGGAGCAGAGAATCTTCTTTGCAGAACATGCGCTGTGCAGTTTTGCTCCAGGAGACAATGAAGTTCCAGCACAGGTTTTTACATATCCTAAAAACTTAGGTGAATTGATCCAGGCTCTACAAATCAGGAAAAGTAGATTTGCTGCAGTTCTTTAGAGATGGAACATACCATTGTGTTTCAGAATGATGACCCTTTGATTTGTGGGACGCATTGGAAAAATGGAGAATTTCCCATTTCCATACTATTTGTGGAATTTCTCTGTTCAACCTGGGAGACAGTGGCTACAGCAGTCTCTGTGATGTGAAGCAGACACATACCCATCTTAACCTCTGGGGGGAACAGATGCTGTTTAATTTAAAAGACAGTCTAAAGTCATATGTATTCCTCTCGAACAATCGAATCGTCTCTGGGGGATTATTGAATTACAAGATCATGTCATTGCTTGAATGCACTGAGCATGAGGACATTCCTTGGGAAGCAAAAGCTGCTTGTACTCCTGCACTGTATGTAGGTAGAAAAAATCTCAGCTCTCCTAATTGCAGCTCAGATAACAGGGGAAGACGATCTGTGTTCCTGTTGGTCACAGCTTTTTTGCTGTGCATGTGGTGGCATGGAAGGGTGCAGCAGGTGGGAATGGCTGTGGTTATTCTCCACGGAGCTTTCTTTTCCTGATGACACTCAAAGCTGCAGGTGGTGGTGGTGTTCGGTGAGCTCCTTGGGAAACTGCAACAAACCAAATGAATGTTTTGCTGTCATGCTGTTTCCTTTCCTGCCAGTTACTCCATGATGGTCTGTCTCCAGAGTACTTGTTGCTAACAGCAGCTGCTGGCTGAAATTTCTATCAGGACTTTGGTATTTTAAATTTAAGGATCTTCAGATTTTTAAGATCTGTTTATTAAAAAAAAAAAAAAAGAGAGGAAAAAAAAAAGATGCTTAGTGTTCTATGCAATGTGGAGAAAAGAGCATGAGAACTTTAAGTAAGCAAATCCTGTGTGTTTAACGGGGTGGCTCCACCCGAGACAGCGCTTTGAGGTGTCTTCAGGAGATGCTGGGAGGGCTCGAGCCCCTCTGCTGTGAGAACAGGCTGAGAGAGCTGGGGAGGTTCAGCTTGGAGAAGAGAAGGCTCCAGGGAGACTCTAGAGCCCCTTCCAGTCCTCCAAGGGGCTCCAGAAAAGCTGGGGAGGAACTCTTGATCAGGCAGGGGAGCCATATGACGAGGAGGAATGGTTTGACACTGAAAGAGGGGAGATTGAGATGAGGACTGGGGAAGAACTTCTTTGCTGTGAGAGTGGTGAGGCACTGGAACAGGTTGCCCGGAGAAGCTGTGGCTGCCCCATCCCTGGAGGGGGGTTCAAGGCCAGGCTGGATGGGGCTATGAGCAACCTGTAGTTGCGAGGTAGTCTTCAAGGTGTTGGGTTTATTTTGTTTGCTGTTTGGCTCATCAAAGAGGTAACGAAAGGGAAGGACCCGCGCAAGAGGGAGCAGTGAGTTAGCTCTTGGGTCCACACAGGTGCCCACATGAAGACTTGACTGGAGCAGCAGTGGAGGTGGGAAGGGTGTTAACACTGGTATGAGCTCTGGAATGTTTTGATGTAAGTAGGAAGGGGAGGAAGAGCAGAAGCTCACACTGTAGTGTATATTTTACTTGTAAATACCAGCTGTCCTTTCCGTAGCCCTAGAAGATTTATCAAATTAACTCCCCTCTCTCCCCGTGCAGAGCTTTAATATGTCCGCTTGTATTGGAGCAAAAATGCAATTAAGTTGTTGCTTTCACTAAGGTGTCTGTACAGAGTGCGAACATTTGTTCATTTACAGCGGTGGCAAGGCCATGAGCTGCAAACTTATTTCAATCTAATTATTCTCCATTCCTTATTCAGTAGTTGACTCTTTAATAGAAGTTTTCAGCCCCATAAATTAGACGTGAGCAGTGATTTATTTTTTTTCACCGGTATTCTTTCCCCCACCTAGGTTTATCAATTGAAAAGGGAAATGAGAGGGAAAACCACAGATGCTGTTTTCTACTGCTATTTCTTGTTTTTAATTCTACGTGATGCTGTTAGTATCAGGGGAGAAAAAAAAGGAAGAGTCTGGAAGATGAAACCTAAAGCTGTTACTGCTGGGCATAGGGGAATGGAGGGAAGATGAAATATACATACATAGATCGTGGTCAGTTTAGTGCAGCAGAGAGGGAAGGGAGAGATAATGCACTTGTTTCAGTGGTAGGTAATCACTTTAGCAGTATTAAATCAACTCTGTTTTAGAAAGTTGTGTAAAAATCATTCTTCAGATAATCAGAGGCTACTTCTGACCCAACTATATTTTCATAATACACTGAGCAGTTGTCAAAGGAGGTTTTCAAACTGACCATGGCCATCCGTTGCTCCCAGTGTCCTTGGCTGCTTTTATTCCCTTCTTGCTGAGATAACTCTTCCTGGTATGGAGTGTTAGGGATGTCTACAAACAAACCTAACTGAGAAGTCTGTCAGTATTTAAGTTTCTCACAGTTAAGTGAAAAACACTGGTTTCATTGCAGCCTTATCCTTAATACCACACAATTCTATGAAAAGGTCTAAAAAGTAACACTTAGTTTAGATTATGTGAAAAAGTCTGATGGCAAATATTGACCAAAAAATGCTGTCTTTCCCAGAAATACTGCTTTTCCCTCTGGAAAATAAATCTGGTTATTCTTTTATTTAGTTGTCTTTTTTAAGATAGAATTTGAAGGGGAAATGACTGAGCTGCTAATGGATAGATCTTATCCATGATTTTAACAGTCACGTAAGGATGCATTTGAATTGTCTGTAGACACGTTTATCCCAGGATTCCACGTTATAAAAGTGTTCCCCAAAAACAAATGACATTGAGGAGTTTTAAACCTAAATTGTAAGTGAAAGCTTTATAGTCAGAGGCGCTGAAAGTTTGCTCACTCGTGAAGGCAAACATGACAGCAGAGTGTGTGTGTGAACACAATCTCGTATCAGAAAATAAACTGCCAGGTTCTGTAGTTGTCTGCTGTGTGAGCAGAGCTGCGTGTTCCACCAAACCAAACCTATCCTCTCCTTCCTGCTGGGCTGCAGAGCAGGAGGAACATCAAACCTGTTTGGTGCATGAACTAGCGTGCTAGGGAGCTTTGACGGTTACAACAACCCAGACATGGACAAGGGAATGCTTACAGGTGGAAATCTATACTTTCTTTTCTGCTGCAAATGAACCTGTCTGAAGGAAAAATAAATGAATGATACAGGATCGTAGCATTTGATTTATTTGAACACAGGGTTTCATACCTTAGGGAAAAGATAAGGAACAGTAACCCTTTCCTCAAAAGCAATATTTGTCTTGAAAATTCCTGTTTGCTCTTGTATGGTGAATATTTGAGATCTTGGAGGAAATCAGTGTATCCATTACTTCCTAGTAATTACTTCCAGGAGCAGCAGCATAGAAAGTAGAACATCACTTGTATAACCTGTCTATAGATGGAAAGGTAAAGGTGGTTGTGGTATGAGCTTTGTCAGTCAAGCTTTCTCTGAGGCATTTACATCTTCCTGGCAGAGCAAGCATGTTACTTAAGTGAGAAAAATACTGCGATGATTCTGAAGAGTCATTAAAACATCTAATGACCTAAATTAGGGAAAGTCCTCAGAGTTCTATGTGGGAAAAGGAAATAAACAAGTCTTAGGACTTGAAGTTTATAGAGAGGACCTATGGAGTCCTCAACATAGAAGGGACATGGACCTCTTGGAATGGAGGGCCACGAAGACGATCAGAGGGCTGGAACACCTCTCCTATGAAGACAGGCTGAGAGAGCTGGAACTGTTCAGCCTGGAGAAGAGAAGGCTCCAGGGAGACCTTGGAGCAGCCTTCCAGGATCTGAAGGGAGCTCCAGGAGAGCTGGAGAGGGACTCTTGGTCAGGAAGTGTAGTAATAGCATGCAGGGTGAGGATTTTAAATTGGAAGAGGCGAGACTGAGATTAGATGATGAGGAAGAACTTCTTTGCTGTGAGGGTGGTGAGGCACTGGCCCAGGTTGCCCAGAGAAGCTGTGGCTGCCTGATTGCTGGAAGGGTTCAAGGCCAGGCTGGGTGGGACTTTGAGCAACATGTTCTGGTAGGAGGTGTCCCTGCCCATGGCAGGGGGTTGGAACTGGATGATCTTTGAAGTCCCTTCCAACTCTTAACTATTATCTGATTCTCTCATTAAGTTACTTTTCTGTCAGTGTCTATAGTCTGCCTCCCTGTGCCATGAAATAGTCAAGTCAGAAGTAATCAAAGCAAACACTTGGAACCTTGTATTTAAAAAGCAGTGATGCCTTTATGAGTGTGGGTAGGCTGCTGGTGGGCAGGTGAGGTTTAAAGTGGGTGAATCAATAGCAACTGCTTTTTTGCTTGTCTGGGAATTGGTAGGCATAAACTTGGAGGGTAGGTGTTTTGAAATGGGGAATTAAGATACCAGCCAGGGACTTTGTTGTTAGAAGTACAGTATGCATTAGCTCTCCAAATGTATACCACCAAAGTAAATATTATGCATTGGGGGTACATAGTGGGCTGTAACTGCAGTGAAGAGCTGCTCCAGCACTTGCACGTAATGCCTGAGTCCGAGGTCTCCTGTCCCGTGGTGCCCTACTGCCAGTAGCACCAGGACAGGAACGTAACATAAAAGGGAAATCAAGGACCTGTTCAATTGACTTGGGCATGACTTTTGGCAAACACAACTTCTAAGCCATGTTTTAGAAACCAAATTGTATCCAAATTTAGATAGTCTATAATTCTTTGACTTCCTTCTCCAACACGTACCCTTCTCCTGAGGGGTCCCTGTGGTGGCCCTCTGGTCAGGCACAGGAAAGCAAGGTTTTAGGAGGTGAATTGGTGTTACGGTAGCTACAATTCGTAGAGTAATATTTGGTCTTCTAGTATTAATCCTAAACTCTCAGCCTCCCAGCACATAGCCCAAACCTCATTTAGCTAGGGAATCCATTAAAAGATTCTCACTGGGGGCTTTATATTGTACAGTGTAATATAATTTTCAAAGAAATGAAGAGGTTTAACACAATATCATGAATTTGTTCAGATTTTGGCCATCGTTTAGGTCTCTGGGGTGCTATGATAATACAAGTTGCGTATTCAGCTGGGTATAGTTTTCATCTCTGGAAAAACAGTAAAAGGATGAATATCCATTCCAGGAGACATTTTTGGAAAAGACCTGACCTGTGATTGATATCTTGGCTAGAAAGCTTTTAGACTCTTAGAAAACATTTTATGCTTGCCAAAAAAATGCTGGAGTTGAAAGGCAGTAATTTTAATAATTTAAAGAGTAAAATAAGAATGTAATGATTTATAATCTAATGGGTCTTTACACACCCGTGGTGTGGGAAGCTTCAAGTACATTGTGCTTCTTTAAAGTCATACAGAAAAGGAACATAACTTAAAAAATCCTTAATAAAAAGGGTAAAGATTGGGTAGTTTTGTGTATCTCCTGGCAACATTTTCAACATCCCATGTGAGACTGGTTATTGTATACAATAGCTTTAAGAGTTCACGAAGGCCACAAAGCTCATTAAAAGCAGGTGAAGGCTTTTTGGTCTGTTGTGGAGAATCACACATTAATGGATAGAATTATGTGACTTTTGTAGGCACCTAGAAATATGCTAAGCTCCCTGAAAAATCATACAATATATTAAATGAACTAAATTTCTTGGCAGACACACTTACCGTGATGTATTCAAATCTCTTCTTTTTGAGAAAATCTTAAATGATTAATGGTAGTTCAAAATTATGTGGTTTGTTGTGGTGGTTTTTGGTCTGAGCATTCTGACTGGGGATTTTAAGCTTGATATTTGGCGTGACAGTTCTACCACTCAAATGTAAGTACAGTGTGGACCAGTAGAGGGAAACAATCATCAGGCATGATTTATACTGCTCATTGATGCATAATAAGTATTTGAAGGCTTGCTTGTGTTGGTGTAAGTAAATCGTATGATGAAACCCGCAAATTTTTAATTCTGATGAGGAAAAGATTGAACTTTTGAGCAGAAGGCTTCATTTCTGTAACACAGCTCTCCAATGATGAGTGTTCTCAGTCTTATGTCTCAAGAATTCAAGTATAAGCCTTTAACTTGGGTGGATCTGTAGCAAAGGTTTGTAAGGGAGGGGGGGGGAAAAACCATTATGATAGTGTGGTCCATGGGATTTAGCAAAATACCCTTAAAAAGGACTTCAGTTATTTTTCTGTGTTTTACCAGTTCTGTTATGGAGTAACCCAGTATGTTGCTGTCCTATAAAACAACATACATATTTAATATTTTCAAGTTTCTATGGCTTGTTTCCAAACCAAGTGCTTGCCTGCTGCCTTCAGTACATTACCCACTGCCTACCTTGTCTGAAAAGCAGAGCAGTGACTGCTATTTGTGTACTTGGGTGGGTTTGTTTTTTTCTTTCAGACCTTGAAGGAAAAGCAACAGCAGCTAACAGAAAGAGGACAGGATCTCTTACAAGCTCTGTGTGTGAATATACTGGGTTTTAAACATGTATAAAAAAAGGAAACTTTGAAAGCCAGGTTAAGAGCCAGCATGCTTTCTATGCATAGGAATAGTGATATTGTGAAATTCTCCTGTGATTCAATGAGGGAAAAATCTAAGCTTGTGGTAACTATAAAGGTACTTATGAGTTACTAATTCTAGATTATTGATGCTTCATGTCAAAACAGTAGCTTCAAATTTGTGAGAGTCAAATGGAAGCTTGTTAAATGAAGGGGTTTAGAGCAAGTAATATTGTTCTTATGTTTCTTACAGTCACTTCCCTCTCTGTTAAATACTGTATCAATTTGACAGTCCTGGAAATCAGATTCTATTTAATAATTGCCCAATTTAATCAGCACCAGCATGCTAGTCCACTGACTTTATCTGAGATATTAAATCACATAGCCAGCACCTTTAATACCCTAAAGCATGGTACTGGGTGGATGGAAGATTGGTTCAGTCAGGTCCAAGTTTTTCATTCATTGCTGAATCTTGCAAAGCTGATAGGTAAAGCCACAAAGGTTTAATTCGAAGTCTAGGTTTTTGGAAATGCACTCACATAGGTCTTAAAAGATAGACTTTACAAGGGAATCAATATATAGATATACTGTTTGTATGTTACTGAAAAATTACTTGTGGGTTTGAGATGGAGCACTGGGGATGGACGGCTTCAGAATAAGTAGTGCAGCAGGTCTGTCTCAGGTTTTATAATTTTGCTATGGAAGAAATGTGTTAAATGGGTGAGTCTAGGTTTAACCTGGGCATTATTAGGTTTTTTAAATACCTTTCTACTGTATCAGACTGGAGGAGAGTTAACTAAAGTAAAAAGATAATTCAAGAGATATAAGGCTTTTTTCACTAATGTTTCTAACATAAAAACAAGGAATGTGCTAATAAAGGTAGTCAGACATACACAGTTGGAAGAGGATAAAATTATCAGTCTGGAGGAATTAGGACTTTGAAATGTGATGAAGTGGGGGGAAAAAAGAAAAAAGCATGTAATTTAGCATTATAGAGTGCAAGGTTATGCATCTCAGGACTAATTAGTTTTTTTGTTTTAAGATTAGAAATCGGTTGGAAGTGCAAGAAACTGTTGGAGCATTTAAGGCTAGGAGATTGAGATGAGTCTCTGAGATTTGATCCTGGAAAGTGAACGTGTTTCTGTAAGGTGAGATGGTGAAATACAGATGCTATTATATAGATAAAAACTTATTTTATCTGGAGTATTCTGTAAAATGCTCTCATCTGGAGTATTCTGTATAACACAGGTACTCCTTCAGAAGAAAGATTAATTGAGCACATCACAGATGCAAAGGAGGACTATAAGGATTATTGGCAAAATTGGGAACTTTTCCTATAAGAAAACTGTGAGAGTGTGACTCGCTTAATCCGTTGACACAGAGGCCTGGAAGTGCTCCTTACGGCAATCCGCAGAGATAAGGAAAGGAAAGCACAGAACTCTCCAACCACACCAGGTTAGAAAAAGAATGAATTTGGCCAGCCCTTCACTGGCTGTGAAGATCCAGAAATGTCATCATAGGTCTTCTGGATTCAGGAGGACAAATGAGAGATACCCAGGAACAAGAGACAATGGTTTATGTGTCTTGGCACTTTCCACTTGCTGAGGCAACTTGGTATTTCACTTTCTCTCCTTCTGTATTTCATATGTAGACTTCTTTCTTGTGTCCCCAGCTCTGGCATTCAGCTGGGTACAGCCTGTTGCAGGTTTGTGAGGATCATCCTCACAACTGTGTGTTTTCAATGAAATTTTTCTTTGTTGTGGGGACCTCACCCTAAGGCAGTCAAACTTTTGCTCAAGTGAAACCGTGGCTTGCACAAACTCCTTCAGAGTCCAAGTATTTTCTTTTCCTAAACAGTAATAAACAGTGTTTTACTTCTAAGCTATTCTATCCTTACCACGGTGTCTTCCAGCCGTCCCAAGAAAGCTATGATAAGATGATCCCTGTGACAGTGGCAAAAAAGAATAGACATACTACCAAGGGATGCCAGCTCACTGGTCATAGCTCTCTTGGATATGCCTAGTTATTTTCTTCATTGTTCAAAACAAGTTAAAAAAAATCAGATAATTTAGCTGATTATCTGTTAATAAATGTGGTAATTTTTACTTCAGGCGTACAGCTCATGCTGTCACCATGAGTAGTGTTCCCAGTGGCTGCTGTCAACTCTAAGGAAAGAGAGGGTCGCTTTTTAATAACTCATTTTCATCTGCTTGTTTTCAGAGTTGAATGTAATCTAATTCCATGTTTGTGATAATGCTCCATTAAAGAAGTGGCATGGCAATTAGCTCTACATACATGAGAAATCTCTCTGTGAAGGCTGCACTGAGCTTTGGGTGGTTTTTGTTGAGGGGTGGGATCACTGAAGCGTAGCTGCTTTCAAAGCTGGGAGTGTAACTGAAAGTCAGGTCAAACGGGTGCAGTAAGTCAGCGCTTCCACCTGTCCTGCTGCCGACTGCAGATGACTTACGGCTCTACAATCTCTTCCTCTGAAGTGAGACTGGAGAGGAAAGGGGAAAGATTTCATTAAAGCAAAACTTGACCTATGCAGCTCTGACACAATCTTTGTATTTGACACCAACTCTACTCATCTTGATCCATTTCAGTCTTTCTGTTAAAAAAAATGTTATAATTGCTGATTAAATATTGCTCTTTTGAAGTCCATACTAATTGTAGTCTCTGTTCTGGGAAATACTGTTAGTTTTTGCCATCAATGAACATTTTCAGATGTGGTTAAATAACGTCTTTATTCCACCTGGGGCCTCGTTGTCAAGTTTCTATTCATTATCTAATCTTAAAATACTATTAAACTGCTAGAAATGCTGCAGTACGGTCAAGTATCACAATTTTTTTCCTCCCTGTGAGACGGTGCCTTAGAAGGAAAAAAAAACCAACCCACCAAACTCAACAAATCCTGTAGGCTGATAGCCTGGTGAGAAGTGTGTCTTGTCCCCAAGTGCTGAGTGTGTTTTAAAGTGGTTGTGCCTCCTGGGTGCAGCCCAACAGGCACAGACACTTCTGTGGAACAACAGTGCACTGTAATATCTTTCTCATCACTGGAGTCTCAGTTCAGCCTCTGCAGACACAGTGCCCCTCTCCCATGTTTATATGGCCTTGTGTGAGGACACGAATACCCCCACTCCTTGTGTTTCTAGCTAATCCCCGTGGAGGCAATAGCCACAAGTTGTCAGAATATGGCTAAGATGGAGAAGTCATCACAGCACCTTGGGATTCCAAAATTACATCTAAGTTCTTGAAAATGGTTGGGCAAATCCATTGAAAAAGAGTAATCGGTGTCACTGAGACTTGTTGAGGCTGGGAAGGCGTTTCAGGGAAGAATCAACCTGTGCTCGACCCGCTCTTCCATCTCTTCTAAGCAGTATCTAGCAGATGCCTGACATGCTTCAGCCACTCCTCTGGTTTTCAGCGGACTGTGTGATATGTTCTGTTGTCTTTTCCTTTGCCAACCCCATCTATGTGCTGGGATCAGGGGATGGTGAGAGGATGGGGACGCCGATGTATAAAAAGATGTTCTGATGCCATAATTCATAGAAAAGTAGAATGGTTTGGGTTTGAAAGGACCTTAAGCATCATCAAATTCCACCCTGCTGCCCTGGGCAGGGACACTTCCCACCAGAGGAGGCTGCCAAAAGCCCCATCCAGCCTGACCTTCAACCCTTTCAGGGATGGGGCAGCCACAGCTTCTCTGGGAAGCCTGTTCTAGTAGGCCACAAAGTGTGTAGATAATAGATGAGGAAGCCTGATTATCTTATTTTATTGTCTGATGGGTTAAAGGCTGGGTTAAAGATTGCCTCAGCTTAAGATCAGGACCTTAGGGCAAACAGCGAGAAAACATTGTTTTCACTCCCATCTCTCACATTTTTGGCTGCAGTGTCTAAGGTGTAGTTAACTGAAGTATCAATATAATTGCAGTATGGTTCTAATTAGGTGATTATATTTAATACCAATTCATTTGATCAGAAACTGCATCTAATTTCCAAATTACTTAATACCATAATCTTCTGATGCAACATATATTTAATGGATCAGGCTCTTGCACAGGTATCTTAAGTGTACCATGACCTGTATAAAAATGAACCATGAATTTATCAGAAACTTTACACTTGGCTGAACTGCATAGCTGAAATTTCTAGGAGGATACTTTTCAAAAAAATCTTTGCTTGTGAATATCTGCACTTTCACCTTGGAGCTCTGGGAATCCGTTACATTTTAATGAACTTTTGTGTGCTGATAAATACTGTATGCAGCTATCTTCATAAATACCCTTCCCTCTCCCAAAATCAAGTGGAAGGGTATTTTATAGGGCTTGACTGAGGGTGTGGATGAAACAGTATCATGCAGAAGGTATTTGTCTAATTTATGGAGACGGTGTCATTCAGTTTCTGGTGTAAAGAGAAATTTTTTAAGCAAGGACAGTAATCCTTGTAAATTGCTGCTAAGACCTGATTTCAAGAAGTAAATGTCCAGTAAGTGATCTTTTTTTGTGCACCTGAATTGCACTTAGGATCCCAGACTACTTCAGTGTAGGAGCAGCAATCAAAGGTTTGTCTCCAGTATTTCCAAAGTGTCTTGTTTTATGCACACGTAGAAGGTGTTAATACAATCCTTTTAGGTTACTAAAAGGAAATATTGATGTACTGTCTGTTAAACTATTTCAAAGCATGTTTCAAATGTAGGTGTTTAGTGTCTGTCCTTCACTGGGCCATCCCAGCTGCACATCCATTTGGATGGCAACATGAAGTGCAGGTGTGCTTGGGGATAAAAGGCTTGGAGTTCACGTGTCTCAGTGATCCAAGGATTAAATGATGATTCAAACCATGGCTTATACGACAGAAAAGGGTTTCTTATTAGAATCTGGTCTTTCAGTATCCCTGAAAAGTGATTGCATTTAGATTCCTTCACCTTGTGCCTTTCAAGTCTTAGAAAGAAATGCTTTAAGCATTTAATGCTTCTTTGCAGAGTTCAGGCTTGATGCTATTTTAGTGGAATAAGAACTGGGGAATTAGAAAGGGGCAGCCACAGCTAAAAATATTTTCTGTTGGAAAGGTATTATTTCAACTTTCAACCTCAAACTGGAGGTGATCTATTCTAGAGAGAGGTAAAAGGCCTTGGATGGTGGAATGGGAAACTTTCTCTGTTTGTTACCGAGCAAGATTTGTACAAGACTAGCACCGCCTGAAATGGTTTTGAAATTAAGTGTACAGTGAACATAAAACATGGAAAATTAGTCCATTTTGCAGTTTGGAATTCCTCTGAAATCAAGAACCTCAGCAGACATTAAACTGTCCATAACCTGTTCTTAGCAAATAATTTCCCACCATCAGAGGATGGAGGCAAGCTGTCTTGTGGGACTGCCTAATGGGGCTGCCTCGGTGAAATGTGGCCGATACTCATTTTTTTTGAGATTCCCTGTGATTCATCCCTGGCCGCAGGTGGCTAAGGATGTATCAGAATAACACCCTGAGTTGGTGAGATGTGCTGGGATGGCCTCCTTTTTTAACAAAATCTGAGTTGCCTTTAGTGATAACTGCATTTGTGTTAATGTCGCCGTAAATTTTCTCTCCTTTCCCTGCTGTCCCTCTTTAATACGCAGTTTGGAACACTGCAGCTGCAGCTCTGCTAAATGCATGTTCTGTGTCAGATACTGTAAGTGGAAGATTCATAGCTGTAATTAGAGAGGCACTTTTGCACATAAGCTTACAGACCCTAGTAGGAAATTTGGTTAAACAGAAAAGGAGCTGTATATATTTTCAAGAACTCTTATGTCCTCTTAGGCAAAGATCTCTTTATTCCTGGCACGTATTTACTGTATGTTTTGCTCTTTGGGCAAAGAATTTACACAGAGGAGTCTGGAGGCTAAAAGCAAGCAAATCTTCCCATCATTCCTGTGTTTACAGTGTGCTGCAGAGGACAGCAGGGCTTCCAGTGCTCTGTGTTTGCCCCTCTTCACCCTGATCCTGAAAAGCATCCTGGATATTGCAATGAGAGTGGTGTATCCGGGAACATCCAGGGAGAAAATGCATATGAAAAATGCAGAGACGGAATGAATGAACTAGGGGGGAAAAAATATTAAAAGATCAGCTAACAGATGATTAAAATTCGAGTCTCTAGCTGATTGAGAGTGCCTCAACCATCAGTCCACTGATCAGACGTTGCAAGGTCTTTTGCACAGTCCAGCATTTGCCCTCTTACCCCTGGTCTGACTCCAGGGCACTGGCACTCCAGAGCGGCTGATTCACCGCTGTCATTTCTGGGGCTATCTTGCTCCTGACACGTTGAATGAAGATCATGGTTTAACAGAAAACAGTTTAAAATATGTATCTCTAAATATCCTTGACATTGCACTTCATAATTTGAAACAGGAACTGCCAGCAACAAGTAAAAAGGGTATTTTTAAGAGAGAACCCCAATGGGAGAAATGGATGGACTTGTAGCGATGAGAATTGTTAGACCTCAATAAAAGTTATTTATGCAGCCACTCCCTGGGAGCAGCTTCCAATAACCACGCTGTTAAATTTAACAAGATATGCCAGTTGCAATGCTCACTGCAAGTTATTACTGTTGTATTAGCCAATTAGATTTTATTTGTTGATACTGAGTAGCAGATGATAGCTATCTTTTCAGATAAATTTCTGATATTCGACCAGCATGGGGTTAAGCTGGCACACGATAAGTACTCCAGCTCAGATATGAAGGAGCAGTGTTTGGAGACCTGCACAATGCTGGAGCTTTAATTGCATGTGTTCTTCAGAAGCAATTTAAGCAAAATTATCAGTGTTGTTCACCAAGAATCAACCCATTGTATTAGCCTGCTACGTGAATGCATTTAACCTACTGGTACTCCTTTTTTTTTTGAACCAAAACTTTGTGTGTGTATACACAGATACCTTTTTGTCCTTACACATACTGTTGGGGGGGTTTCTGTGAGTGCAAAATAAGATGTAGTCCCTGGAACGTGCTAGGTGTTAGTAGGGGCTTAGCTCTGCTCGTGTGATGGGTGACCCTTCAGAGAATGCCAGCTGCAAACAGCTTTACAGAGGCCTTTGCAGGCTGAATGGTGGGAACTTCTGAAGAGAACAGGGGGCTTTCTGAAGTTGAGCATTGATTTAATTTATTTCCTGGGGCTTTATTTGGGAAGACTGTTGAGCTAACGGAATGATTATGAAAATGCCCACCCAATAAGCACTTAATTTGTTCTCTAAAAATGATAAAAGTCTGTTCTAGTTACATTTGATTGTAACTAGATTGTGTTTAATTTTATGCTGTATTCGCTGGTGTGGCAATAACCTGGACTTGCAACCCTTAGTTAAGCTATTATCTTTATGTTTTGTGAATGTCATCTTCAAAAAAAACATCTCGGTTACAAGGAGATCTTCCTCCAAAACAGGAGCAGCACTACAGGAAGAGTAATAGAGGGAAAGAAGAAAGATTAGAAGGCTTGTATTGGAATTCCTGAAATTGTACCTTTTAAGACAATATTTTATTCATCACGGAGGATAATATGAGTCAGTCAATGACTGCTGCTTGTTTAAAGTTCAAGCACATTAATTTGAAGTTTGTATAAAAGCTTATTGAGAAAGATAGGCTTACTAATGGAATATAAAATAAGCTAGAAATAGTTATCTTCAGACAGTTTTTTGCTGCCTTGGTGGCTGGTAAAAGTAAAATAAGTACAGAATTTAAACAACTGCTCATCTTGAATAAGTGTTGCATGTGAAGACTACAAAATGCTGAAATGAAGTCAGTCAATAGATCTGACTGATGGAGGCTCCAGTGCAACAGTCGATGTAGAATTTGGTGAAAATGCACTATAAATACAGTATTAGATAATCCTGTGGTAATTTTACGAGTTTCATTACATTGAGATAGTGAAGTCTGAAAACTCTTCCCATAAATAAATCTTGGTGTGTTTCAGCAGGTACTCCCTAAACTGAACTTGCAAAGTTAGGGCTCTTTGAAAAGGTGCAATGTGTTAACTGGCTTTGTCCTGTAGCATAAAAAAAATAATCCAATGAGATTATAGAGCTGTACATACTTACACTTAAATAAAGAAATAGTATGTTAATATCGAGCTATTGAAATAGTGACAACTAAGCTGTCAGAAGCAAGAAGATATTCTTGGTGTTAAATAAAGGACATACATTCTGGCATGTGAAGTTAGATGAGTCATCCTAGATTTGGCCATATAAATTTAAACAAATGGCATTTGGTGTTAGTTTTACTCCTAGGATACTTCAAAGCGATTTCACTTGGTGGATTATGAAGTACAGAATTAGTAATGAATGTATGAGCTGGTCTGGGGCTCAAATTGAGACTTGTAGGCAAGCTTTTGCGAAGAGAAACCTATAATAATGAATTTAAGACTGAAAATTTATCTTAATTTGATGAGTTCAGGAAATAACAGCTTAACTACTTGTTCCATATATATCAGAATCCTGGCCACAATGCTTGTTTTGCAGCAGAGTGGTTCCATGGGTTTAGGACGATAATCGATAAGCTTTGTCAGACTCTATTCCACATTTGAGACCAATAATTTCTGCAGAGAAATGCTGGAAGAAAAACTTTTTATTACTGGGAGGATACTTTGTCTTTAGGTCTTTCACTAAACAATGCTAGACCTCTTTGATCTGTCCCTTTTGTAACATTAAGCCATTTGTATTATTGGTGGCTCTCATAATGAAGACCGTACGCCTTCCCCTGTGCAGTGTGGGCAATATTTTGATTCTATGCAATGAATATGTGATCGTTGGCCAAATTCATGCATGGGGGGGGGTGTGGGGTGTGTGTGCACTTGGGTCCTGTGCTCATCAGCTGCTTCAGACTGTGGAACCAGATACGTATGTTGAACCTGCAAAGATAGCAATTTGATATGGCCTGTAAATTTGGAATACACCTTAAAAACCATATACCTGTGGTATGATAGTGTTCCTTAATAGGTTGATAGCACTTGAAATCACCACGATAAAGATTTTTCTAGGCTGCATTAATTTATTTTTTTTACAAGGATTAATTTGATTTAGGGTGGGGAAAAAAAGCACCAACCCACCACCCAACCGAAAAAACCATATGATTTTTTAAAATCCATTTTCAGTGCTTCAGTTAAAACCATGTACATACTTTATGCCCTGCCCTGTGCTGCTCTCCTTGGCCTCCCAGTCTCTGCCTGGGCAGAGATGACACAGAGGCAATGAGATTTAGTCAAATCCAACAAGAATGACGCATTCTGGAGCCAGGCAATTGTTACCAGTATCTCAGGAGACCAGCACCTTCTAGAGTGCAAACAAAACCTTCTCTGCTTACTTGCTTACATCTAATAATGCTGTGTTAAGAGTAAGATTGAAGGAGAAGAAATGGAACTATCCCGGGGCAGATGACTCTTGTCTTGACAATGATGTCTGATAGTTACAGCAGTAACCAAATCATATCCAAGAATGTG
The DNA here is from genome assembly GCA_013400375.1 of Thinocorus orbignyianus. Classification (NCBI taxonomy): domain Eukaryota; kingdom Metazoa; phylum Chordata; class Aves; order Ciconiiformes; family Thinocoridae; genus Thinocorus; species Thinocorus orbignyianus. The sequence continues at coordinate 415,136 of VXBW01007374.1, read as the reverse complement.
TTTGAGGTGCTAGAGAAATCACTGATGTCCACCTGTAAACCCCAGAATATCTGGATACTTGGAGAGAAGTGCTTTTGTGAGCAGCAGAAGTAAAGAAGCCTGGTTTTCAGTGGATTTGTTTCATGGTTGAGCAATTTACCTGAATTTATGCTAGGTCTAGGTTCAGTTGTTAAACAATTGATAACAAAAAAAGATGTTATGCTTTACTTTGTTTACTTTGGAGTTTATACCTTACTGCACACTGGGGAATCCATTTCTCATTTTCTCCTGGTGTAGATCCTCTGTTAACTAATGAGGCACAAAAATGGTTCAAACCTTTCTCTGCAGTTTGTGGAGTTGCGGCATCTTTCTCTCCCGTGTAGAGTTTGAGTTCAAACACATGGTGAGTGCGTGGTGCCCTTTGACTCAGTGAAGAGTCTCTTTGCAGAAACCTTTTCTTGGAAAATCTGTGAATATAGACCAAACAGTTGAGTGAAATAATAAAGCGCTGATTGGACTAGGCCAGTTACAAGAGCAAGTTGATAATGTGATGACAGAAGGACAATTTTCTGACAAATGAGATACCCTGTTGCTGTTGACCCTTCTGAAGCTTCCTGTGCTGTGCAGATACTTAAACTATATAAAACACTGCTTTTGGGGTGTTACGGTTGAAAGTAATGACATGTCAAGTGACAAGTGCCCTCCTCCAGTCCTCCCACACTTATACTTTGGCATCATGTCTGCTGAGAGCCAAGGCTGCTGGATGGTGCTCCTTAGAAGTAGGTCTGCCCTGTAGAATTTGGATCTGCTTTCTTGTTCAGCCTAGCATTTTGGGTTGCTTGTATGTGTTTCTTATGTCTTCTGCCTTAGCCTTTCTGGAAGGAGTAGAAAGCACAAAAAAGCATTAACTACACTTCCTGGCAGAGGAAACTGCAGTATCCTTTGACTTATTCCACCTTAAACAAAGCAACTCAGAACAAGCTTTACGTGCATGCTTTTATTCTTCTCTCCCTCTCACCTCCATAAAAATACCTAATAGGATTTCTTCATATATACTGTTGAAGTCTATAGTCTGAAAAATAAGTAAATGGATTTTTATACAATAAATCTCATAATAGAAGTTTTTCTAATGAACCAAATGTATCTCTTATAGCCCTCATAAACAAAAATGTCATTGGAAGAGATGGGAATGAATGATCAGAAACAGTGATGTGTTCACTTCTAGAGTTTTATAGTTTGTAAGTACTACCTCATCATAATAGCATTTGTTTCTTCCTCTACTCGCTTCATATTTTGTGAGGCTAAGATGGTTCGAATTAGCGGGCTAAATCTCAGCTTTCGTGAGGGATGTTCCATAAAAAAGTTGTTTAGTTTTTGTTGTGTTTTTTTTTCTTTTTTTTTTTTTTTTCCTTTCGTTAATAAGAGAGAATGCTGACTATTTATGGCCTGGGAGGAAAACCTGGAGTTGGACAAATGAGACTGATCTTCCTGCTGTATTTACCCCTCCCCACCTTGGGAATGCCATAAATGCTTGAGCAAATGATGTCTGATGCTGTGCTGTTTTCTGAGTATATTTAGAAACATGGGATAACTGATGAGGTTTCTCACATCAGTATGTTTCTTTATCCCCTTTTAGAAGTATTGTTGTGTTTTTTGTTTTTTTTTTATCTGGTGAGTCCATGAGAGTTTGACATTGGATGACTTTATAAAACATTTTGCTAATTGGATTTGTTAAAATAAATAAATCAAACACTAATTGGAATGTGGCCTGCCATTATTTTTGCTTACTGAATTAGATATAATGGCGTGAAGTTCTTTTTATCATATTTGTGCACTTATTTAAACACCCCCCTGGCGCACACTTCTGCAAATTCAATTATATATTCAAAGGAGGCATTCAATTTATGCAAGGCTGGTTTACATTTAATCCGGGGGCAAGTCTCAGTAACTGATGATAGGTCTGCTCAAGATTAATTAGCATCACTCAGACGAGCAGTGGCATTGTTACAAGCCTGCAGTGTAAAACAAGGGATATTTTATCCTTCCTGTGTGAGCTGTTATTTACTTCAATATGACCCTTTTCAGGAAGGAAAAAGCTTCCTCCTTGTTTGGGTTTCATTTTGTGAAAAAGGGTCGGCACCACAAGCATTGCCTAGCAATATCAAAGTCATCTCCATTTCCTTTTCCTTTGCCCCACTTAACAGTTGCATTTGTCTGCACTTAAGTTTCAACCAAACAGGGGAAGACTCCAAGATCCCAGTCTGCCTCCTAAAAATTCTTGTTATTGTTAGCAATTTATGAAGATGCAGTATCCTATTTTGGTGAATGTGTAAATGTTTTCATTTTCCTCAAACAGCTTTGTGATGCTGTGGCTAAAGTTGTTATGTATAAACGTGGTATCTAAATTCATTGAGTGGTATATTTTTCTTTCAATTTGAGGATTATTTTTGCTACATTAATGAATAGTCCTCTTTTGCTGCCAAGCAGTTATGTTTCAGTGATGGATGATTTTGTATTAGGGTGGATCTAACCTTCCCCCTTCTTTTTACGTTCCAGCATGTTTAGATGTAGCTCCTATTTAGGTATCCTTATAGGTGCTTTGTCTTAAGAAATACAGAATATTAAGCTTATGCTGACATCAGTGAAAGTAATGCACTTGCTAGTTTTAGCTTGTTGGCCTTTGGAGTTACTGTCCTTACTGAAGTAGACATTCAAAAGCTATTAAAAAAAAAAATAGCTTAAACTGAAATTCATTAATGGGGATTAACTGAATTTCTGAGGATCTTGCAGGCAGGTGCTTGTGTAGCCAAGCTGGTCACTGGATCCCGATGGGTGAGCAGGTGGAGCGCCTGTGCCATCAGACACCAAATGCCCTGTGTCTCCTTACCAGCTTGCGTAGGAGCTTATAGTCCTGAGCATGAGCTTAAACATAAGTGCAATTTCATCTCCAGGGTCAACAATGTTCCACAGTAAAGGGTACTATGCCACGCTTCACAGAACGGTATGAGATTGGAAGGGACCTCTGGAGATCATCTAGTCCAACCCCCCCCTGCTAAAACAGGTCCTCCTAGAGCAAGTTGCACAGGAACTTGTGCAGGTGGGTTTTGTATGTCTCCAGAGAAGGAGACTCCACCACCTCTCTGGGCAGCCTCTTCCAGGGCTCTGGCACCCTCACAGGGAGGAAGTTCCTCTTCGTGTTTAGATGAAACTTCCTCTCTTTAAGTTTGTGTCTGTTCCCTCTTGTCCTGTCCCTGGGCACTACTGAAAAAAGACTGGCCCCATCCTCCTGACACCCACCCCTGAAATATTTATAGGTGTTTATCAGATCGCCCTCTCAGCCTTCTCTTCTCCAGACTCAAGAGACTCAGATCCCTCAGCCTTTCCTCGTAAGAGAGATGCTCCAGGCCCCTCATCTTTTCTCAACCTTGTCCGGGTTTACCCCCCTCAAGCGGGGATGGATGCCTTTGGGGTTTGCTCTCATCAGCAGGGCCCACTTGAGGCCAGGGCTCCATCCTGTAGTGGGTTCCCTGCTCTGGTGCATGGGCCTCAGTGAGGCTGTGGGTCCTGGGGATAGACGGAACCCGCTGGGTTTGTCACCTGAAACAGAAGCTGAAAAGGAAGCTGAAGGGGGAGACCTTCTTGCTCTCTCCAACTCCCTGAAAGGAGGGTGTAGCCAGTGGGGGTGGTCTCTTCTCCCAAGGAACAGGTGATGGGACAAGAGAAAAAGGCCTCAAGTTGTGCTAGGGGAGGTTCAGATTGGATATCAGGAAAACTTTTTACACTGAAAGGGTTATTGGGCATTGAAATGGGCTGCCTGGGGGTTGAGGCACCATCCCTGGAGGGATTGAAAAGATGGGTTGCCATAGTGCTTAGAGATGTGGATTAATGATGGTTTTCATCAGAGTTAGGTTGATGGTTGGACTAGATGATCTCAAAGGCCCCTTCCAACCTGGACAATTCTGTGATTCTATGAAGATAGGACTGAGACCACCATTGGCAGATGATACCACTATGACTATTAGGGTAACCCTAAAATCTGAGATATTTTTAAATGATGTGATTCTTTCCTTCCACTTTCTGAATTTTTTTTTCCTGTTCTGTAATACATGTGCTCTAACAGTTTGAACTGAGGGGCTGCTGACTCCTTAGCTCACGCGTTAATATGGCTCTGGGTCTCACCTGCATCTTCACTGTTATTTCTGCTCTCTTGACACACTATAGCAAGAATCTGATTGAGACTCTGCTCCTCTTGGCATCCGAGATTCATGCAGCCAACCTGCATGGCTGAGCCCTTAAAATTAACTCCAGTTTCTTCTTGTCCTCATTTCCTGCAAATTCACCTCTCCAAATTCCAGTGCTGTTCTTTCTAGTAAATTAATCCTTCTGGCTTATTGCCTTGTCACTTTGCATTTGGAGGTTTCTCCACTAGCCTTTTCTTTTTTTTTAAAACGTAGATGTCTTTCTGCTGCTGCTTTTAAGGCGCTCCACAGGTATTTTTTCCTTCCCTTTCTCATCTAGTTGTACTAGAAGGTTAGCTTTGGCTGTCAGACAAGGCACTTTAAAGCTGTCTCTGGTGTTGTCTCTCATCAGTGGAAACTCCTAGTTAATTTTCAGAAGTTTTCACTGTATCCCCTTTTCAGCTCCTCCTCCAGCTTTACATACCTCAGCATGAATAAGTTAACCGGTTTAGTTGATGATAGCAAGATAATTGTCAATTATGTTGCCCTTCAAACGAGGGCTGCTATCCCTTATTTTGCTACCATTGCTTGTTTTGCTTCTGGGACTTAGAGCAGCACCTGTGCAATTTTCTCCATGTACAAGAGGCCCGGTACAATTGTTTGGCTCAATCAGAGAATTTGTTTACAATTCCTGCAAAGTAATAGCTCAGAGACAGCGGCGTTACCGTGCGCTGCAGGATGCTGAGCAGAGGCTGTGTGGAAATGCTGTGTGTCTGAAGTTGTGCTATTAAAGCGAATCTGTCAAAATTAGAATGCCCTGCTTGCAGGCTGAGAGCAAAGTATTGATATCGTCTCTCATACCTCAGTCTCTGGGAAAAAGGTGACTTTCAGTTGCATTGCATACTCCCACACAATCCAGACAACCTTTATTTTCCCTTAGACATTTTAATGAGCATGTTTAATATTTTAAATTTTAATTATTTCACTTAAATTAAATTAAAAAAAAAGAGTAACAGTCTAAGTGTAATCCTGCTCATTTTGACAGCTGGGAAGGCTTTACAAATACAGTAAATTTAAAGCAACAGTTATTAAAATATTGTAAAATAATGACACTTCAGAAATATTTGCAGTGACTACTAAAACAGGCAAGCCTGTAAGGGTCATAAAAACTACTATAATCAGATCCTATTTATGACAAAAAAATGTGCAGTATGTAAAATTATTTTTTAAAGATTCATCTTCAAACTTTTATTCCAAAACAGAGTATTTTAGGGTGCCAGGTGTTCTATCCAGCAAATTCCACTTGTGTATATTTAAATAGAAATAACATCTGAAGTTTTGTAGTACAACCTAGAAAACCAGTTGCAGTTGGAGTGTCTTAAAGTCCTTTAATAGAATAACATTTTAATACATATAAATGGTGTGGTATATATTTGTGTTTGTCATTATGAGGAGTTCCACAGGATCTGAGATGAGTTTGGGCTTTCTTGGGAGCTAGAGAGTAGAAAATTGAGGTGAAAACTAAAGAATGGCTTGAGTGTCCCCAGTGTTGGGTATTCCTTGTTGCAAAGGAACCTGAGATCACTCGTGTACCAGCTGTTTACTCTGTGTGCGTGTGGAAATGCAGCCTGTGGGAAGGAGTTAGAGAGTCAGGAACATCTCTGTGTGTATCACTCTGATTAGTGTCAAGAGCAATTGGCAGTTTGGCTGGCAGAGTAAGTCAGTGTTGCCTTGAGCACTGCTCAGTCCTTGCAGCTCTGAAGTGTGTTAGATGTGTCCAGTTGACTTTGGAGGACTAGTATGTACAGAGAAAAATGACCCTTGTTTCCCTAAGAGAGCACTACAGAGCTGCTGTTGGTGTGACTAAGGTCTAACTGAAGGATCCAAGCTGCCTGATCTAATGGATCCACTACTGAAATACGTTTGGCAGACTAAGTTAGGAGGGCGTGAAGAGCAATGTGCCTGAGGTGATGTAAAGGACACTGACGTTGGAATATCCTACCAGGAAACAAACCGGCTTGATCTGTCTGCATGACACAAGTTTAGAAATTCTGCGTTGGCATACATAATTTCATCCCACTGTTTGTGGGTTTCCCTCAATTCGCAAGTGTTCAGGCAGATGCCAGGTTATTTATGACAGTTAACTACTTCCAAGTATTTCAGGGATTGCAGTAGGAATGATCACTCAGTCAACAGTCTGGAAGGTGTGAATGCTAGTTGCTATCTGCTTCTTGTTTGTTTTTTTTTTTTTTTTAAAATTTGTTTTTTGTTTTTTTTTTTTTTTTTCCACCAAGCTAGGGGGTTGCACTGAAACTACTCACTCACAAAACCTCAAGGAATGGTCATGTGCTACTCAGAGCTTCATGGTGTTTTGTGTGAGAGACAGTTACCGGGAAAACGAAGATTGCACTTCTGTAGGTGTAACCCAACCTTGTGTAATTTAAGGCTTAAACATAAAAAGTGAAGATTCAGTGTGGGAATAATGATGCTGTACATATTTACCTTCTGTGTTCCTTCTTCCCCACCTTTCTTCTTTTTTTTTTTTTTTTTTTAATAGCTGACTTACAGGTTTATGTAATTAATTATCAGTTACTGGGACCCAAATGCGAATATTCTCGTATGTGCAGTTGTCCTTGAAAATATAAAAATAGATTGAAATAAAGGGAATTGATTTAATAGACAGTAGCATGGAGTGAAGAAAACAAAGGCTTCCAAAAGATACAAAAGGTGGAAAGCTAATATTTTTGGGATAGCTTCTCTGCTGCCCATCATGTAATAAGCAGGAATTTTATTTTATTTTTCATTTTTTTTCTTTTACCTTTGTACTTGGGTACAAAATATTGAAGTAAATGAATTGTCGTAAAGAGATCTAAATAATTAATGTAAGAATTTGTTCATTTTTCTTGGTTTTAGGTGGCTGTTCATTTGATGAGCACTACAGTAATTGTGGTTATAGCGTGGCCTTGGGAACCAATGGATTTACCTGGGAGCAGATCAATACTTGGGAAAAGCCAACAATGGATCCTGCTGTCCCAACTGGTGAGTTCCTTTACGGTCCTTATTCCATTTTTATTCCTACATTTAACAGAGCGAAATTGTTTCGCTATAACATTCCAAGGTTTGACCAACTTTTTTGCTTGTTTTGGGCTCAGAGAGCTGTTTTGTCATAGGAGATGCACGTTTGAGAAGCCAGAAAAAGTAGAACTTGTTAATGTCTGGGACTATTGGACCTTCCAGTTACCACTTGACTCTTAACTGGTTGTTTTTAGTTGTCTTCCTAGGAAAGACAAGAAAGTGCTACTACAGGGTTTTGGCTGGGGGAATTTTCATACGCAAGAAAAACATTTCCAGAAAAATGAGTTAGCAAAATATCTAATTTGCTATCTTATATTGAGACCATCCAATGATTAGTGTAGTCTTCCATGTGATACTTGGTACATTCTTGGAGGAGCTCATAGTAATGGTAATTTCCAATAGTTTTGTTTCTCATTGCAAATTGATGTTATGTTGTATGTGGGTGTATCAGGGAATAAGTTCTTAGCTTTAATGAAAGTGTTGTGGAATGCTTTCTTCACATTGCTTTAAGAAAGCACACTAGAATTTTCTAAAAATCATAGTTCGCCTGTGTTTCTTGCCACTTAAATATAGCAGTGCAAGCCTCTTCAAAGCTGTGGACACAACAGCAGACACACCTGACCAGCCAGTTAAGGCTTTGATTTTAGCCCTAAAAAAGAAGCATTTATTCTGATTAGTGTGCTGTGCTCTGAAAGGCACGAGCTACATGGCAGCACCAGACTATGATGTTGTTCAAGAGGTATTCTTAGGCCTGTAATTACTGGAGGAAGAGGCTTGTAATTGCTGGCTGCCTGTTAAGGATTCCAGTAGGGCTGATAGAACAATAGCTCCCTGCCATAGCCCTTGATCCCTGTACATTCCTTGTCAGTAGAAAACAAGCACACAAGATACCAGCCTAGCTGTGGTTTTCCTGTCACGAAAGGCTGGTTAAGTTGCTTGGGTGTTTGTGGGTTTTGTTGTTGTTGTTGTTTTGTTTGTTGGTTTCGTTTTTTTAATTACAGCTTAGATGGGAATTTGTTAGGAATGGCATCTTTCAAAATGTGTAGCACCTAGGACCGCTTGTTTTGGCAATGGCATCCCCATTTACATTAATTGTGATTAATTTTTTGATCTTGTCTGTAAGGATGTATGTCAGCATTCTGGATGTTGCTAGTGTTTTTAATGATTTTTGTCCCTGTGGTTGCTCTGCTTCTACTCTGTGTCCTATTCCCTGTCCCTGGTAAAGACCTAACTAGAGAGAGTCATGACAGGTCTTTGAATTAACTGATCTAAGAGGCATCTGAAGGAATAGGAACAGACACAGTTTTTATGCAATTTGGAAAATGAGGAATAAATGGGAAGGCTTATGGCTTGGACTGGATGAGTTCAACGCTGTGTCACTATCTTCCTGCCCTCCATATGGAGGTGTACTGTCACCTGAAGTGTCCTGGAACCCTGGAGAAACTGACAGACAAACAGCAGTCTGGAATGGCATGGTAAAATAAACAAACAAGTAAACAAACCCCAAATAAACATGAAACTAACCCCAAAATTACAATGTAGTTTTTAATAAGGCCTTCAGAATTGTCATTTCTAAAACTAAAAGAGGTATGTGTTTTCTCCCTTGATACATGGTTCCATGATATCTAGTTGAGCTAATAAACATACAAAGATGTTAGAGCAGCTGGAAATTTAATAAAGGGTTAGACATCAAATAAGAAATGCAGAAAGCTTTATTGTAGAAAGATGCAAAGGTAAAGCAACCGTCAACTTGGAATGTACTGGTAAAGAAATGTTATCTAAAGAGATTTTAAGGAGCGTAAGGGGAAATGACTCAGTTCCTCATGTTACTAATTGTGTGTCTTAGGACTATTCACACAGAACAATAGGCAAAATCAGTAGGTAGAAAAAGATGGACCACAGCAAATGTGTACAGAAGGCTCTAGTAACAAAAACATGTTTTCAAGAGCCATCCAAATAATGCTAACCTTGAAGTAAATTACAGTGGTCAATTAGACTGCCCCAAGCTAGCAGAGACGCTAGAGCTATTATTGATAGTCTGTTGCCGGATGGAATCGTAATGCGTGTTTATATTGGTTACTTATTGAAATCTGTTTTATGAGAATAGGTGTTTACTTAAAATTCATCTAGTGGCAAAGCCCGCTGAATAAACTGGTGAACAGCATGTTCCACTCCTACCAGTGAGGAGGACTTTAAAATTAGAGTACTAGAACATTTGGTGATGTTGATTGACTTTGCATTCCATGCCATTTCTCTACAGCAACTGAAAGCAACAGGGTGTAAATCCACTGACCTCTGGGGTGTAAGAGGTGGTAACACAGAGGTATCTGTGGAATAAGCATCTTCAGATGGCCAGCTGTAGGCAGGAGAGCTCCCAAGCACCAGGAGTGGTGCCAGTATGCATAGGGTTCTGAGAACACAAGCAATAATATGCAAATTTTCTATATCAGGGCGATATTTTAGCCACTACCTCATTTGGGTTTTTTTGTGGCTAGAAATAGATCAAAATACTGTATCGTGGAGACAGGGGCAACAAAAAGCAGGCAGGCATTGGCTTGTTTGAGTGATGCTAAGCAAGTCTGCAGCACAGCCTGTTGGGGGGAGGCAGGACCTTGCCCCCTACCCTGGCCAGCCAGCCTACCTTAATGCTGCCCTCAGAGCTGTTTTCTTCTGTAAAACGTCTTGGCTTTCATAAGTACCAGCAGGTCCCTTTGAATTCAACCGAGCCACAGAATTCTGTCCTCCTGAATACTAATGATAATATCTAGCACTTCTTACAGTACTTTTCATCGTTAGATCTGAGAGTGCTCTTCAAAGGAAGCCAGTAGCGTGAATGAGAGCCTGAGTCTGTAGCGCTATGTAATTCTCCGCTGACACACTGCTGCAAAGGTCTCTATCCAGGGATGACTTTCTGTTCTTTATTATTCAAACAAAAATGTCAAAATTATAAGGGGGAGTGGGCAGTTAACTGCTTTGTTAGCAATGTAGAAGTTTGTAGGCAATTTGTTTTACTCCACTGCTGGCAAAGAAACAGTTTTTTATGAGTTCTATGATTAATTCCTTAGGGCTGGAAATGGTGTTAATTGGGGAATTAAGAACCAGATGTTTGTTGTTCTGAATAAATGTTTCAAAAATGCGAAAGAAATGAATTGTAGGTATCCAGTCTCCAGACTTCGGTGGGACTCTCATTCCACCTCCTTGCCTAATATCAGGGGTGAGTATAATGAAATATTCTTTAACAGATGGGTGTTTACTTAAGCCTGAATACCCTGGGTGATGAGTGTTCTATAGCCTTTGGGCTGCTTCTTCCACTCTGAGTTATAAAGACCCTCAGTCCTTCAATTTCCTTTTTATGGCTTTGTTCTTTTTTTGTTCCATCTTTGACTTGGGAGAATGATCAGTTGTTGCTCTCATTTATAACCTCCTTTATGTAGTTGCATGCAGTTAGGTCTTTGCTTTGCAGGACTAAACATGACCCTATCCTTTTAACCTGTCTTAATGTCGCATTTTCTTCCCTCTACGCCTTCAATTATTGCTTTCTTATCTTTTTTGGGTATTTGCCTAAAGCTGTGTTATCAAGCAGGGATTCAGTATTCTGCATGACAGCGCTGGAGAGGCATGAGACTTTTAATTCTGTTATGTAAGTCCTAAGTACAACAAGTAGATTTCTCCTGCCCCTCTTTATTTCCATCTTGCAGTTTTCATTCCCCCTTTCCTGTAAATATTTGGTCTTTATATGCTGGTATTATGTGATCTGAGATGAACGTAGCCCTTTATTTTCTGTTGGATGATAGAAGTTATTTCCGTGGGGGGAAAGTGGGGCCTGAACTTTTCGGTAGTTTTGAGGCAGATACTCGGTTAGTACAAGGAGATGTGTTGAGTTAAACTAGCCAGACAGAAGTACTGGCCTTATTTTTCATGTTACGACATTGCAGCATTCCAGGGACCTTGGACGTGCCTGCTCTTGCAGCAGTTGCAAGAATAATATTAATAATGAAAGTGTTTAACACTTGCATGTTCAGAGTATTTCACCATCATTTGCTAATTAACTCCAATAGAGACTAAGAGCTGACTAGATTACGGTAATTGCTTTATTGTATTAAATATGATCCTACTCTGAATACAAAGCCATTGTGCCACATGCCTTTCTGCAGCAGCATTCCTTGCTGTTAATACCCGGTTTGCTTTTCTGAAGTTTGCCTCTTCCAAGTTATCAGAGAAGCCATCGGCACACAGAGGCTGGAGCTGTGGCCTCATCTTCCTGATGCTCACTTCCCTTCCTCTATGTAAACTGGCGCTTAGTATAAGTGCTACTTTACCTTGTGTGTGTATATATATGCCTAGATATGTATCTATATGCATGCTCCATATCACTGCTCGTTCTTGCTGAATTGCATTCGAAGTAGATGTCCTGCTTGCCTAGGAAGCAAAAGTTTAAATACTGTGAATTTAGGGATAAGCAAAATGTTTGGAACAAATTACACTGTTAAGATAGAATTAGAGTTACGACCCTCTTATGTTGCATAGCAAGTGTGAATTGCCTCTCTTGGCTTGCTTATTCCACTGAATCTGCAAATTTTCTGCAGAGAGAAGCAGGACCAAAGGTGGTTTTGTAGTAGAAATAAATACATTTTTATTTTTCTAAGAGGCTAGCTTGCTTGCGATGTCTAACTCATGGTCTGGAAGATGCAAAATGTTTGTAGAAAATGCCACTGTTACGTAGTTTTACGGATTTTGTGTATGTATTTCTGTAAAACTTACCAGGTAGGAAGCAACTAGCATTGCACCAGAAGCGCGCACAGAAGTTTCTGTAGTTCCTCTGTTTACAGTTGAGCTGAAGAATTCATACTGTTTTATGGTGCTTCAGAAGTGCCAATGGCAGGTTAGTACCAAATGGTAGGTAGCTAAATCACTAGTGTGTGTGGCAGTTGCAGACGTACCAGGTCTGGTGGCCCCTTCTGAGATGTAGTTGCTCTATAATGGGATGAGGTTGAAGAAGACCAAGTGCCGGGTCCTGCACTTGGGTCACACCAACCCTGTGCAGCACTATAGGCTTGGGGCAGAGTGGTAGCAGCTGCCTGGCAGAAAAGGACCTGGGGTTCTTGGTTGACAGCTGGTTGAACATGAGCCACCAGCATCCTGGCCTGGATCAGGAACAGCGTGGGGAGTAAGACTCAGGAGGTGATCATCCCCCTATACTGGGCACTGGTGAGGCCCCATCTTGAGCACTGTGTCCAGTTTTGGGCCCCTTACCACAAAACAGACATTGAGGGGCTGAAGTGGGTCCAGAAGAGCAACAAAGCTGGTGAGGGGCGTGTAGAGTAAACCTTATGAGTAGCAGCTGAGGGAGCTGGGATCATTAAGCCTGGAGGAGGCTGAGGGGAGACCTAATAGCTCTCTACAATTCCCTGAAAGGAGGGTGTAACCAGGGTGGGGGTCGGTTTCTTCTGCCAAGTCTCAGGTGATGGAACAAGAGGGAATGGCTTCAAGTTGCGCCAGGGGAGGTTCAGATTGGATATCAGGAAAAAATTCTACACTGAAAGGGTTATTGGGCATTGTCCTTGGAGGGATTCAAAAGATGGGTTGACACTGCTTTGTGATGTGGTTTAGTGATGGATCATTGTTTGGTTTTTTTAAAATCAGAGTTAGGTTGATGGTTGGACTAGATGATCTCAAAGGTCCCTTCCAACCTAGACAATTTGATGATTCTATAATTTTCCCTCATGAGCTTGGAGGAGGAGTCTGCTGAACTTTCTGAATGGTGGACACTTTGAGGTACTAGTTGGCAAGGTTAAGGCACGCATGGTTTTTAAGTGCTTTTATATCAGTCTGCATTGCCTGGCCCAATGAAGAGAGTGCAGCTCAGGAGCTGTGTGGTGTGTGCAACTCATCACTTCCCTGGAATGCATTCCACCACCTCACTCAGAGTTTGTAGTGGAATTTTTCTTTCCTCTCCCAGCAGAGACAGCGGATGTGGACTCCTCCCACGTGTCATTGGGTGTGTTCTTTTGTTCCAGTAACTGGAGGGCTCTCTGAGGTTCTTGCTGAAAGAACAGAAGGGTTATCATCATTAGTGTTGCTTTGTGAGCTACTCATTTAGCGGGTGAACATCATAGACATGATGTATATTTGAATACCAGATGGCTAAATTCTTCTTGGACTCCAGTGAACTGAGTGAAGCTTTATGTTAGTCTAATAGGCCAAATGCTTTCCTGTGTCACCTTCCCCTTTTTGTTGAGTGACACTATGGAGTTACAGCATGAATGAGTAATTATGAACCACCTTTCCTTGAGGAAGGTGATAACTGAAGATGGGCAGGATCTTTTAATTTTGTTCAGGAGAATACTGAGCTGAGGTTAGTGTTAACTTCTACAGAGAATCTCTGTGCATAGGTCGGACATTTGTCTTTTTTCCTTCAGGCTGTTATGGATGCCAACAGGAGTTAGACTCGACATTTGTAAATTTAAAAGGCAGTGCAATAAAATTAACATTTTCCTGTGTCTGAATGTATTAATTCTGGCTTACAAGAAAATACACAAACAAACTTGTTAAAGGAATAAATTAAAATTCAACTGTGTATGTGATGAATCATGATACAATTTTGTCTGAGAGGGAGCAATAAATTTGGCTCAGCTGCCTGTATATCATTTTTCTCCAAAAAATATTTTTGTTTTTAAGGGGAAATTACCAAGAATGACTCCAATACGCTTCTCCCCACACTTTCACTTCCATACAAGTAAATACATTAGTCTGGGGATAAGTAATGAACTCAAAGTCATTCCTTAGCATTTAAGGTCTAAGCGGAAAGGGATCTCTGGAAACTTTCCCCAGTGCATTTTGTTTTGCTGTTCACTATGGAGCTTCATTTGGGTTCGTTCTTACAGTTGAAGTTCCTTCCTGTTTCCAGAATTTCATCCCTGTTTTACAGAAACCTGAGTTTTGGGAGTTGATTGCTTAGTTCCCTTGGTTTATTTTAGCGGGTGGCGTGAGAACATTGAGTGTGTTGGGAAGGTTTACTACTTTTACCTATGTATGAATATACTTTTGGCAAGAATGTAGCCTTGCAAGCAACCAGAGGAAACTTCTTCTGCTCTGTGGACTTTTAATTGCTCAGTCTTTGATTGCTCTGTCTTACTCTATCCAGAAAAGCCCCCAAAAGCCATTACTAGAAAGGGCTGTAATGCTTGCTCAAAGCCCAGCATTAGGATTTAGCAGCCTCTCAGAGGAATGTTTTATTGTCACCTGTATTTTTTGACTATCTCATACAGAGTCTGGGTTGCCAGTAACTAAATCAGACCTGGATTAGTATGCAATTTTGTTTCTTCAGGCACGGAAAGCCAGCAATGAAGACGGCAAGCAATTGCTTCTTTTTGCACAGAATTGATTTCAGAAACATAACAACTTAAAGGAATTAGACTTAAGAGTGGTTCTTAACAAATATTTGCTTTCTGCCTCCTGTTTCTATTTTCTTACAGCAGCTAGAAGCTTTCTTTTGCAATTTGGTGTGCTAGTTTTGGAGGGAATGAAAATAGAGTGAATGATTTCCATGTGAAAAACGGAAATTTGAAAAATTCCACGTGTGAAATTGCAGATCTGTAAATTAAGAACATCACACTTAAAAGCTAAGTACTTAGCTAGCTATTTCATGATGTGAGATGCAAGAAGAGTTGATTTAATTAAGAACATCTATCCCTCTAGAGGCCTTCTGCTGAAGGGAAATTACATCCCAGTTTTTAGTACTTTGTCATTCATATTGTAAAGGTAAGATAGAATTTCTCCTTATGTGCCACCGAGAGAGGTTAGCAGAAGCATTCTTCCACTTAGGTGTAGATGGTGCTTTTGGTACTGAAATCCAGCTTAGCCACAAGGATGTGTAGCTTTCTCTGAACATGCATGGTAAAAAGAAATGTTATCAAAGGAATCCAAAAGAGTGACTTCTAGGAAAGCCTTTTAATGACCCTGAAGGGATTGCTGTCTGTAGGGAATACATGTAGTTACTGCACCTTGATGTGTTACAAAATGGTACATTTGAACTCTTGTCAGTCTATTTCTGATCCTCTTCTGTGAATGTCTGTCAGAAACAGAGCTGTTTGTGAATGTCAGGACCTTTCCATTATCACCATTAGAGGGACCGTGGCACTGCTGAAGCAGTGCCATAGCATCATTCAGCATCCCACTAGGAGGAAGGACAGCAACGTCATTCATTGTCGTTCGTGGTTTTCCTCCATGGTTTCAGTACTGAAGCATATTAATTTTTCTCAGCACCTGTTGGCTCTCGCAGGAACTGATGCCTTTTGGCATCTTTGCACACAGTCTGCGTTTTTTTTGTAATCTGTTATTTTGAGCTCTATTAAGACATGCTGTCCAGATGCCAAGTACGTTAAAACTGTTTTTTGTTTGAGAGCCAAGTTTGGGAATTGTATAGCTACATCGACGGAAAAAACATTTCTCAATAAAAACCTCTAAAGCTTCTGGAGCTGGAGGATAGAAGGAAGAGAGGTTTCTTCCAATAGATGAAATCTAGTTTAAATTATATTGAAATAAATATAGTTGTATTGAAATAAGGGTAGAATACAAAACAAGCTTTGACTAAGATTTTTTATTTAAAATACTTAGTTTGGGGGAAATTCTTTTTATAGTAAGGATCAGCTTGATAATTTAATACCCCTTTGCTCCTATTAGAAAATTCAGAGCAAGAAAAGAAAGAATAGGAGTGCGTAGGTAGAATGAGGAATGGGGAGGATCTTTCTAGCAAAGGTGGGATACTAAAAATGATAAATGTGAGACTAGCGGATATTAAGGAACAGAGAAAAAGCAGTGGCTAAAGTAGGAAAGAAACAAATGATTTAGAAGGAACAGGTAGATTCTAGAGATATTGAAGGAATTGACAGGATTAGGGAATATTGAATGTCTGGTGAGAGCTTAAGACATTTGTCACAGAACTTTCTTTTTCTACTTTATCCTGGAAGGTAGGTTAGCAACCTAGAGATGGAGACACCTAACAGGAAAGAAGTTGCAAGAGAAGAATGATCTGAGAAATCTACATGGGATAGATGGGCAAAGCCAAGGCAGACCAGGTTTGGAAAAAGGTTAGGAATAAATAGACAAATACTGGCAGATAAGGATTTACAAAAGGAAATGCTGAGGAAGTTATGACTTTATGGTGAGAAAATTTATCAGAGCATTCTGGTTGAACTTCACCTTCTTCAAATTATGCCTGTTTTTCTTTCAGCCACCATGCACTGCTTTGAAAAGCAGTCTCTACTTTGGTTATTGCTTTATAGGTCCTGACAGGCTGCTTTTAGGTCTCCTCGAGCTGTCTCTTCTCCAATAGGAACATGTGGCCAGGCCCTTCTCAGAGGTGCCTGGTGACACAAGAAGTTCTGTCTGAACATGTGGAAAACTTCTTTCCTTTGAGTGAGGTGCCAGAGTCCTGGGACAGGCTGGTCCAAGAGTTGGTGGAATCTCCTTCTCTTGAGACATTCAAAACCTGCCTGGATGTGTTCCTGTGCAACTTGCTTGGGGTGACCCTGACCTTTGTTGGGGGGGTGGACTGAGATGGTCTCTAGGTCCCTACCAATGCCACCATTTGGTGATTTTGTGAAATCCTAGGCAAAATTACTCTTCAGAATTGATCCAAGAAAGCAACTGAGGCATTAGATAGCCATTCAGAGTAGAGGCTGGACGGAGTACAGGAAAAGCAAGACAGTTAAGGTGGTTGCTCAGTCTCTCATGCTTTAATAGCTGAGCTTCCATAAGTCAGTCTGTATGAATTTTCAGCTTTTTGCAGTTGCTTGACATAGTCAGTGGAATTTTCCTGAAGTCCCTTAAGTTCAGTAGAAACTGGGTATAATCTCTTGCAGAGACTGTACACTGCGGTGGATTGTCTGGGTAATGCACTATTTTTCTTACCATTTACTTCATCTTTCCCTGTGAACTCTTGTGTTTCTCCTTTCTTGCTTTTTTCTTTTTTTTTTCTTTTTTTTCTGTCACCAAACCATCACACCACTTAACAGACTCTTACTATCTGAACACAAAGCTGTTGTACAGTATCTAAGATTCCAGTGCTTTGAATTATTTAACTAATGATGTTTCTTTACCATAGGCCTGATTGAGCATATAGTGAAATAAATTGAAGTCTTTCCACCAGTTTTAAAATAAACATAATGGGGATTCATAACGAGCAGTGTTATGTGGTCTAGTTTCCCAAATACTTCACTGTTTAGTTAGCAGGATATAGTTTGTTTGGATGGAATGGTAAGAACAGTCTCTGCTCACGGGTTTCACTGAGAACTGTTGCTATTGGGAATTTGGGGAGGGAAGCGGGGGGAAGAAGAGTTTTGGGTTTTATGCTTGGGAAGTATTAGTATTAGCTATTCCCAGTATTAGGTATTTAGTGCATGGAGTTTGGCCTGTGAAAAACACTGGCTTTTAAATAAGTCTTTTTTTTCTGAAAGTCATTTATACATGAACAAAAGGAAGTTGATAGCAACAATATTCACATATTCTCATGGGGAAATGTAATGTATGCAACTCCTGCAGAGGCAGTCCAACCTCCTCTGTATCATTCACCTCTTAGAAGGGAGTGGAAACTGTTGTGGTTGTATTCCTTTGAGATGAAAGTTGTAATATTACAAATTATCACTTGTTTTCAGTATTGACTAGAAAAATAAATGCAATTACGTTTATGAATGTTGAAAATTAAGGAGAATAAAGCAATTGTATGTGTTTGAGGATCTTTTCAAATGAAAAGCCGTATTCACTAAATTCTCATCGGCTCTTTTTCTTACTGTCATGTTTCATGATGTGAACTCTCAATTGAATGAACAGCTGCAGTAAAAATGGCACCAGCCAAGTCACAGGGAATTCACAGGAAATTCAGACATTTCAGGCTGTAACACAAGCCCTTTTGGGCCCTCATTTACCTTGAGAAAGGCTTGGCCTTTTTATTAGCATTAATGTCTATAGATACAGAGAGCTGTCAAGCCCCCCTTATTTGCAGTACTTACACTTCATGCTTTGGGTAGGCCTGGTGCAAACAGAACAAAGATGCTTTGCTGTCACTGTAGAAAAGGTTTCTTTTTTTAATTGCAGAACCCATTTTTATTTTCTAGTATTCTACCTTGGGTTTATTTATGGTGCAAGCATGAGGGTAGTATGAAGGAAATGTCAATGTTGATCAGGTTATCCTAAGGAAAGCAGAGTAGGAAACCTATAACACAGCTCAGGTGTTCAAGAGCCTCCTTGGTTTGTTTAATCTTCTAAAACAAGACTCTACTTAACACTAAAGATCTGACCTCATCCCTTTGGTCTTTGAAAATACCATCTATTTATTGCCTTGGCTGAGTGTGGCCGTGATGTCAATGGGTGTTTTATCCATCCTTCCTTCGTGCCTGTGGCACACACAGCAACGTGAGCTGTGCACAGAGATGGGCTGAAAGAACCGCCTCGGAGGCGGTAAGTGCCTGCCGTCTTCAAGCCCGCAAAGTAGCTGAGCTGTTTCTCTGACTAATTTTGAGATTCTTTAGAACAAACGCTTTATACACTGAAAACTTCTTCAATTCTTCCTGTTTTGGTTTACTTTTCTACCACACATCTTTAATGCCCAAGTTAGTAACTTTTCACAGGAAAATGCTTAGTGACGCCTTCTCCTGAGTCAGTCTGGCCTAGCTACTTGCCCTTCAGATACCAAACAAAAATATGTCTTTTTACTCAATCCTTCTCATTTTCTGTGTGTATGAGGCTTTTTTCTACTATTTTCTCGAAATACCACCTTCATTTTATAATCTGCTCCAGTTGCGGTAGTGAAGATCAAACTGCGAAGAATCTTGACAATAAAACCCAAATCACCTTTTCCCTCACCTCCAGCTTGATTTAGGGGTATAATCAAGGTATTTTAAAAAAACAAAACCAACCAAAAAAAAATTACAGAACAAACCAACCACAAAATGACAACAACAAAAACCCGAACTGTAAGCTGAATTAATTTCGTGCTAAATTTGATGCAGTCTAGGGTGACTGAGAGAAGATGTACCCTGGCTATTGCTGTGCGTTCTCATGGCCGGTTTTACTGCTCCATCTGTCCACAGCAGATAAATGTCTCTCCCCTTTTCAGTTTTATAGGTTTAAGTTGTTTAGCAGCATAGTTATGGGAATATTCAAAGGAGGAATCATAACCAGAAAAAAAAAAGTGGTTTAGCTTAGTTCTCATTAGCTGTTCATCTAGAACAGATTGCATAGGATGGTCTTCTGGAGTGTGTCTAATTGCTGCAGCATGGTAATTTAATGGGGACACATTTTTATAAGCTTGTTTAAGTGCATCTGTGCCAACTGACCTCGCAGCTTGGTGTGTGGTGATTCAGCTCTAGAAACTCGAGTTTAAATATAGGATCTGATTTGTATGTCCCACTTTGAACTTCAGTCGTTGTTATCTGTTTGATTTTTGTGTGGCATCTGGCATCACTGTGATGTCTGAACTAAAACTCTTCACCCTCTATGCCATTTGCCATCCATAAATGCACGTTGTTCTTCAGTCCGGCTTTCAAGTCCAAGCAGTCCTGCTCCCTAGATTTTTGCTTTTTCCTCCTATGTTCTGAGCTTTTCTTCTCACATAATATTTGTCCTTTATACTACTTTGCCTAGGAACTAAGTTTTCCTCTTCTTCCATAGTGACAAACCAAGAAGTTTTCAAATGTCTCTACAGCTCTTGCCGTGCCATTTCTGTGCCTTTGAGAAAGAGACCTTGTGTCCGTTTTCTTTTCTCCTTTGTTGCCTTCTTCTTTGGCCTTACTCCCTGAGGATTCCAGCCACAAGTTTGGTGAAAGACAGACCTGTAAAACTTGTTTCCCTCAGGCTGCCAGGCAAACAGGACATGCACACCCTGGTGCAGCTCTGCTGAATTGGTACAGAAAGTATTTCTCAGCCTTGTAGCCTTTAAGTGAGAAGCAGGATTCCAAAAGCTAATTTGCTTGTTTCCATAGCACAATCGTAATTCTACAAGGGAAAGAAGATGATCTAATCTAATTTAATTTTGCTCTTTGAGAAGAAGGGAGATCACTTGGCCAGCTGCTGCTCTGAGCAAACATGGAGCGTGCAGGCTACAAGATAAGCTTTGAACTTTATCAAGTCTCTCGGCAGTATATGCTAATGTGTGCTGTTGGGAGATTTCTGAAACTTTTGCCTCTGATTGCATTAATTAGTGCGCTGCTCCAAATGAGCTGTAACTCACTGTAAAATAAGTGAGAGCTGTTACACATTGGGCTTTCTCTGATGCTTTAGTGTTTGGGCAGGGTGAACTGTGAGGAGGCATACTTGGCCCGATTTGTGGAATCCCAGTACCACTGTCTATTTTGACTTTTGTTTTTTAATCTGTAAGTGTAATCTCTTGTATTGAAGCTGTTCAGTTGTCACAAGAGGAAAAAATGTGTGCTTCGGTCCTGTGTTTGAAGAGAAAGCCTTTTTCTCTCCAAATATTTGAGCTTCTAACACATAAGGTAAGGAAGCTTCTTCAGGGCTTCAGGGATCGTACTGAATTTGCCACTAGGCTGTAACAAACTCCCTTGGAAACTGAATCCATTATAATTTACATCCTCAGGGCTCTTAAACTAACATTCCCCTGAGCTGGGTTTGTTGTATTCTTAAATACACAGTTTCCAGGTAATGTAGGTTTGCCAGGATGTTACGGCATAGTTTCATGTCTGTCCCTTTTACAACAGTCTGCCACCTTTCTCCTGCAGGCAGTGCCTTAATCCCTTCAAAATTTCCATTAACTGGAGTTCGCCATCTCTACTTCCATCCCTAGTTGGCATCCCCAGTGTGAGATCTGACTCCCCACAATGTCTTATCGAGGTGTACTACAAAGTGCGTGCTGTTGCCAGATATGTCATTTAGCCATGTCCAGTAATATAGAAGCTATACATAATTTTCAAAAAACTTGGCGCTTTGTAGTGATTACCATCTTAGTTTTATCTTGCTGATAAGCTCATCAAGGTAAGCTAATGTCTGTGCAATAAGCAGCCTGCCCTGTCTCTTTACATTTTTTGGTCTTCTTCCATGTGGTACTGATCCAAGCTGCTTGGCAGAGACATTCCTGTCTTCAGAAAAATAAAACTTAACCAGGGATTAAGTTACAGTGATTGCTTCCTATATTCTTAGCTGCACAGTAGAAGTCCATGTCCATTCAAGAGAACAGTCAGTGTTCCAGTGCTTGAGAGACTTCACTGCTGCCCTGTGCTGTCACCTGAATAAGATACAGGTGGAGAACGAATAACCTGTGAGATAATACTGAGTGGGGGTCATAATGTACAGTATGTTAAAAGTTCATGCCTGTGTTGGGAGGTTATGGATGGTGAAGATGATAAATTTAGTTCGTCTCACTCCCTGCATTCCATGCTTTCTTCTGTGTTCACATCCATTTTTGCAGATATGCAGTCGACTAGAGCAAAAAGCTTAACTTTCTCTTCGTTATATAATCTTAAATATATCATAATTTCATGCATGTGGTTTAAATCAGATAACTGACTCTCTCATCACCTGTTGTGGGATCCTGGCAAGTAAAGTACAAGTCCACACTGCAGCTTCACGTCTGGTCTGGCCCAATGCTAAACTCGATGTATCACATGCCTGCAGTCTCTAGGTTATATTTAGCCCCCTAAGACATTTCTCTAAGCAAAGAGATCAAAACATTTATCTAAAGTCTTGGTATTGGCTCAAAGACACATGTGAGCTGCTCAGAAATTCTTGTTTGAGTCTAATCACTGTTCTATGAGAGCCCTTCCGATACAGGTGATACTAAAAATTATTTGGTTTTCTTATTCTATCAGCCATTTCTTTAGATTTCTGTTTCCTTTTGTCTGAGAGAGACTTAAGGAATAAATGAATCACCAGCATCCTCCCTCTGAAATAAAAAGTTTGTATCTTCTAGATTAAAAATAAATCATTGCATCAAGTCCTTCATGAGGACTCCACTTAGTCTTCATCTTCTGTGGAAAAGAGAAGCCGTCGACACTTCTATCTGAAGTTAACTCTTTGCTCAAATTAAAATCAGCCTAAGGATTCTCCCCTGTTACTTTTCATTAAAGGAACGTGACTGGCACGAGGAGTTTTTTAGTCACTCTACATCTCCTTATGCTTAACTTTTCTTTTTTTCTCTCTTTAGATAGCAGACTTAATCCTCCCACCTGCTTTCATGAATACATTTTCATTATTCCAAAAGTAAAGGCAATAAGTATTATCTCACCTGATGATAAATACATTTAAAGCTATATTAAACTAAGTTCAGAAATGAAAACTGAGAAACATGCATCAGACTCATAAATGTATAACTGGATAACCCATATAGAATTCACTGGGCTGTGACAAATTTTCTACAAGCAGGAATACTCTGCTGTGTATTTTATGCGTGTACTCCCATATGTCTGCTCTAACTTACAGAATGTGATAAAACCCTGTCAACCTTAGAGCCTATCCCATACTGTAGTTAGTAGGTGGTTTTAGGGCATGGACTTGTAGAATGTGTACTGAAGTGGCAATTAGATGCTTTTTTCTGCCATTGCCTCATCCTGCAATCTGAAATCCAAACATCAATCTACATTTTTTTCCCTTGCTTACTTACGTCACCGTAAATAGCAATGTTTTTACAAACAGTAAGTTCAGGTGCATAGGTGCATATCTACCAAAACTGCAGGTTTGTTAGATATCTTTAGTCATCAGTCCAGGAATGTTAGCTGATTTCTGATTAACTAAAAGTAGATGGCGAGTTTGGTGCAGAATTAAAGGAAATGATTCCAGCTTCAGTAAACACACAGCAACCTACCTTTTCTGTAGCCTTTTCACTGCAGCTTTACTTCAGAATATTTAACAGCTCAAAGTACTTAGCTCTAAAAATCCCATAATGAACATTAATTTTTATTTTTTTTTTCCAAGGCACTGGTATAACTGTAGCAGCAGTCAGTCAACATTACAGTAGTGCAATCTTATTGAATTTCTGCCAGGAATGTAAATGAGAAACCCTTCTGTTTTAAAAGCTTCAGCTAATATAATTAATTGCATTCATTTTCAAGGTGATGTCTTGCTTGTTTGGGGGAATGAGCAGTAGGGAATAAAAAAAATGGAAATTTCATCAGTGATTATAAATGAGATAGTGATTTACTAATTGCCTTTTGTCATTTCCTGACAGTTTCTATCTCTTACCAGCGCAACAATCTGCCTCAAGTTGCTGAAAACACTTGTGTGTTGAGGAATTAGGAGAAATATACTACAAGTAATTGTTTAGTTGCAGATGTGTTGTTCTCTTTCCTGGGGAACTAAATTTGTCTCCTGTGTTTTGTGCTTTACATAAAAAGATGTCGTGAAGACCTTGAGTGAGGTTTTGGCATAGCAGGATGTGAGGGCACCGGTACTCTCACCGTTTCAGCTCCAGGAAACTTTAAATGATTTTTCCAATCCTTTTGCTTTTATTTTTTTAGTTTTAATTAAGTTTTAAAGGCAAACTGATGTGAACTACAGAGAAGCAATCTTTGAGGATTTTGGCATAGTAGGAGGGTCTCCTAATGCAAGTTTAAGATCTCATTGCTAATATAAACCAAATAAAAGCAAATGAACAATAGACATTGTTCCTGTTGTAGCTGGTAACTGCAATAGGACAGAAACTAACTTGCTTTTGCAAATTGTCAGCATCCCTAACAAAAAAAATTGTCTGAGAGTTGGGGTCAGCACCTATTTCTGCTGAGCCTTAAGTACAAAAGTTTTCCTCCTAACGTCCTGAGAGAAAGATCTAAAAAGGTGGAGCTTATTTATTTGTGTGGGTGTTGTTCTTTCTTGTACTTTACAGATACGTTACTGAGTTGCAAGGGCTATTAGCCTGTAATATCAATGTACCATTTGTAAGGCATAAGCAAATATGAATGAAAAATGGGAATAAATAACATGTGAATGTAATCCTCCGTATGTAGAAGTCTATTAGTGTCTCTGTAATGATGAGTTTTATTCCAGAGCCCTGCGTGCTTGAGTGGGGAGGGGACGGTGGTCAGTTGTGTGACTGCAACAGCCCTGTGTGAGCAGGGGCTGAATTGGGGCAATTTTCCCTCTCTGCGCTCTGGTGTATCCCCACTGGCAGCATGTGGAGAGCTTGTTATGTTCATCTGTACAATGAGATCTGTTTGGTTCTGCTGAATTCCGTGGGAAAACCATCTTGAAGGTAGAATGAATCGTGGAAGTGGAGGCTCAGTCAGGTGTCTGACGTGTGGGCTCCTTCAGGCATTTCTAAGTTTCACACACAAATAGAAAAGGTGTTGACTTGTGACCCGAGGGAATGGGCAGATTGGGATCCGTGAGCCTGTGGGTTCAGCGAGGCAGAGCCCTGCTGATTCCAGCAGTAACCCAGTTCCAGAGTGCTTAACAAACCACAACAGGAGCCTCTAAAACCTATTGGTAGATAAACAGAGAGTATCAGAAGCTGAATAAACAATAGAGGCATAGACGGCGTATGGAAAAAGATCACAGATGATGCTTGCTGGTTCACTGAAGCTTTAGCAATTTCCCTGTACCCCATTCTATTTGGGAATGAATAAGTAAATATTTTGTACTGCAAGACTGGCTGCTTCTCCAGTTAAAAGCAAGTTGACAGTTGTGATTTTTTTTTTTCCTCTGGAATACTTTTTTTCTAAGTAAAATCAACACAAAAGAGCAGACAAACCTGGAAGTCACAAGATGTGAAATGAAGTTGCTCTTGATAACTGTGTGCCATGTCTGCCTCTCTTGCTGTTGTAAGAGTAATACGATTCGACATTTCTCTGATGACTTTGAAATTACCCTGCAGTAATTTTGCAAGTTGACTCTTGTAAATTTTCTTCATTTTCCCTTGTTAATCTGCTATTCTTGAGTGAAAAATGGGGCAGGAGGGAGTGAAATGGAAGCAGTACTGCTTCTTGCAGACACTCCTCCCTTCTGTTCCAAGCTTGTGCATTTACCAGCAGGTGGAGGGAAGTGATCCCGACCCTGTGCTCTGCCCTAGTGAGACCCCATCTGAAGCACTGGAATCCAGTTCTGGGTTTCCCAGTTAAAGAAGGACAGGGAACTGCTGGAGAGGGTACAGCAGAATACCACAAAGATGATGAGGAATCTGGAGCCATCTCTCTTATGAGGAAAGGCTTGAGGGACTGTGGACCTGGGATGTGGCAATCCCAGGCACAAATACAGGTGGGGTGGAGAATGGCTGGAGAGCAGCCCTGAGGAGAAGGACTTGAGGGTGCTCGTGGATGAGAAGCTCACCATAAGCCGTCAGTGCGTGCTGGCAGCCCAGAAACCAACCCCAGCCTGGGCTGCAGCAAAAAGACCAGCAGGTCGCAGGAGGGGATTCTCCCCTTCTGCTCTGTACTTGTGAGACCCCACCTGGAGTCCTGCGTCCAGCTCTGGAGTCCTCAACAGAGAAAGGACATGGACCTCTTGGAATGGGTCTAGTGGAGGGCCACCAAGATGATTAGAGGGCTGGAGCAACTCTGCTGTGAAGACAGGCTCTGAGAGAGAGCCAGGGCTGTTCAGCCTGGGGAAGAGAAGGCTCCAGGGAGACCTTAGAGCAGCCTTCCAGGATCTGAAGGGAGCTCCAGGAGAGCTGGAGAGGGACTCTTTGTCAGGGAGTGGAGTCACAGGACAAGGGGTAATGGTTTTAAGTTGGAAGAGGGGGGATTGAGATTAGATATTAGGAAGGAATTCTTTGGTGTGAGGGTGGTGAGGCACTGGCCCAGGTTGTCCAGAGAAGCTGTGGCTGCCCCATCCCTGAAGGGGTTCAAGGCCAGGTTGGATGGGGCTTGGAGCAACTATAGTTGCTATAGTGGGAGGTGTCCCTGCCCATGGCAGAGGGGTTGGAACTGGATGATCTTTGCGGTCCCTTCCAACTCTAACCATTCTATGATTCTATGACTTGGGTCTTTTTAGTCTGGAGAAGAGAAGGCTGAGAGGGGGATCTGGTCAACACCTATAAATACTTATATGGTGGGTGTCAGGAGGATGGGGCCAGTCTATTTCAGTAGTGCCCAGTGAGAGGACAGAGGAAATGGGCACAGACTTGACAATAGAAGTTCCATCTAAACATGAGGAGGAACTTCTTCTCTCTAAGGGTGGTGGAGTCTCTGTCTCTGGAGACATTCAGTACCCACCTGGACACGTTCCTGTGCAACCTGCACTGAGCAGATCTGCTCTGGCCGGGGTTGGACTAGATGGTCTTCAGAGGTCCCTCCTGACCCCGTGATTCTGTGACTGCCCCTGTAAGTGGTGGCAGAAATATGAAAGTACTTAGGACACCTGTGAAACTCTAAATCCGGAACTTACTCTTTTTTATTCCAGTAGCTGTCACTAGCATTTAAAGCCCCTGAGCCCAGTTGAGTAAACTGCTGTGACTGTCACCCAGTTGTTTTTCTTTCTTGCCCAAATGAGATGTCTCCCCTGAAAATAATATGATTTTTGGATGCAGGAGGCAGAGCTTTCAAATGTTAAACCAGATGGCAATTTTCCTGAATTAGTCTCTCATTTGCAATACTCCCCGTTTTTGGAGTTGATTTTTTTTTTTTTTTTAATAAAAAGCATTTGTGATTACTGTGGTTTGACATTTAAAGACTTGTTTGCTTTTAACTGGTTGCTAAAGTCAGGTATTCTTTCTTCAAGGGAATCTTCCTGGGGACAGCATGGTGGCACAGATGTGCAGGAGGGACTTGGCTTGTGGCTCATCTCGATGGACCATTAATGGTCCAGTATGTAACAGGAGACTATATGACCTGTTTTTGCATTCAGGCAATCTACATAATTTCTTGTTAAATGCTACATTTGCTGTATACGACATTTCTCTGGTTTTGGAACTTTTTTTTTTAACCTAAATTGTATTTAGAACTGTAACCTAGAATGCAAGTTAGATCCTTTTATCTCTCTCCCTCCTTCAGACAGGAGATACTGTTCTTGCATGATGCAAACAACTTATTTTTATTTTGTAGTGTTTTAAGGCAAAATTGTTATTTGATCAGTGAGAAGAGTAATGTGGATTTTTGAAATGTGAATGCTGATTTCTGAAACATAAAATGTGAGGGATTCTTTACAATTTCTCTGCAACAAGTGAAGTCAGGTTGACTGGATCAGGCAAACATGGAATCATTCGTAGGTGCTCTGTGATCAGATTGGGGTTGGGACTGCAAAGTGAAAAATAAGTGATTGGGGTTGTTTTATTCCAATGTCTTCAGGATGACTTTCCCAGTTTGTAAAAGTCACACGTATTTCTACGTGTGTTCTGATTGGTACATTCACTTGTCCTGGCACAACCCCTGGTAAGGTATTTGAAGAACAGCGTGCTATCAGGTGATTGTTATTCTGAAAATGTCTGAGGAAGTGGGAGTTCTGTTGTATAGATCCAGGTTTGCTATTCCGATGGCTTTGTGTTGTTGGCTTTTTTTTTTTTTTCCCAAATGTTCCTAAGAAGAGCTTCTGCTGTCTGCATTGCTTACCAGGGGTAGCTGTGTTGAGTTTCTTGTTCTACTCAAGGAAATAATATCTGAAAATTTTGGGACCCACATCTGGAAGGGGAACATTTAAAACGAGCATTGCCATTTTATTATTCAAGATGATGAACGATTCTCGGCTTCCTCTTAGTGTCTTGCTAAAAGAAAGGTTGTCAAGCAGAAAAAGAAAATAAAACCATAGCACCTGAAGCGGGAGAACTTGTCTGCATAGATTTACCTAATCTTGTTCCTCTTGAGGACTAGCAAA
Organism: Thinocorus orbignyianus; assembly: GCA_013400375.1. Lineage (NCBI taxonomy): Eukaryota > Metazoa > Chordata > Aves > Ciconiiformes > Thinocoridae > Thinocorus > Thinocorus orbignyianus. The sequence goes on along the minus strand of VXBW01007374.1, from coordinate 387,156 downwards.
ACTTCCATTTGTTGAAGTAACCCGGGCATCAAACCCACATTTCTGTAGCTGTCACTCCAAAGACATCTTATTATCTCTGAGATTCGTTTTGTCTATCAGAGAGATCAATTGTATTTCTTCTTTATCTGCCAAATTCCACTTGAAAGTTTGCAAAAGAAATCTTGAATAAGAAAAAAGGGCCCTGTTTCTACCTCCCACCCTTAACTATTTCTTTTAATGGTGGTAGACTCAACATTTGCTTTAACTTATGGTGAAGAAGAGGGGACAATAAATAGGACAGAATGAAGCGTCTTTTCAGCTGATGTGGAAGCCCATTGCATATAGCAGAAATCGTTAAAGGGCTGATGATAAACATTTGTTATTCTTTTAAACCTTGCATTCTACTGTTGAATGTGGAATATAATCAACAGTTTCATTTAATATTTTGAGGCAGTTATGAGATTTTTTTATCAATTTAAAAATATCATAATAGGAATTTACAGAGAACTTTCAGCAAGTGCTCAAGGGATTCGGGTACTTAAATCCCATTTTCACTGATGACTCAATGTTTTGAAATGTCAGTCCTATTGGTAAGCTTTCTTTGTCTCTCAGGTACTTTAGAGAATGAATATAAAGTATTTATTTGTAGCTGTAGATGCTTGTAAGCATGTGCAATAAGATGCTGAATATTTCAAATATAATTCCTGTATATAGTTGTGAGAGACCACTGACAGGTTTCCTGTATCATAATTGATGAGCTTATAACAGGCTCAAAATGTTCAAGGATGTAGATCAAAATTCTAAAACAGGAGATTAGAAGTTGTGAAAATGTTGTATTCTTCTTCTAGATTCTCTCCTTATTCAGATATATAGAGAGATACTAAATAGAAGAGGAAGCTGTGGAATTTATTCTTGAGTCTAGTTTGTTTGAGCAGGCAACAGAAATAAGAAGTGGAATAGTTCTTGTGTAAAAGTCATGGTAAAAGATCAATGAGCATATTCTGAATTAGGGAAAGGAATTGCATCATCCTCTGAAATGAAGGTTGATACCTGTTTACATCAAAGCACCTAATTAGAAATATTTATGGAGGAGGAATCCATAGACGATCTGGAATGGGTGTGAGAGCTGGGCATCAGTATGTATTTTACCTCTGTGCTATCTAGCAAAGTATCAAAATTATAACTCTTAGAATTGGCCTGTGGAATTTCTTATAAGGATGTGCCCAGGAACTTTCTAGCAAGATGCTGAAAATACAGACGTAAGGTTATGTGTAAAGGTTATTTATAATCAAAGGAATAAAAAAGATTAGAACTTGTTCTAGCCTAGAGGTCAGTACAATATATGATATGGGAGTTCTAGATAAATGTAAGGCAATGAAGCTGTAAAACTTGAAAACAAGGAGAATGTAAGTAATCATATATTAAAAAAAAAAAAAAGAAAAAGAAAAAAGAAGAGGAGGCAGCAGTAGAAAAAAAGGGTTATAAAGGATAAAGCTGATGCCTTTAATGCATTTCTCAGTAGCATTAAAAGCACAATAAAAAGCAAACAAAATCCGGAATGAATGAGCAGAATGAGTGAAAATTCTATCTGTGTCTTCAAGGCTGCTCGGGTGACTGCATTAGGTGGAACTCACCCTATTAACAGAAAGGCTGTTAGAGAAGAGATGAGGATACACCTGAGGTCAAACTGGAATGGTCTGGGGTCCTGAGGATCTAAAAGTATTAAGGGAGTTTGGAAAAATATAGGTTTAATAGCTTTTAGAAAGTAGAGGTGGGAAAAACCATTAACAGGAGACCTCATTGAATTATAAAGATGTTCTGCTGGGAATAAAATGGGCAGATGCGACAGGAATACCTGAGCTGGTGATACATTTAAGAACCAGGCATTGTGAACCAGAAGTGAGAGAGGGCTATGCACATGAATCACAATTCCTTGGAATAAAGAGAAATACATCAAATAGAGACTTTCAAGGAGAAGAGTAGGGTGAATGCTCTAAGTACTTTTAAAACATTAGCTGAGCTGTAACTCTCGGTGTGGGGAGGCAGAGAGAAGTAGCTTTCCACCAGGCTTCATAAAAATTTTCCAGACTTTCTTTGCAAAGGTGTTTTATACATCTAAAATCTTTTCACTTAGTTGGAATAGTGTTAGAGAGCAGAGATTGTAAGGTTTGTGTGGCTGCTGGGATCGTTCATGAAAACCCAGGCTGAAGAGAGGAGAAAGACTCTGAAGTTACTCGGAAAAATGAGCATTGCTTTCATGTTGCTGTTAAACTGGACTTTCTCCCTAAAAGTTGCTGTGCGGTAGTTCTTTGTATTTATTAGAAGAAGCTTTTCTGAAGACAGAGGCATCCCAGGCAAAAAGATACTTCTGCAAAATATACTTTTATAAACACTCCAGATGTTTGAGCCTGGCGCAGCATCTGCAGTACTAAAGCAGTGGCCTTTTCTAACAACTGCGTGTAATCTTTCTAAAAAGGCTATGGAAGAATTCATGCTTTGGTAGAATAAAAATTTCCAGAGAAGCGTACTCCTTATAATTGAAGAGGAACAAAATTAAACCTGAAACTTTATTGCCTGAAGTTAATTTCCAGCTGTCCTGCTCATCAGCCGCAGCTCGGCGGTGATGATGGGTTCACTTAGTCGTGACAGTGCTCCACTGTGTGCTTTAGTCCTGTTGTTTTTCTCAACCTTTCCCAACTACAGAACTTAATTGAATTTGTTGCTTACATTTCTTTATTAAGGAAATATGATGTACAACGCTTTACTTGTGACAAAATAATATCCAGTAGGGCCGAAGGCAGAGAGCTGAAACCGAGTTTCCTTTTTGTATGAGCTCACTTCAGTGTAGGTGGTATCCTATATGGTACTATTGTGCTTTTCTATTCTCTGTTATATTTTTAATGGGCTACTTTAATTATGTATTTATCATCCATTTAGACTGCAGTCGTAGTCAAAACAATGCATTTTGTACTTTCAGTAGATGCTAAACATTCCATTTGGCCGGTCTGCATATTCTTCCTGAAGTGGAGGAGTATTTTGTGGATTTTCGGTACTGGTTTGACTAAGAAACATTCTGTTCATTAGCTTGTCTAGATGCTCGTTGCTCATATGTCAAATTTTTCAACACTTCACTTGTACAGATGATGTTTTCCAGCCTGTGAAGGTATCCCTTTGTCCTGAAAGAAGTGATAGTTGTTTTTCTTGGTGGATGAGAATTAATATAAGTATCTTGATAACTAGTAAGTAGAACAAAGTCATAAATATTGGTTCTTTTATTTATAAAAACTTTTCTTTTCCCGACATGTTTCCAAACTACTTCTTGTAGGCAAAAAGACATTTAAGCACGATTTTTGTTCATGAAACTGTCAGTTTTCCCAGAATGTGTGCTTCAGATTCCCAGGTTGTTTTTGGCATCTGTACACAAGAATCCAGTGACTACACTGTAAAAACGGCTGGTAATACTTGAGAGCAGGGAAAAACGGTTGTGTCCGACCATGTTCTTTGTGGGACACTGATGCTGGACGTGTCCCTCCTTTTTTCATCTGTTTGTCTTGACTTACCCATGTATATTTGAATATTTTAGCAATTCCCTTGAAATTACTACAGTAACTAGTATCCATAATTTCTCACAGGTGACTCTCACAGATGAAGTTGACTTTGCTTTGAGAAAATATTGTGCGATATCCAACATCGGTGTTTCTTTGATTAGTTGTATCTCCTTGAAGGATTGTTCTACTGTAGGAAGAAATAACCTGTATCAGTTAATTTTTTTCTTTTCTTTTCTTTGTAATATTGACTAATGTGAGGGATGCCTACCATTGCCTGTGTCGTTCACATAAAGTAGTTCTACAGCACGTAGTTGTGCTGCTGCACCTCAACCCCAGCATGAAGGACTGTGCTGGTCATCAGTGCTGTAACAGTAATAGAATGTGTACCTCTTCTGGAAGGAATTTGTAGGTTCACTTGGACCCTCTGTGGTAAAAATTAAAGCTGTTCCACCCCACTTTTATTTTTGGGAACCCCCTTAGTTCTGAATAGCCTCCTAATCTTTCAGTGTGTTTTCATCTCACCTCCAGAAGCATGTTGAAAGGAGTAATTTGCAGACTGGCCCCATGGAGAGCTGGTTGCTGTGGCCCATTTCTCCTTCCAGTAAAAAGTGCTGGTAGGTATGGTAGAGATGATCATTCAGAAACCCTCAGTCTTTGCCCAAGTACTGTCTTTGGTGGGCTTTTTGGTGAAATCTAGGATTAAAACGTGAGCCCACAGAATAATTTTTAGGGAAGAGGTGGGTTGTTTTCCATCATTGGGCAATCTTAAGACAGTCTGCTTTGTGTTTGTTTGCCGTTTGAGGTCTACCAGTTAGGTTAAGGTCGTAAATCCCGTTAGCAAGGAAAGAACTGCACTTAAGAAATGTTGGAGATTTCTGCTTACTTTATGGACTTTGGGAATAACGAAGACAGCTTTGTAGCCTTTTGCTAAACTGCCACTAAATGGAGCTTTGTGGGCTTTCCTGCTTGTATGGGGTTTATGGTTTTGTATTATTTTTTTTCTCATTCTTAAATTTACATCTTAACCAGCAAGCCAGGCTCTCTCACGGTGGTTTCAGTGTATCTCTGATGGCTTTCTTGGAGTCTGGCCAGTTAGCAGCAGCTGGGGATTTAAATTTTTTCTTGAAGGGCATGTCTCTATCAACTGCAGTTGTTTTCCCAAGGAAAAAAAACAGTCATTCTCCCCATTCTGCAACCTGCCTTTCTCATTCATGGTGCTTTTCAAAGGTCATAATGTCTTAGCACGTTCTAAATGTCGCAAAGGATTTGAATAACTTCTACTTCAACATATGGTATTTATCATCAGTGAACTGTGTTACAAATGCTGAGCACTGAAAGCAAACTGCATGACGGAGTTTAGGCAGAAAGTAAATTAGGTGGGGAAAAATTAAAAATGTGGAGTTAGTGGAACAGTGAGATAAATCAATAAACCCTTTTTAAATATTTGGATAAAATAATATGCTCTAAATGTCCAGGAGAAATTACTGGCTTGTGTTAAGTCCACACTCCACATTTATTTCATTTTATGTCTTCTGCCTGTTTGTAATGTACTTTTAAAAAATAATTAATAGCTGTACACATTTGAGGTAATTTTAAGTAATGACAGAAACGGATACTTGCAATTTAAATGAAATTGTCTTCATTAGTTAATAGCCAGAAGATAAACCAGGCTAAACCTGTCTGTGGTCAGAGAAAGGCTGTAGGCAGCTAGAGTATAAAGGAACATTTCCTCTCTATAGAATCATCTGGGTTGGAAGAGACCTTTAAGATCATCAAGTCCAACCATTAACCCAGCACTGCCAAGTCCACCACTAACCCATGTCCCTCAGCACCACGTCTACCTGTGCTTTAAATTCCTCCAGAGTTTGGTTACTCAACCACTTCCCTTGTGCAGCCCTTGATAACCCTTTCTACAGAAGGGTTCGTATCCCCAGAAAACCCTGTGTTAAACACAAATTATTTATCAAGAGCACATAGGTCAGAGTGGTACTCGGTACTTAGTGGTATTTTGAGAAATTTGTTTCTTTTCATTGTGGTTATTTCCAGCTGTTGAAGTACTCTGCTATGCATGAGTGTACTCTGACCTATGTATAGTGGCATTTCCTACTGAGAAAGGGATGGAGCAAACAGGACTATGTGAGGACTTAATGAATTGCCGTGTAGGTTGTTCTGAATTCCAGTTTGACTGTTGACTCTTTCTGTGGGAATGTCTGCCTGAAGCCTTCCTTGACTGAACTGGTGTAATTGGATCACCAAAATCTAGAGTAGCGCTCTCAAGGATACAGTTGTGCTTCTCCAGTCTGCCTGGGCAAATAGCTGAATACCTTTTCACAGTTGGCAAGGATATTGTTTTGAACGCTCGCCCATGCCTCAGAAAATGAAATAAATTGCTCAAGTGTCCTGAAATGGCATTGAAACTACTTGTGGAGGTAAATGAGTTACTTGCAAGAAGCCAATTCTTCTCTGCTTGCAACTTGTTCTTCCTTGCAACTTATTCTACCTATCTAGTTGAGAAATTAATGCTTATTTGACTCTCACTTCATGTGTTCCATGGAAAAAAACACTGCACTGTTAAGGGCTTTATTTTCTCGTTGGGCACTTGCTGATGCAGTGGGTCATGGGGAAAATATAATGGTAGGGAGTTGAATGGTAGGGATTTTTACTTTACAGTGAAAATGTTTTCATCTAACTTGTGACTTTTTCTCTTTTTCTGCCACTCTGGTCTGAACAACGTTCACTTGTTCAGTTTTGCACAAGAGATATAAATACGGTGTGTAATTTGTCTTAATCACTGCAGTCTTTGACTCCAACCCATTGAAACAAACAGAGCCTAAATTTCCCTTATAGCAGCAGGAATTAGGACTCTTCAGAGGCCCACAATTTATCACATGCGAGTGCAATGCATCTTGTCAAACTGGACTTCCATAGTTTTAATTGAACCCTGCTGCTGTTGGAGAGGGGTAGGGGAGGAGGGTGTAGCTGTGGTTTGGTCTCACTTTACTGGGAATCCAAATCACAGCTGTTGAAAGGCAAAATTTGAGTGAAAAATAAAACTGCCAAAGAATAAAATGTTACAGGAGGCAGCTACCCCTATATGTTTTACAGAAATAGGACTTAAGGTGCCAGAGGCGTTGGTTGTGACTACAGCTGAAGTTGAATTCTCTAGAGCATGGAAAAACCTAGAAAAATGACAGAGTATAAGGCAAGATTTAAAGATGTAGATGAACACAGAGCTGTTTGTTTTGTCTGGAAGCATAGACACGAATCGGTGGTATTTTAGAAAGAAATCACCTTGGATGAGTGACACAGGTAGCGAATAGCCTGCTCTCTTCACTGTTCCTTTGCTGTGTTCTCTGTCGAGACACAGGCTACATCACAATGATGGAATCATAGAATGGGCTGGGTTGGCAGGGACCTTAAACATCATCTGGTTCCAATCAGTTGGTCCCTGCTCTGGGCAGGGACGCCTCCCACCAGCCCAGGTCACTCAAAACCCTGTCCAGCCTGGCCTTGAATGCCTCCAGGGATGAAAACTTCCAGTCTGTAAGATTTAAACGCTTATTTAGAAGTATGTTAGAATTTTTAAAACACATGTGAGTTTCTCAAGATTTTTTTTTTAACCTGCATCTGCAATATATCACAGCATGTGTTTTCAAATAGCCATTACAGGAAACTGTTGTAAATGTCTCCATGCTTGGTTGATCTTTTGCAAGCTGACAACATAAACATTTTTTGGGTGGATGTGGGATGGTGATGGTGGGGACACCGGCAGCGTAGATGTGCTGTGTCTGAAATCCCCAAGGACAGCAAGGCACAGCTACTTGGGGTTGTCCTGGTTGGATCTGTTAAAGATGCAGATACCTCTTTAGATGACTTTGAAGTGTGTTTGTGTGCGATCTTAGTTTGTCATATGCTGTTAGGTGTTATTGCAGTGATCTTGGGCAACTTTCTTTTCAGTTCATATTCCAATAGGTGGCAAGAACGTGTCTCGTTAGTATGGAGGGTCTTGTTTCAGGACACTTGCACACCTTTGGGTGACGACATGGGTTACAGTGGTGCAAAAGGATCAGACTATTCTCATTCTTTCACTGCATAATGAAAGGCTAAGGGAGTACTGCAGACAAGCCGGGAGCTCAGGAATACACTGGAGCTTCTGTTTTTGAGCTAAAACATTCCTTAAATTAAGTTTGGCATTGAGAACTAAATTAAAGATTTGCTGTAAATATTTCAGACCCAAAATCTGTTGATGTACAAATACTTTAAAAGCAATTGATAACTTATCTTCCAAATGCAAAACATTTAAAAGCAAAACAAAGCATTAATTTCATTACAATGTTTTTTAATTCAAATTCTTCAAAGAATGTTCATGAAGTATGTTGGACATTCAGTTACTGTGTCTTCCTTGTGCACCAGTGGTTGTCTTTTTAAAAAAGTTCTGTCACTAAGACAGAATTGGTGGTTTTTTTCTGCCACTTTAAGGAAAAGATAGGTTCAGGAGTTGGAAAACCAGATCTATTTCTGCAAGTGCTGCTCCAGCTCCCAAAGCTCCTCCAGTCCATTCCTAATTGGCTCCTGTGCTCTCCCTGGCACTCCTGTCAGACTCTGCACACACTGGTGGGTCTCATGCATTTCTAAGGATGTTTGTGATATTCTCTTGGCCAGGGCTAAATAAAAACCAAACTGGGGAAAGCAAGAGAATTGGGAAATTAGTCATCAGTGTGAGTGGATTTGGGGTTTTAGGTGGTGGGAAGCTTAGAAATTTGTGCAAATGTCCGTTATTGAGTATTCCAGCCTGAAAAAATCCGCCCAGTATTTGCTATTTGCTATTGGAGAAGCAGTTGTTCCTTGCTTGTAAATGGCTTAGTGAGCCAATCCAGGAACAGAAACAGTGTTTTTGTTGCTTAGAGGCACATGTTGTGATGAGCAGAAATGAACAGTGAGAAACTCATCAGCTGAAAAATGCCACATGCAGGTTTCACGCTGTTAGAAAACCCAAACAAATTCATAGGTGTCAAGCTCAGTTGGGGAATAATTCGGGAATACGAAATGTCTCCAGGTACTGGGTAAGCCACTGGTACACGTGGTCTTGCTCAGCCCTTTCTCACAGTGGTGACTTACAAGCTTGTGTAATTCTGTCTGAGTCCCCACGACAACCTGTTTTATTTCATTTAACTGAATGGCTGTGTCAGGAATTCAGCTGGCATCTGTACCCATCTGCCAGAACTTCACAAGGAGCTGAGAAGGGGACCTCTGGAATCTTTTCTTCGACAGGTGGCCTAGCAGGGAGAAAAGAATGCAGTTGATGCTAGGATAGCCACGTACATCACTTCCACAAGATCCTGCTTCCATGTGAGCAGAATGAGAATAATGCAAAGCATTTGCCATCACATTTCTTACAAGTATTTGTGGAGCAGTATGGCATGGAAAGCTGATCCTGTCTGGAAAGCTGGTGTGAAGGTCTGCGCGTTTCTAATGCTTATACATTTTTTCCCCTCTCTGAGAGATACTTCACACCAAGAAAGTGCAAGAATATCGGTGATTTATTCACTTTGCTGAGCATAGGATCACCCGCGCTGAGATTATGTCTTCCAGGGAGTTACAGTTTTATGTTTGTTTGTTTTTTGATGATGTGGCAATAAGCAGACAGGCTCTATCCTTCAGGGGCAAGGAAGGCAGCTGGCACGCCAGTGGCAGAAGCAGCTGAACCGCTCACACGTTTGAGTTATTTCTAATGTATTATCGCCTCCTTTTTCATTATTGTATCAGAGTTCATTAAAAAGACTTGGTTGACACCATACTCACTGAAATGTTTCGCCCAGCTCCTGAAACAAGCTTGTATTTTAATAAGTGAAAAGTCTAAGTCTGACCTTTTGGTTTTGAAATCCTCTGCATCCTCTAGTAGCGTGTTGGTACTGGGGAATAAGCTTGTAATTGGATTTTTAACAAATATGAGTGTGTTTTAAGTCCTACTCCTTGAACTCTGTGAGTGCTATTGATAGAACATAGCAGTTCATACCGGGGAAGAGTCATGTAAAGACAAAACTTTGAGCATAGTGATCACTCTGCATCCCCTAATTTCTGAAGGCATCTGTGGGATGCTCTTCCAGTAAGCGCAAATTAGCAGGGTCAGAAAACTGCTATGCCGTTTCGAATGAAGATTCAAGTGAGACATAAAGATGGTCTGGATTCTGTTCTTTGCTATTTTATTCTTCAACATAGAAAATCAGTGTATTGCATATGCTGCATGCGTTGACAAGGTGTTATGTGTAGCACCTGGATACCTTGTGAGGCCAAAGTGCCAAAGAAAATCACAAATAGAACTTAGGCATTGGTATGTTGGGATCAGACAATATCAGCCTTGAAAGGTCTCATTGTGAAGGTAAGTAATAGGACTTGGCTGTTCTTATCCTAATGACTTATTAAATAGAAGGAAACCTTTTGGACAGAACAAGATAAACCCATGTCTCTTTGCAAAAACATATGCATCAGCACATACTTCAACAAGCACTATAAAAGTATGTACTCTTCCCTAAGGCTGTCATAAAGGACTAAATGCTGCTACTATGCTGCGTGGTGGATATATATTCGAGCAATTCTAATTTTAGAAGCTAAGGACATGCCTCTCCATTAATTAAGTTTGTTGCCTTTGCCTTTTGTCAGGGAAGCTGCACTAGTTGGACGCTGAGGAAAGATGACTTGTTTTCCTTGCACACCTTTTGTATCTGCTTTCAGTTTGGGGACATTTATGTGACAGCAGGAAGGGACAAAATCCCTGGTGAACGTGAGGTATTAGGGTGGTAAAACATAAGGGAAATGTCTCTACTGATTTGTGAAGGACAAGAAATTAAGAATTTTGTGGAGTTGGAGGTGACCTTCAGATCCTTAATTTATTTGAAACTTGTCTTAGCAACAAATTCTCTGGTAGCATATCTTCAAGAAGTAGTGAATATGATTCTCAGATGCTGGGTAGAATTTATTTTTCTTCTGGCTTCCTGCCTTCCTTCCCCGTCACCCCCCTCTCCCCGTACAATAATAATCCTCAAACATCTTAAGTTTGAAGGTTTCAAGGTTGAGAACTAATTACCCAGCCTTACAAGAATTTCTGTAAGAGGTGTTGTGCAACTGTTCACTAGAAGATTTCTTGTATTATTTTATTTGAAAGCATTACAGAACAGCTAATTTTAAAGAGAAAATACCAGCCTAATTAGTTGCTTATCAATGTGGATGTCAATGTCTGTATTCTTTATCTGAAGTAAAAAGCACCATCTCGTGCTGATGGAATATATAAAATAGCAGGACTAATTTCACACTGACCTTAATGTCTTTGCTCTAAAGAAAGAACTCCTCTCTCAGTATTTGAGGAAAGTGTTGATTTTTAAGGAGCAGGTTGGAGATTGCGTGAGAACATGGCACCAGAATTGGTTTCATTGCTTTGCTCCTGCGTTACCTGTTGGAGTCGCTCCTGGTTGTGGACCGATAGGCTCGAGGCCAAAACCTGCTTGTGGTTTCCTCTGGGGCCACCTCAGCAGTTTTGTCAGCCCAAGCCAATTAAGTGTTACTTCACGTGTTCTTGCTTGGCTGTGACAACTAAACAACCATGGTGTGAGGAGTGAGTCAGAGACAACCTGCCCTGTCACTGCCACTGCAGTGGCACCAGGACCTGGGCTCTGCTTTCCCTGTGGCTTCGCAGACCAGCACCTGGGAGTTTTAACAAGGTGTTGGGCATGGGCTGAGCTGTAACAGCTCAGAACAGGCAAGTTCAGTGTAAAAATTCTTGTTTAAATGTTTGTGAAGACTCTTATTTTTTAGGCGGCGGGGAGGTGGTTTGCTGTGGGACAGATGGCGAGGTGTTCCCTGACTGCCCAACAGCTCCTGTGGTCACTTCAGTCCAGCCCTGCCTTTCCTTGTTGTGACACGGTTTATTGATGATTTTGTTTGTGTGTCGGGTTGATGGTTGGACTCGATCTGAAAGGTCCCTTCCAACCCAGATGATTCTGTGGTACTTCCATGTCGTACTGCCTGGTAGCACCAGGTTGAGGAGGGAGAACTGAAAATTGTAGCTTGACTTGTCTTAGACATCACAGAACTAATAAAGCCTTTTAGAGCTTGATGAGTAATTAAAATTCACGCTTATTTCTAAGTTGCAAATATGCAGTGCTTCACGTTTTAATGCATACTGTAAGTGTGCTTGAGGCTTGCTGGGAAATTGCATGGCTGAGTATGTGAAATCCTGCCGTGCAGCAGGAGTGTGTGCTTCAGAAAGCAGAAATGGACAAGCAACAGGCACTTGATGGTTGTACCTGCAGTATGGAGTGTATGTTCTAGGTGTCTGGATCTGCAGGGAGTACGGATGCTGTATGGATAAAGAGTTAGTGTTTTGCTGTCTCTGATGTCTCTGTAGTTGCGGTGGGTGTCCTGAGCCAGTTTTCAGCACTGTCCCGGCCTTGCTGCTGTTAATGTGGCAGTTCAGGTGTCCAGGCCTCTATTTTACATTTCTGAAAAGCAACAAAATATTTCACAACCTGTTGCTATATGGAATTTTAGATCTTTCCTGATGTTTGGTTTCTAGCATCGTTGTGTATGAAATAGGCCTGTTTGGTAGTTTCCTAAGTAGCAAGTGGTTAAATTACACTGATGCATAATGCAAATCTATTAGGGAAAAGATAATTATGTTAATGACCCTGAGAATTCCAGGAAGATTAAGGATATACTCTTTGGAAACTCAGCTTTTAGAAAACTGATAGGGAGATGGTTGCATGCTGAGTCTAACCAATTCTGTGAACAGGAAGAAATTACACTCTGCTGTTCTTCCAAATTAGTCCCTTTGATAGAGGCTTTGTGAATGCAAAATAGAAACTGATCCAAGTGGGGCAAATTGTCTTAATTCTTATTAATTCATTTATGCACTGACGAAAGAAATCTTGAACTGTTTAAAATGAAAGTGGTCTGATACTGGCTCCACTGAAAAGAAAAACAGGTAGGATCTTTAAAGATAAGGTGGCTGGGTTTTTTTTTTTTTTTTAGGAAGGTTTACACTTAGCAAGTGGTACCTACAGCTCTGTGACATCAAAAATTCATGAAGGCATCTGTGTTGCAAATGTAAACCTAGGGCATGTTACCAGTTTTTAGTGGAATATGCTGAGCCTTTTCCTTACAAGGGTAAAACGTAATTGCGTGTCCTCAAAGCCCAAGCTGCAAGTGGTACATGTTGAAAATGGAAAGATGTGCTTTAAATGGACTGCCTGTAGGGCTGGAAATTGGATTCTTCCTTAGAGTATAACGAGGCAAACCCACAAAGGAAATTGTCAGATGGGAGGATTGCTCAAACTCCATTCCTCTGGTGGCTCACATCATGGGGCTTTGTATACCAGAGAAAGCTAAACAAATGGAAAAGAACTTTGTTTTTTTTAAATGCAGTACATTTATATCGCAATCAGCAGTGGTCTTTCTCAGGTATGTTTTTTTTACTCAGTCACTGAAAATAGCCTGTTTATAAAGCTGTTCTGAGCAGAGCATTACCAAGGGACTATGTTTTAAGCTATTAACATTTTTACTGTTCTTTTAGACTAAGTGTTTGCTCTAATGTAGTGTATTTTTCTCTGTGCCTTCCAGTCCAGAGTTGGGAAGGGAATAATTCTGTGTGTGGAACAGCACCGGGTCTTTGTGTTTGGTTGCAGCACTACGGGCCTTCGAGTTATCACAGAACACTGTCACAAGTAATATATTAAACTTGAAGGATTAGTGACACACGGGTTTTTTGGTTCTGTGTTCTACTATATCTTAGTGCTTTATCAAAGAACTAGGGAAGGCAGTCTAAATGCTCTTTTTAAATGTTTTTTTTTTATTGAGAAATTGAGGAAAACTCAACCTATCCAGCACCTGATACCATTGTTCTTGACAGGTTAATTGTCTCGGCAATACAGTAGGCTACCTGTACACACACTCTCATTTGAAGGAAAATATTGTGGGTTTCATGAGATTACTCATCACAGTGAGTTTAACATGGCGGTGTTCCATGTGCAGGATGAAGTCATGAGCAAGTTATGCAGATTACTCGGATTTAGCGTCAGTAAACCCACCAAAGTTAAAAATGCTGTTGCCTACCTGCAGTAAAAGTGGAGAGTATTTCAACAGTGGTTTTTCAGAGATAGGAACTTTCTAATTTAGTCTTTACTAGTTTTCACCTGTGAGTGGAGTGCCGTTCTAGTACCTGTGGATGGAGTGTGTGTGTGCTTATGCTGATCTGATGCACGTGGAGTTAACTCTAGTAGTAGTCAATTAAAGTGAGAGCCTCCTCAAAGTTCATCAAATGTTTTTACTGTTCACACTGCTACGTGTTTAAGTAACTGCCTTTTTTGGACCATGTTGCAAGTTTATGTAATGTTGATAAATGCCCCTCTCTAATGATACACTTCATGTTGTATATAGTCACTGAAGGAAGAAATTATAGTTAACTATTCTTTTCTTATTTCTCCTTTGATTTTTGTCTACAAAGCTGTTGGGTTAAATGCAATCTGGAAAACAAAAGTGGAGCTTGGTTTTGCTTTTGAGTTGCCTTCATAAGCAAAGATGGCTTAGGTTAAGTATCCTGCTGATTCTTGTGCTATTGGTCTTCTGTGCAGATTTGAAAATAGTTCTGAACAGTTGTGGTTTTTTGGGATGTGTCTGCAAAAGATAGACTTTTCAGGCTGGTTTTCTTGCATGAAGACATCTGAAACCTTTAAACACTTTAGGGAAATATTAGCAACTCATAGCTACATGACGGGCACAGACGCATGTGATGCTGACTTTCTTAGAAGTAAGCTGGGTATCTCTTCAACACTTAGTTTGATATTGTGAAGACAGTGGAAGGAGTAAGGGAGTAACTGACACCAAGCAGTATTTCTAGTGGCAGTAGAGCAGCGTGTCTGTCACACAGCTTATGGTTTTGACAAAACTGATATGCACCTTGAATTGCCGTATTATTGTCAATGGATTCAAAATTGTCGTGGTCACAGCGTGACAGGACCATGAAGTCTATGTTTGTGCACGTGGAGGATGGGATCCAAGTTCTCTTCCTTCAGCTCTTGTTGGAATTCAGAAGTGGAAAGTCCAATAAAAATCAGCCCAGTTTGCCAGAAACTCACCTGGCCGTTTAAACTGGATTCTGAAAATGAACAGGATGCGGATGCTAGGGAAATCTCTATCCCAAAATCTGTATCAGAACAATGTTGACTTCTGGAGATGTCTACAACACAAATACTACACTCTTGCAGTAGGAGTCTAATTTGATACATTAAACTGAGAGGAATAAAAATATGATTCTGGACTAGATTTTTGTAATAGAGATTAATGGGAATGCTGGAAGCTTAATTGCATCCACACGTTTGGAAGGTTAGTCTGTTTGCATGAATTTGTGAAAATTCTAGTTAACTCAGTGCAAATCCTACATAAATGGCTCATTTGTTTGCGAGGCCGTGAGGAGCAATTATTTTTCAAAGGTAGGTAATCCTACTGAGAAAATGCTTGTTAATAACTTGGCACTGATCCTTATCGTGCTGGGTTCAGGGGGTACGTTCATTTGTCTGGTTCATTTAAAAAAGAATCAGAACCTGAGAAAAGTGCTCAAGTGTATTTTAATTTGAGCTCCTTCTACCCAAGATACTTACAACCTGTTTCAACTGCAGACTCTTGGAATAGTTGGGATAAGTATCGCCTATGGAAAATTCTGTGTTGCCTTTTGAAGTCGTGCCAGTACTGAAAACTTTGTTCACGTTCTGAAAACGTCATTGAAGTTTTCACTCTACCTCTTGACTGTCTGAAACTCTCTGCTTTAATTGCCTAACACTCCAATCAAGTCTCAGTCCTTTATATTGTTCCAAGGTATTTAATTTAGAATTTTCTGTTTCATTCCTGTTTATGCTGGGAACGTCTCCCAGATTTTGTTGTCTGGTAATGACTAAAATATGTAATCCCCCAAAGACATTTCATACCTGCTTAACTGACAACAGTTTTAATAAACAGAATTTGTGAATTGAAAGTGTGTTAGAGATACCCTTTAACTGAAATATGTGAATATCTTGCTGTTGATTTCAGTGGGAAAATGAAGACTGAGACTCTATGCAGAGAATTATACTGCTGTTTGTATTTTAGATCAAGAAGTGTAGCTTATATTGGAGCAAGTCATTCAACCATTGCTGCATTTGGTGGCATCTTTGAAGGCTGAAATTACCAACTGAGAGAGACTGCTGGGACTGCGATGACTAGCATCTAAGTGTAAACTTTGTGCATAAAAAGGGCATTTTGCTTGAAAAAAATATATGAAAAGGAACCTACTAAAATGATTTCAAACTGTCACGTAGACACTTGAAATCAGGTGAAGATAAAACTTCATAGTAAGATAATATGAGATACTAGATTTATTTAAAAATCCTAGTTGCAGGAAGCAAGAACTAGTGAATCAGAATATCAGTAATTAGCTTCATCGCTGAGTGAAAACTGTACGCTTCAGATAGTCTAAAAGACTACTTTGCACTAGTCTTAATTCTAGAAACTATCGTGTCTTTTTATTTTTTTGGACCTTACTACATGGATGTCAGACTAAGGTGCTTTCAGGCAAAAGACCAGTGGCGGTTTTGGTGAGGAACAAGAAGTCTTTTTGATAGTGTGAGGAAATTTTTAAATGAAGTGGTTGTTTTGCTGATGTGATTTTTTTATAGCTGTTTAATTGTAAGCTGAAAAGAAAAACAATGAGGTTTTTTTTTTCTTTAAAGAAGAGAAAAAGGCATGATTCTAGAAAGCTTGGAGGTAAAAGGATTGAAACAATAACAAATAGATGAATCCACTTAGAAGGAATCCAGCATGGAAGACTAACCGGCAGAGCTTGTGCAGAGTAAAACTATGACTTTCTACTATATAGAAATTACTTCTATGCCAGTGTAATAATGGATTAAAACTGGATTTACCAGGGATTTCAAAGCTTTTGAAATACCTCCTGAGAGTTTATTATATAAAGTAATCCTCAGGGGAACAAAATTCTGTGTGGGATTTGAAGACTGGTGGAGACAGAAAATAGTCAAATGTGGCAGAAGGCTAACAAGGGACGGCCCGAATGTCATTCCAAATACTATATTAAATTGCACTTCTCAAGAGGAAATGAGCAATTAAATAAGTAGTGTGGCACTGACAGAAAAATTAGTTGAGAGCTGTGAGGAACTTGAGACAATCTGAGGGCTAGCATGCTTGGGCTGGTTTTGGGCTGTCTCTCATGTGTAACTCATGATTTCTGGTTAATCTTCTGAACTCTCTTAAGTCTTGTTCTGGTTTCAGCTGGACCAGAGCTAATTTTCTTTCTAGTGGTTGTTGTGTTTCAGATTTGCTATGAAAGCAATGTCAATAACACATAGTGGTTTAGTTATTGCTAAGCAATGCTTATAGTTTCCAAGGAGTCTTTTCAGCCTCCCATAGAAACTGGGAAGAAGGCTAGATAAGAGGGATGGGATGGCCACTGGAATATTCCATACCACAGACATCATGCTTATTATGGAATTAGGGGTTGGTTGAGAGAGGGCAGGAATCGGCAACCACTGCTTGGTACCGTGTCAGTTCACTGGGCGATGAGAGAAGAGTGACTTGTGTCTTTGTTGTTGTTGTTATTTTCCTTTTCTGATATTGTTCTGTTAAAATGATATTATCTTAACCCATAAGGGTTTTTGTCCTTTCCCCTCCTTCTCTCCCTCTTCTCCTTACCCTTCTTGGGGGGACAGGGAGACGAGCACCTGCGTGATCCTAGCTACTGCCTGGGGTTAAACTGAAAAAAGTCTTTGCAAGTTTAATCTTGTTGTTAATTTTTTGCTGCATCCATTTAAACAATGTTCCAAGAGCTGATACAATATAGTTATAATTACCTTTTATATACATTAAATTCTCCCAGGCAATTCAATGTGTTTATGACCATATAAACCACTCATTTTGGTGTGACAGGTACTGCATAAAAGTTGCCCAGTGGGGAAAGAGGTCGGATCAAGGAACTCACTGGGTATAATACTTGAGGTTTCCATCCAAGCAGTGGTACCAAGTCACTCTGCTGTCACCTGCAGAGCTCAGCATGGGTCTTGTAGAACACCATTGGCTTTCACCAGGAAAAATTTGACCAGAAAATGTGATTCAGCAGATACTGTTAATTTCTAATAAAAATTTAACATCACACGTATAACACTGTTAGGTTCTAAATGAACAGCAGTCCACAGGAAATACATCTCTGTGTACTTTTGGACTATTTAGTAAAAAATATTTACACAGGCATCCAGCTGGGCTCAAAAAAAGCACACAGGAATAATAGTCTTTGTAGATAGTGGTAATCCTGTTGCTGCCTAGTATCAAAAAACTCAAGAAGCGGGTCATGATAAAATACTGCAAATCTGTGTATGTAAAGTGCATTGAGCATATTTGTTTGATTAAAACATGGGGACTTATACAGTGGCTCAAAGGCAACATATTTCAAGTGACTCAAAGAAATGCTTTGTTATTGAACACAACTGTCAAGTTATTTGAGTAAAAACATTTGTCAAGTTTCGGTAACTATCAGATGTTTACTTAAATAATGATTAGACTTTTGTGTAATGATGGCTCTAGTTTAATAATCTTCAATTGTAGCTGCACCATTTGGGATCTTTTTTTTAAGCACTGATACTGGCCTGTGTCATGAGCCAGTCACCAAATTAATCATGTTATGGAGAAATATCTTCTATTTGGATTAAATCAGAATTTTGTCATGGAGAATTGGGCACCTTCACTGAATGCTAGTACCAGCCACCGCTGGCAACTGAGCTGCTTCAGGGTGGCATTTCCTTTTCTCTTCTTGAAATACATCAGTAAGGTCTGGCTAGAAGGTGTCCACCCAAACAGTGAGGTACCTGTGATAAAGACGGTGCTGGTAGTATCACCCCTGTGTAGGTTGCTGTGATTATAACAGGAGTTAAGATGGGCAAACAAAACATTGCCCATTTAAAGAAGAATCTGGTCTTATTTAGTTCCCATGGGAATGAGCAAATGATGGTGCTCACAGCTGGTGAAGGTGTGGGTTGGGGTGACTGATTCTCCTTTCTCCTGTGCCCATAACGCCTCCATGGTGCGCTGCATCAGCCTCTGCTTTTGCAGTTTGGAGCTGCTCCTTTTGAGAAATTCTCATGCTGCCATACTGTGTGGTGGCTTGTGGGATGGCCTTCATTATTTTCTGAATTCGCTGTGCCAAACCCCATCCTTGGCTATACTGCAGTGCACCCAGAATAGCATCACTGACTTCTACAGCACCCAACATTTCACTGAAACAGCTCTGCAGAGTTGAAAATGTGATGCAAAAATAGCTCCGCGTGTAACCTCTAACATGTTCTGAGTTTAGAGCCGTACTGTTGGTTTCTTAAATGTGCAAATAAGTGACCATATGGTTCGAACAGTTATGTGAAAACAAACTGTTTAAGAAACAATTCTTCTTCAGACATCTTTTGCTATAGTTGCCTTTTGGCATTATGTTTAATATGTGTTTTCTGTCATAAATATAAAAGGTAATAATCCCCCTGCAGTTTCCTAGATGTTACATAGACAAAACATATGGAAGTTCTACACAAGTTGCAGAGATCATAAATGTTGGCTTAGAAATATAGCTGCATCCTGCTAATGAGATATTCAGTTCTGGCTGACATGTAAACCATTTCTAACACTCCAGAATTATGTAATAGAAATATTTGGCTGAAAGTCTTCAATGATTAAGCAAACAAAGAGTCCAATTTATTGAAACCAAGTATGTTCTTGAACTACATGGAGTTCAGTATTTCCTAGTAAAGTGATATTTTCACCAAAATCCTTCTGTCTTGCCGATGCCAAAGGCAATTCTAGAGTGTGTAACAGCAAGTCCTCATCGGTTCAACCTTTAGGGTGCATCTGGCCCAGAAATTTAGATTTTGAGTCAGTTTTAATTAAACACAACAGCAAGAAGATCATCATGGTTTATTAACTTATCAGGAATGGGAAGCTCTGGATGGAGTTGTCTTGGCTGATGATCTCATGAGGCACTGGAGACGTGCAGTTGGCTTTGCAGACTGTAAGAGATAGTATTCAATCTCTGTGGCATTACAGTAGCCAAATTAAAAAAAAATTAGATTGAACTTATTGTTAACCTTGAACCATCCATCCACATGCATCTCAGATACCTGTTGAGTCGTTGGAATGGGAGAAGGCGGTGCAATGGAATTCGTAGTCTGTATCCTTCATCTTTTAAAGTGTTGTTAGAAGAGAGAATTAAGCAAAAGTGAAATAATGTGTTCAGAGACAAACTGGAATTGGAAAACAGGATCAATATGAAATAAAAGTAGAGGGCAAGGGGTGCCCTGGAAAAGGACCATTATTAAGTTTTTAACATCTTAAAATGATCAAGCGTTGTATTTGGATAATGCAGAATAGTCTATGAGGATAATCATATTTTATTAGGGTTTTTTTTTTGTACCTGTTGACCATTGCGTATGTCAGACATTCATGGAAAAACAGCTTTTGAAAACAGAAATTATAATCAAATTTTGTGCACGTCATGTACTTTTAGAAATACCAAATGATGTTTCTGTTGACAGTTGTGAAAAAGAGAGGCAGCAGAATTTTGACTCTGTCTTGCTGCCCCCTCCAAGGAGACTTGATGTTGCAGCAACTGAGATATAGTAATTTAAATATTTAATTACTTGTAGTCACCAACCTAAAACATACTTTCCTTGAATCTGTATCTGCCTGGTTGGAGAGATTTTTATTTTTAGCTGTGGGGTTGTAACAAGGTACAGAATTTTATTTTTAAGGTACTGTATTTGAAAACAAAGGTGAGGCATGCATAATAAGGAGCAATTACTTTTCCTGAATAGTCTTTACTTGCCAGTACCTCTGAACTTTGCTGGTGGTGGTGTATCATCCTAGGAGAGTTCTTTAATATCTAATTATAAATTACGCTCATTACACAAGTTGTTGTGTATCTTGAGCTTAAAAGTTTGATGCGGTTTTTTTCTGGAGGGTGTATACAGAGGCTGCTTACTGAAATACTGGTGTTTCCATGGGAGGGAGAGGCATTTGGCAGCAGTTTATGCCATGGGTTAAATTTTGGGAAGAAGATATTTGACGTTCTGCTGAATCCTGAGCCTTCTTGAGCAGCGCTTGCAGGAGGCTTTGAGCAGAGGCTTGTTTAATGTCCCTACAACTCACCGCTGTGGGACCTCCCTCTTGAAGGCTGATCTGTAATAAAGCTCTTGGGTGCTAAGAACAAGATTTGCAATGTTTTTAAATTCAGATATTATATTGAATTATGATCATTCCTCCTATTTTTTTTTTATTTACCCATTTAATAACCTTAACTTTATTAAGCGTTTAAATCAATTGCTTACATTTTAATAAAGTGTTAAGATAAGACTGATAGGATAAATAGTTGTCATGCTACTGGATTAAAAAGCAACAAAACCTGTCAGGTTTT
Source organism: Thinocorus orbignyianus (assembly GCA_013400375.1). NCBI lineage: Eukaryota > Metazoa > Chordata > Aves > Ciconiiformes > Thinocoridae > Thinocorus > Thinocorus orbignyianus. The sequence goes on along the minus strand of VXBW01007374.1, from coordinate 366,150 downwards.
CCTGTTTTAGTGTACGTTTCATCGCTTTTAAAAGATGGCAATGTAACAAAGAAGGTATAATTAAAGTTGTAGAGAATTCTCGACTGTTGTTTACAGAGAATTATATGTTTATTATTACAAGATTCCTTTACCTGATAGACAGGTATAGCTCCGTTATTAATGGATTTTTTTTTTTTAATAGCACTGCTAAACATTTTATACCATATTTATAAATAATGGAATAAGGACACTCTCAAAGTATTCTGCAGCAGTGACCTTAGCAACACTGAATGATGGCAATGAATCTATTAAAATACTTCCCACTGTTGAGATTTATAGAATTGTTTCTGACTCTACAGCACACGCCATTTTTTGTTTCTCAGGGAACCTAGGCTTACAACTGTGGCAAAGGATCTTTCATTAAAGAAAGGTTTATAAAATGCGGGAAGAAAGTTCTAGAAATCACTGTGGAGCCTAGAGATAAGCGTGAGATATGCAGGATATTGCCAGATGGCTGTAACTTCAGAGCAATGGCGCTCTCTTGAGATTTGACAAACAATGATTTCTGCTCTGGAGATTCAAATTTGAGTTTGTTTTGAGCACTGATGCTATTCCAGTGAATATGAGTTGCAAATGTTCTTCAGCTGGTTTGTAAGGCGGGATGGACTGTGCTCTAGAGATGCAGGAAGAAGCAGCACTAGACATGGCCTTGCACCACTGGAGTGACAAATTCTGCCGTGAAACTTCGTGATGGGCTCTGCAGGTCCCTGCTACAGACTGGAATTGTTTGCTGTCAGTGCTTTCAGGCACTGTCGGATCCAATGTTTAGAACAAGCTTTTGGGGCACCTTGAAGTGTAGTCACTGCTGTGTTTGTGTCTGTACAGATGTGAATTAACCTTTACGTGCTGATTTTCCATGGTGAATCTAACAGGTTTCCATATTGAATACAGGCTACAGAGACCACTCTGACCTGTAGCTGAGGCCAGGTACCAGCAATAGAGAAAAGGTGATTTTTTTGCCTTGTCTTTTTTCCCCCTTTTCATCCTCTTTATTTTTTTTTCTGCCGTGGCATTTCTGTAGTGTTGTAGTCAGCTGTCTTCTAGTGCTCAGTGGTCATGACTTTGTGAGAAATTGAGACCAGAAGTCCCTCCTGTGCTTAAAAATTTCCTCTTGCCTCTACGGTGTTGGATGCTATCACTCTCCCAAGCGGTTCTTTTCACTGTTATTTTTGTAAGAGTTCTGCCTTCACGTTTTACTTTAATTTTCCTTGGGCTGATGAAAAAAAATTTGTTCGTCACAGGAAATTACGAGGTCACAACCTAAATGCTGTATGTTAGCTTTATGTTGCAAATATGTCAGTCTCTATCATTGATAGTCCTTTGGAAATGTCACAGAATTACGTGACCAGGAGCTATACATCAGTGTTACATTTCTAGAAGAATGCTTTTAACGATAGAACAGGGAAGAATCTTTTTTTTTTTCACTTGATGATTTAAATTTTCTTGTCAGGTTAAAAGAGCATCCTTTAATGAGTAGGGCCCTTCCCTGTGCATGAAGTAAAAAAAACAGGATATCAAAGTAATGAAAATGGGCAAACAAATTTTGGGTGGATTGCAAATATGTGTTGCTGGGACAGCTGGAACTCTGAGTAGACCAAAAAGCTTCTGATCTCTGAATCCTATCTCCTAATGAGACCATCTTTCCTTCAAAACTGGAGTTCTGAAGCTTTTGACAAAACATTTAATCCCCAAGTCCTTGCTTCTCAGTCTCTTGCAAAATTCCATTAATTCACCTTAAAGCCCTCTGCTAATTAAGTCCTTGACTTGCTGAGCCATTTGATTTCTTCCCATCTGGATTTCATAGTTGAAGGGAGTTTGCTGACACTGATTCACCAGCAGGTGAAGAGGCAAGCCATTAAAATGTAGTAGGGTTTATGTTTTCTTTCTTCTTTGATGCATTTTCATCTTGTTTCTTCTGTCGGGGTAGTTTAATGTTTTCCATGTTGGATTGTAAAGCCTCTGCAGTAGATGTCGCTTACTTCAGCATTTCCTTCAGGAGTGACTAAAGGGAAGCTGTCACTTGGCGGGAGGCCATTGCTGAGCTGTGAGCATTGCTGAGCATCTTTGGTGGCTGGGGGTCACCATTATCAGACCTTGGGAAACATTTGTAAAAGGAATGGAGTTTGCTAACGCCCGTGATTGACTGGTAACCGTTTCTGGATGCCACTGAAAATGCCAGCAGTCATTTATGGCTCAATCAGTGGAATCGATGAAAATGTCTGCAGCTTGCAATTACGAAACTGTGGGGAACCTGGTTTCCCTAGTTTGTAGTGTTGTCCTATAGTTAATTTGGTTTTATATAAAGCAAACGAGTTGCAAGCTTCTCCCCACCCAAGGACATTTGGAAATGGGCAAACCAGACCCACCTTTGTTAGGCACAGGTAAAGCATTTATGTCACAATCTCCACTTTATTTTAATAATCACAGCAACTATTTGCAGTCACTAAAGTAATACGGGATCAGTCTTGTTTCCAGAGAAGATTTTCCTTAAAAACCACCCCCCAACAATATAATTCTTTTCATGATAGTAATTTCCAGAAGGAGACTTCTTTCAAATAGTAGATTCTCTCTTTAAAAAATACTTTACTATTATCTGACAACTTACGAAGTGAAAGAATTGTTCTCATGAATTTTACTGCGCTCAACTTGTTTATATTTATCTGTGAATCAAACTTTTTTGTTTCACTAGTAGATTAGTTCAGTATGACCCATATATGAGAATGGGTCTGATTTTTGTCCCAATATTTGAAAAACGGTAGCAGCTATGAGATACACCTTAATTTTGAGTTTGTGTAAACGCTGCTGCCTGTAGTATGTCAGTCAGGAGGAGATTTCTGAGCCTTGTTCGGTTGTTATACACGAGCATGAAGAATGGGGATGGAAAAATGTGGAAAGTGTGAAGCAGGTAGGTAGCTCTGGACCCACTCCATCAGTTCCATGTCCTTCCTCTGTTGAGGGCTCCAGCCCTGCACACAGGACTCCAGGTGGGGTCTCACCAGAGCAAAGTGCAGAATCCCCTCTCTGGATCTGCTGGCAACACATCTTTTGATGCAGCCCAGGATGGGATTGGCCTTTTGGGTTGCAAGTGCACACTACCTGCTCATGTCCAGATTCTCATCCATCAGCACCCCCAAGTCCCTTTCCTCAGGGCTGCTTTCTAACACCTCATCCCCTGGTCTGTATGGATGGCCAGGATTGTTCTGGCCCAGGTGCAGAACCCTGCACTTGCTCTGGTTGCACTTCATGAGGTTCACTTGGGCCCACCTCTCCTTATGGTCTTATTCCTGACTGACTCCACAAAAATTATGGAAGATCAGTTTGTGGCTGATCAATGAAAGGGGTAGCTGTGTGGGAGGGTTTACTATAAAAATCTTGATATAGCTGACTTTCAGAAGCTTGAAATGGTAAATTCTACTTCATAATGCCCTGTACCCTGATTATTCTGTTCTCCTTAAGGTGGCCACTTTGTCATTGCTTGAAACCAAGTGTTGAGGTAGAGGGACTTTTTTCTTATATTATCCTTAAACATGTTTCTTCATACTTAGTGTAGGTGCTTTTCAAGATCTGTTCTGTGGCACTCAGACTGACTTGGCAGTATTATAAATAGTGCTTTGCCAAGAGATATGCAAAAACACAGTATGTTGAAACCTCACTAGAAAGGCACGAGGCTGCTTAGCCGGCTGGCAGAGGTGCCTCTTGCTTGATGTTTCCTTCTGCAAAAATACCTGTTGTAAAGGTCTTTCAGGTCGGTGTCAGAGATTGTGAACTGACTCTCATCCTAATCCTAACTCACTGGGAATGAAATTCTGGGAAAATGCCAAAACACTTTGGCAAGAGAAAATCACACCTCACAAATCCTTTGGAATACTTTGATGTCTTTAAAAACAATAAGGCAAGTATATTGGATTTTGGTGTAAAAACGACTGTCAAAAACAATGCAGTGGATTTCCAGAAGATGTTTGAGAGGTCCCTTCCTTAAAAGAAGGGAAGTACAAGGAAGAAGGTGCTTGAAAAGATGAATAGATATCAGGGAAGAATCAGCAGTAATGTCTCATGAGGGGAGATGGGCAGAAGTGTCTCCCTGCTATCTCTGCTCTGGAACACCTTGAAAGGGTGGTGAAAAGTATGATGAGAAATCATACCTGTAAAGCTGCTGATGTAATTCACGTTCTAAATTAACTTTGTTCTCCTTGAATGTGAACTGTCCTTCGTTTCGATATCCACCCACGCAGGGTGTGTGACAGTTTATTTTCTTGCACATTTGGTGTTCATAAGTAGATGACTTTTCCTCATGTATCATGTAAAACTACCAAGTGTATGCTTATTCAATTACAAAATAGGTTAAGATGGCTGTGGTAAGCACTGCTGTTTACTAGTGTCATAAGCGTACTTCCTGGAACACTTTGATTTTGTACCCAATTAGAACAGCTGAATTTCCGTCATTTTTGATTAATTGTAAAGTTACCCAAATTCTCTTGGTGCTGTAGTCGAACTGCAGAAGAGTAGTCCTATGTGGCTGCTGATACCAGAGGCAGGACAGAGCTTCATGCACTTTCAAACTAGGGTGATACTCTCTGGATGGATGTTGGCGGTTAGATGGGTCAAGGCTGCTTGGATGGAGCTGTTGATGGTAGCACTTGTTTGCAGATGGCACCAAACTGTGGGCAACAGTTGATAAGTCCACCATTAAGAGGGATGGACACAGGCTGGAGGAATGGACCGATACAAAATAAGGTATGGACCAATGCAACGATACCTGGGGAGACAGGCTGAGGACCAGCACTGCTGAGTAGGACTTGGGGGCCTTGGCAGATGGCAAGCTGCACATGAGGCACTGGTGTGCTTTGGCAGCAAAGGAGGTTAGAGGCATTCTGGGTTGTTTTGGCAGGGTCGTAGCCCGGAAGCAAATGGAAATGGGTCCCCCTTTTGGTTGCCACTCATTGAATTGCATTGAGTCTAAGTGCCCAGTTTGGGGCGTCGTAAGGGTGAACTGGAGCAAGTTCAACAAAGGCAACCAAGTCTGTGGGGCTGGAGCACTTGCCCTGTACAGAGTGTCGGAGGAATTACCAGAGATTGTTCAGCCTGAGGCAGGGAGGACTTTGGAGGGACCTAGCTGTGACCTGCAAGTGCCTGCAAGGAGGTTATTGGGGTACCACGTTAGGATCTTTTCTACAGTGTCTGGAGGACAGGAGACAAATGGAAATAAGAGGTTTCAGACTGAATATAGGGCAAAACTATGAGGGCAGTCAAACAATGGAGCAGGTTTCCCAGAGGAGGTGGGCAGTTCTGGGAGGTGTGTCAACTCAGGAGATAAAAGCTCTGAGAAAGCTCGTCTGGCCTCAGCTGACCCTGCTTTGAGCAGGGTCTTGGCCTGAGACCCCTTCCAACCCATGTTATTCCATCTTGCTTTTTTCTACCTTAACAAGGACATGTCAGGCTTACTTCCTTAGAGATAAGGGTTGTTCCTTGGAAATAAACAAATCTGTGTCTAAAACATGCTCATGCACCTGATGGAGCTGCTGGAGAAACCATTAGTTTTAGAAGGCAGTTTGCTCTTTTAAAAAACATTCTGTACCTGATTCTGGTTTTCAAGGTTTTAGAAGTCTGGTTTTGCAGTTGAGCATTTTGACAGCTTTCTTTTCAAGTTTACATTCAGTCTTTAATGGTTGCTATAATTTCACTTTTAAACAGCACAGTTCTTCAAAGCCAACAGTGAAACAGCATCAACTGAGGTCTGTCTGGTGATCACGAGGGGTTCTCAGTGGCTCATTTCTTCAGCTGTCATTTGTCAGAACACACTCATGTAATCTTAATGAACAATGTGCAAAGCCATTAAAAACTCAATTACGGCTTTCTTTTTACTGCAGACGTGAGAAAATGCAATCATAAAGTGCTGATGTGTAAACACAATAGCCACCATCTGCTATAGAGCAGCATTTCAGCTCCAAAAAGAGGATATATGTTGCAGATGCATCAATAATAGGACGCTTATCAAGGCATCATTATGCACCGAGCAGGGGAAAAATTGAAATTTATGGCCAGCTAGAGAGCACTTCATGGTTTAATTCCCCAATTTTCGGTGGTATGTTTAATAACTATGAGAGAGTGCCGTTTTGTGCTCCTGTCATTTGAAGGGATTTTTAAAAATGAATTTATTTACCGTCTTCCCATCTTCCTTGCTTCTGACTGATCTGAACAGAACACATTTATTTTTGGTTATTCAGGACAGAACCAGCAAGATATTAATTGGTATCTAACCTGTTGATCCAAGAGCACTACGTTTAATTGACCTGATATTCAGTCTGCTTTAATGAGCATATACTTCTGTGTGCAATCTATATAAAAAAGAACTTTGATGCAGCATAGGTCATTTTCCCCTCCAAACTAATTTTTTCAGATCAGTGTTGACTTTATAACATTTGAACTTTCTGGATGGAAGTAAACAAAACAACGAGGCTAAATGATTTTTTTTTTTTCTCCTGTTATTATTTTTCAAAATTGGATATGTGATGGTGTAAATAAGAGTTTCTCCAGTATACCTTTTGTTTTATTCACATTCTTGGCTGGAGATGTTTAAAGTGGCTTTCAGTCATCCATTGGTCAATAATCCATTTGTGACATGTTAATTCACCTCCTAGTTCTTTATATGAGTGGAAAATGTGACAAGCGGTTTGTTGATGCCAGACCAGATTGTATCTCTTTTATTTGCACATATAGGCCTATAAATTGAGAATAAGTCCCTTCAGCTTCAATTCTGTGTTCAGTCTAAAGAAGGCTGTCAGACTCTGAATCACAATATGTCAATTTTTATTAAGTATGGTAGGGAAAACCACAGTTGTCCTTAAAAGGCTCTTTTGAATTTAATTTCTTTTTGTCCTGGTGGGAGCAATTTTCATGATCTCTCGACTACCTCTGAGTGATGTATCCTGCTGAGACAAGCTTTCCTGGGCATGGACATTTATCATAGAAGAGTGGATCTTCGCTGTTGATCACGGAGCACATGGCGCAACGTTTTGAAGGTCCTAGGAGAGAGGGGATGGGACACCCAGTCAACTTCCCACTGCAAGAAGAAAAATAAAGATATGTACAGATAGAATCATTAAATTGTCTAGGTTGGAATTGACCTTTAAGATCATCTAATCCAACCGTCAACCTAACTCTGATAGAAAAAAAACCCCACATCACTAAACCATGTCTCTAAGCACTATGTCAACCCATCTTTTGAATACCTCCAGGGATGGTGCCTCAACCACCTCCCTGAGCAACCCATTCCAAGGCTTACTAACACTTTGAGAGTCAAAATTTTTCTTAATATCCAATTGGAACCTCCCCTGGAACAACTTGAAGCCATTTCCTCTTGTCCCACCGCCTATGACTCGGGAGAGGAGACCGACCACCCCGGCTACACCCTCCTTTCAGGGAGTTGTAGAGAGCGAGAAGGTCTCCCCTCAGCCTCCTCTTCTCCAGGCTGAACACCCCCATCTCCCTCAGCCCCTCACAAGGTTTATTCTCTAGACCCATCACCAACTTTGTTGCCCTTCTCTAGACCTGCTTCAGCCCCTCAATGTCTGTTTTGTGGTGGGGGTCCCAAAACTTTACCAGAGACAGTTACATGTTTATATTTTTTTTCTCCGTATCTCCAGACATACTGTAGTAAAAACAAACCATAAGCTATAAAAAGCTTATATAATTTTCATGTGCCAATTGTTTGTAAAACTATTCTTCTAGTAACTAAGTGTTGTTATTTTGCTAAGTACTTTTTGGTAGCTGGATGTTTTACTTGTATTGTCAGACGTTAGATTGAGGCTCCATACTCTCTCTCGAATTGTCAGCAGTTGCACAAAAGGCCATTGTCATACCTCAAATAGCTTGTGATTCATTTTTTTGTGGGTGGCAAAAAATAAAATTGTAATTATTGCCTTGAACTTTTTATAAAAGCTGATGTTTTCTTCTCAGAGGGGAAAGTTGTTATTTTTATACATGAATCTGTAGAAGTTAAATACTCCCTAACTTTTTGTATCATCGCAGCACTTAACCTTACCCCAGTGTGGTTCGAGATCATATTGTGTTAGACACAGTACAGCTTCAGAGTAGCTTTTTAGGCTAGGAATCCGTGTATTATCCAAATTCAAAAATAAATATAAAAAGAAAAAGTTGAGATGCATGCCCAGAAGTGAAATGATGTGCCCTATGAGCCACTCAATGGGGGTGCAAAAATCAGTTTTCCTGGGTTCTTACACAGTGTTGCAGGCCCTTGATTGATACCCTTGTGGATGCAAAACAACTCTGCTTTTTCTTACCGACTGTTTTAATTGACTGTACCATCATCCTCGAGTATGAGATTCTGGCAAATGTAGGATTTGTCTTCATTGTTTCATGTATTTTTTCTGAAAATGGCATTGAAAGGCTGCAGGCAGAGCGCTCCTCAGCAGCTGCTGTGCTCCTCTGTATGGTACTGCTGTTCCTCAGCAGTTCTACAGCGCCTTTCCTCCCAGATTCTCAGTAGAAGAATGATTCTTACAACTATTTCCACTTTATTTGTGAGGGAAGATAAGGCAGGCTCCGTGTACTGACAGAGATCATAGGAGTGAGTGTCATAATTAGCCTTGGAAAAGGCGGCTGTCAGGTTCCCAGCCTGCTGCCTTGTGACTCTCAGCCTGTGCTGCCTCTTCAAGCCTGTTTGCAATTAGACTTTCTGATAATTTATTATCTTAGGTCGAAGAAACAGAATCCAAATCTCAGTTTCTCAAAACTTTATTTTATTTAGGTAGGTTTCTAAGAATCTCTACTGTACTCACTGAAGAAGACGGGATGTTGTGGTTGACTGGGAGCAGATTTAGACCAACAGTGCACATTAGTCCTGTCTTATGGATTTGGGTTATTAAAGAAATTAAGCAGTTTGGATTCAGCTTATTTGTTTTTCAGATTCTTTACTGTGAATATGGAATTTCTTGTTTTGGGGCCATTTTGATTTTCAGCATATCTAAGGGAAAGATAGGATTGCCAGACAGCATCATGCTTATAAATTTTCATATTTCTTAGTGCAGCCTCTTCCCCAGCTGTGCTTGCTTTGTGCTTGAATTTTCCAAGGTCTCTAGAGTGTGTGAGGTTGGTTTATTTTTTTATTATTTTTGTTTGTTTGTTTTTAAAGATTGACTTCCTTCTGCATCCATGCTTTTCAGTCCTTTACAAAATGCGTATATATCATATAAACATGGGAGAGAAGGGGAACCAACATTATTGTGGGAGAAAGATGCTGGTATCTGTTGATATAAATTTAGAATATGTGGCTGTTCGGTGCACAGAATTGATCAGAATGTTTATCTGGCTCCTCTGAGTGTCACGCTGCTGTGGCATGGAGTAGGGAAAGTCAATAGGTTAGAAGCGAGGCAGAGCTTTTCAAACTCAATCTTCTGTGAACTGCAAAAGGCCAGCAGAGAAACACATTTGGAGCCTGCCTTGGCAGCAGCAGCATGACCCAGAGTGTCAAGAGGGCTGCATTTGATTAAAAATTATCATGCCTGGCTGCTGACACGCAGATTTCCTCCCGCTGTCTTGGTATTTTCTTCAGCTTTTTCTGAGTGAGTGTCTGTACACACATAAAGGAGATCCTTTAAACAGAATTGAATCAAATAACTCTCATAATGTTTTTCCTTATTGCTAACATTTGTCACCTTGATGCATCTGTGAAGAGATGAGTCGAGACACAATGTGCTGTAAAATAACTGCTTGATGAATCAAAATGCGAGTTCAACATCAAGTGCCATGGTTAATATGACGCAAGCTTTCAGGTTAACAAACTCATAAAATGCTTATGTCTTTCCCTCCTTAAATTCAGCCTGTCCTTCCCTCCTAGAAGAGTAATTGTCTTTGGTGTGTTATTTCTAGTCCAGATGTTGCCTCATGTATTTGGGCTCTGAAAATCGGGGTTTTCTTAGCACATTACCTTCAAGAGTTTATAGTGCCACGATGCAGGGTTCACAGGTACAGATTGGCACAACGTGGGTAGGACCCAGATAGGCATATATCAGCTGAGAATTGGGTCCATTGTAGTTTATGTATTGAAATGTGCCTTTGGGGGACTGTTCATGGTAGAGGAGCCTCGTTGCTTCTTGAAGAGGGAATGTGCTTTTGTTTAGAGTGACTGTTGTATCGCAAGGTTATGAAATAATAAAAGCAAATAGTATTTTTATTTTGATTCTTTTTTTTTAAGTTACATAATTAAAGTGAGTCTAGTTGGTCCTGAGTCTATTTGTGTATACACCCTGCAATTTCAATATCTTTTCTTTCCTAGCAGCTAGCATAAAACAGCTGGTTTGAGTTCTTCAGATGAATGTTTTGGTTTTTGGCTTCTAAGGAAAGCACTGACTTTTCTAATGGAACTGTTTCTACTGAAAAAGCCAAGTCAAACCCACTCTTTCTTCTCTTTTTGATTTCTTCTCCAGGCTCCTTCATGATGGTGAACAGCTCTGGGCGGGCGTCTGGGCAGAAGGCTCACCTGCTGCTGCCCACGCTGAAGGAGAACGACACACATTGCATCGACTTCCACTATTACTTGTCCAGCAGGGACCGGTCCAGCCCCGGCTCTCTCAACGTCTACGTGAAGGTGAATGGAGGACCACAGGGCAATCCCATCTGGAATGTCTCGGGTGTTGTTACGGAAGGATGGGTGAAAGCAGAACTTGCCATCAGTACGTTCTGGCCACATTTTTATCAGGTATGAGTTTATAATAGTTTTCTCTCTTTTTCCCTTGATCGTTTGGCAAGGTATGAGCTAAGCTATTGTTAGCAATGGGTGTCCTGACTTTCTGCTATGAGAATGAATTATATATAGCAATTTTATAGCAGAAGGGTTATATACGTGTCTTGACGTATTTCTTTCTGCTTTACCCTTTTTCTTCAGTAGTTGTCAGGTCCCAGAGTGATGGACAGACTGCTGGGAGTCAAAGTATTGGCAAGTTAAGAGCTACACGTTGATAATTAAGTTGACACATGAACAAACTTGTATTGGCACTTTCCGTGGCACTGTGTAAACGTAAATACAACCGCGTCTCTCGATGTGTAGCTGTACCTCTGCATAAATTTGCCTAAATTATTTTTGGCCCCTGGTTGGTTCCGTAAGAAGGAACATCTGTTCACTCAATTCTGTATCTGGACTTTTCCCCTGGCCATACGAAGGGTGTAAGTACATAAGCTACTAATAAACACTGTACCATGTTAACGTGAGTATAGTCTTCATTAGATCCCCTGTTCTGTTAGTTTTAGCACTGCTTGTAACATACTTCTGCTTGTTCTGTTAGGAGATCTATTTTTGAAAACAAGCACAAAGTTGAGGAATGCAGTAGGGAAGGTGGGTTTAGGTTACATTCATTTTACTCTAATTTTGTTAGTTCTCCACTTCCAGCTTCACATGGCAGCTTTGCAGTCGTCGTTTTAGTTTTAATTAGGTAAGATTGCACACAATGGACTCACTTCTTGTTAGGTGTTGAAGGTGGCTTTCTTGTCTTGTTATATATACTGAAGACATAAAAAAGCTTGGGAGGTAATTGCACCCTAAACTTTCAGGGAAAGCTGGAGTACGCATGATACTAATCATGAAAAGGCAGCAAATAGTCTGTGGATAGAAAACAGCAGGTAGAAAAGCTTTTCTTTTGTTTGTTTGTTGGGGTTTTCTTCCATTTTTTGCTTCTATTAAATGGACAGGAGGTCTATAAGATCTGAGCTGAAGTAGAATGCTTTAATGTTCTGCCTCTGAAAATGAGAATACAGCAGGATCCATAGAGCGGGGTAAGAGGAAGGGATAAAGAGATGCAGATGCGTGGAAAGCGGTGTTTTAACGGCTGTGCAGAACTCGTCTCATGTTCTGAAGTCATATTAAAGTGCTTCTACTCCATTCATATTAACATGAACCTGAGCGTGAACCAGAATTCGCTTCAGAGTAGGTGCTCACAGAGATAACAGAAATGATCTTTCACCCAGGTAATCAGTGCTTGAAAAACTTGGAAAAGGCAGTCTGATCTCACACCGAGAGAGATCCTACTCTTATGATATACCAGGAGTAGACTTCCCGAGCCTTATTTCCTTCTTTTACAAGACCTTTTGCAGGTCAAGTTTGCTTTTCCTGAGCAAAAAATCCTTTCAATCAAACAAGATTTTTTTACTGCAGCACAAAGATGAACGGGTTGGAAGGCAGCAGTAACTGCCTAGGAGTAGCCTTCCTTGAAAACGTAAGGGCTTTCTTTTCGACTTTTTGGTGAACGGGGATGATGTTTCTGTCGGCTTATATTTGTGTTCTTACTCCTTAAGCGTGGTTTTGAAAAATTGAGATCTATTGCATTATTATGGATGGTCTAACAGGCTGACCTATTGTCAGAGCCTGGTTTTATAAACCCTCTTCTGTTGATGGTCTGCAATCCTGTGGGTTTCTGTATTTAATCAATTTTTTTCTTTTTTTTTTTTTTTTTTTACAAAAAACACAACTCACAACTTTAAGCTTGCAAAAGTGAAGAGGAAAACGCAATGAAGAACTTAGTGACAATTACTGTTATTTGGCAGCCTAAAATAACACTTCTGGCTAAAGGAGCCTTGAGTTGAAAGATGACAGAAGCCTGGGTCTACTGTTGCTTACGGAGTGTCTCATTTCACACTCACTATTTAGGATGTTCCATTGGAGTGTTATTTGTCAGCTTTAAATCAAAATTGCATGCCTGGAGAACTCTTTGTATGCAAGAGGCCTGAAAGCATGTTTTGTATTTCCAAAGCACCAGGTAGCACAGGAAAAAACAGTGTTTTTCCTAAATAATGTAATCTGCATCAGGCAAAATGGAGATTATTCTCTCGATGCACAAACCCCACACCATCTTGAATTGCAGCGTGTATTGAAAATTCAGTCAGGCAAAAAAAATCTGAAACTTATCTGCCCTAGGTCTAAGGCTTTGACAAGTACTTTGGAGATGTGGCTAGTGGAAAACTAGGAACCAAGCCAATTGCCAGAGGTCATATTTTAGCTCTGGCAGTTCTGCACAAGGGTCATGAGAGTCATCTGGATCCAAAAGCATCTGCTGAGATATAAATGTGGGGCTGGTAGAGATTTATATCTACCCTAGAGATACTCGTACTTGGATTCCCAGCCTGCAAATGTTTTTAGTTTAGTGAGCAAAAGCTGTAATAGTTCTTGGAGAAAGGTAATATGTGTAATCTTGAATTACTGCTTGCCATAAGGATGAACTTAGTCCCAGAATGCACCGAGGGCAGCAGTAGAGTCTGCCAGGATGAGGTTTTCTTGATGTATAGCAAGGATCGGTATTGATCCCTGCCTGAAGAAAACTGTTGTACCACAACAGATGAGCCAGGCTGCCTTGCTAACACAGACATTGCTGGTATACAGCAGGAGTGAGAGGTAGGATTGTTTATTGGTAAGGAAACATGAAATGATGTGGTATTTGCAGTTCTCAGGAGCGTTTAAGAATGTTAAGAGTAAAACTTTGCATTTTTTAATCTATATTAATTTCTGAGAAGTTACCTAAATGTAAAGCGTTGTTAAATGCCTGGCTGAAGTTAAAGGGCGTGAGAGATACTTGGTGTGAAATTTGCAGGACATGACCCTATAAGCATGGCTTCCTGCCTTTTCCTCGTGTTGGGTCTCAATTCCCAGTTTTCAGGAAAAACGATGTTCTTCTGTGCTTCTTGCTTTGATAGGCCTGAGGTGCTGCAAAGTAGAGAAAAAGACAACAGTGGGGAAATTTCAAGTGGGAAATAACAAGAATATCTGAGTGTAAAGCAGAACAGATCATAAAATACTCTGTTAAAACAATATTGTGTCAGTTGGGAGGAATCCTTCACTCTCTTCAGAAGATTCTGCACCAATGTGAACAGTAAATGCACAGGTTTTTAGGAGCTGACTCAGGTGTTACTGACTTAAATTACATTGAGGTGTATTAAAGACATGCCAGTAATTAAGTACATGCCACTAATTAACAAAGACAGTTGTGCATGTATTTCTGCCTACTGTTGCCATGCGCTATTAGCTAATGCCAGTGCCTTGGAGATCTTTTCTTTCCAAGTTCTCGGCTTGTAGGAAATTGAGAATTGGTTCTCACAAATGCATAACTGAAATAAGATCTTGTAGCTGTGATATTGTACCTTCACTCAAGTCTGAAGGGAGTCACAGTATTTGTAACTGTGACTACTGTGAGGTGTGTGACCTTCCTAGTACATGTAACTTTTATCATGAACGGCATTTCATTTCTAAAATAAATTCTAATTGCCACAATAAGGACTTCAATTATTAGACTCTTATTTTACACAGTCCCTAAAAAGCCTTTCAAGAACCTTGATAACACAGAAACCTTGTTGATATTTTTTGGATTATTTTGTCTCCCAAGAGACTTGCTTCCTCCCATCGCTCCTTGGACAACCTATTTTTAGTCCACTCTCCTCGAGTATGGCTTTGTTTCTGCATATTGTTAGCGCTTGATCTTTTCTTAGTGTATATCTTTGTCGGTTAATTTTTGTGTTCTGCTTGTTTTTATCATGTCTTTTTTTTTCTTATGGATGAACTTCAGAAGGTCTTCACATTTGAATGGAGGGTTGGACTAGGTGATCTCCAGAGGTCCCTTCCAACCCGATATCATTCTGTGATTCAGTGTTTAGAATCGGGGGAACAGACCTTAGGACACCGTGGAAACATGAGTAGAAACTAGGTTTTGGAAGCCCAAATGCAAAGCAAAGTTATTAACGGTGATTCTGTCCTTCTGAAGTACACACTGGTCTGGTTTTGTAGCCTGACAATGCTGTGGTCAGCATTTGGATTCTTGCATCTCTTACTGTGTTAACTCTTGTGGTGGAGGAGATGAAGAAGAGGCTCAGCAGTAGCGGACGGGGAATATCGGCTTTTATTTAGACTGGAAATAAGTGTTGAAAACTGGCTTGAGGTAATTAACTTCGTGTTCTAGTAATGGATTTTAGAGGTCACAAATTACTAAAATACTTTCTCCTCCGAAACAAGTAGCTGCACTGCATCCTGCTCTAACAGTAATAACCGTGCCAGCTCAAGATGCTAATTAACTCTGTCCTTGAAAACATGACTGTATGCTCCTGCAAAAATGAGCACCTTCGTACAGCGTGAACATTGCCTTGATAAGAGGGAGTGAAACCAGGAACACTCCTTTCAAATGCAGAGGACAACATCCATTACATCCCTACCCATCCTTTT